>CM022706.1:6732514-7246270 GCA_012295165.1 Asparagus setaceus
CCATTTCTTGAGACCCTCAAAATGGAGAGGGTCAGGACAATTCTGACACACACATACCCTTATCCTCATGAGCATTCAAGACATTTTCTGACTGCGGTAGTAGTGGGGTGTCTATTCTTCATCTCATCCGATAGCATGCACACTCTCATACATAAGCTGGACAGCAATATTAAATGGTGGTCCATGTACCTCTGTTTAATTGGTTTTTTCTATTTCTTTTCATCACCATTCATTGGGAATACAATTAAACCAAGTTATTCAAATTTTAGCCGTTGTTATGTATACTACTCCTTTTACTATTTATCAATGCATATTTCTTTCACCAAACATGGAAATATTCTCTATAATTTTTATAGATTATTGTCATTATTATGCTAATATTTATCTTCATACGAAGGTTCTTAAGGGAAATATAACATTGTCTTTGTAAATTGACCCTAATGCAGGTATATCGCTTGGATTTTCATAGCAGCTCTGTACCATCTTCCTAGTTTTCAGTCAATGGGAGTGGATATGAGAATGAATCTTTCTCTATTTCTTACAATATATATTTCATCAATCATTTTTCTTCTTGTTTTCCATATAATATTTCTTGGACTTTGGTACATTGGGCTTGTTGCTCGAGTGGCTGGAAGGAGACCAGAGATTTTTACACTCCTACAAAATTGTGCAGTAAGTGATCACCTTAATTTGAGCTGCAAATAGGTCAAATCATGTATCGCTCTTTTCAGAATTTTGACAGAGTTCATGATTGATGTCGCCCATCTGCCTCAAACAGGTCATCAGTATAGCATGCTGTGTTTTTTATACCCATTGTGGTAATCGTGCTGTTCTGCGAGAGAAATCTTCTGAAAGGAAAAAAATTAGTCAAGAAAATTTTCCGTTTTGGAATCAAGGAGATGGAAACATCTGGACATCAAAATTTCTCCATTTGCATGAGTTCAAAGATCAGGTTTGCTCGTCTTGGTTTGCTCCAGTTGGATCTGCCAGTGATTACCCTCTTTTATCTAAATGGGTAATTTACGGGGAGGTATGGTACTGCCATTCTAAGTTCAATGTCCTATCTTTGAGTTTATGGAGCCATTCGAACATGCATTCAGATACTCTTCACTGTTCTAATTATTAACTTTCTCAGTTAGTCTGTACTGGATCATGTGCTGGGCCCTCAGATGAAATATCCCCTTTGTATTCATTGTGGGCAACCATTATTGGCCTTTATATGGCTAATTATGTGGTGGAGCGGTCTACTGGGTAAGTGATATCATCTGATACTAAATTATGTTATAGAGTTCCCTTCTATACTTCATAAGGATTGAAAATTTGGCCATCGTTTTGAATGTTGTCCAGGACATTTCATATTACAGAAAGTATGAACCTTCATAGCTAGGTATCCACTTTTTCCTCCTTCTTTCGTTTTTCTTCTTTTTAATATGACTCAGACCTTCCCCACTATATAATTTATATCCAGGCTCAGGTCACCTGAATGAGACTGCTTGTCAGCAATAATATCTTAATCTTGTTAATGAGCGAGATTATGTGAAAAATACAGGAAAAATTTTAGTTTTGAAGATGATATTTATGCTAAATCTTAAGATGTTTATAGCACACAATATGACTTTACAGCCAACATTAACTTTGTAGTATGCATTTTCTGAATCTGGCAGATGGGCTCTAACCCACCCTTCAACGCTATCAGAATCTGACAAGTTCAAGAAGCCAATGAAACCAGATTTTCTGGATATGGTTCCTTGGTATTCAGGGTAGGCTATTTCTAGTTTTCCTCTCTTTTGAAATGTCTCATGTGGATCTGAAGATTAATTGATGGTTATGGCCTGAATTGGCCTGTTATTCAGGACATCAGCTGATTTATTTAAGACAGCATTTGATGTCTTAGTATCTGTGACACTCTTTGTTGGCCGTTTCGATATGCGTATGATGCAGGTAAACTTGAATTTTCTGGACACTTATGTTTACCAATGCTACTATATTCCTTTCGACCATTGCTTAAATATTCCAGCTTCAGTCAATTGTTACTTTAGCTTTATTCATTATAACGACAAGGTTCATTGATCCTTTTCATAAGTTATCCTTATCTTTATTTCAATTATTGTTGTTACTTTGTGAGGCCCACTGCGTGTAAACCCTCCTTCATGAACCTCCCCAACACACACACACACACCCACCCACCCACCAACAACCGAAAAAAAAAGAAGAAGAAGAAGAAGAAAAGAAAGGAAAAGAAAAATCATTACAGTGCATGTCAATCATTTTTAGTTTCTTGATATAATATATTAATATGTAGGTGTTCGAAGCAAAAGTCTTTATCTCTCTGTTTTCTTCCTTTCTTTACATGTCACCGTTAGAATTTATCTTTGCATAAACTTATATTTGTTTACCATGTATATATTACTTGGGCTTACATATTCTTTTTTTCTTAATCTGCTTGTGCTGCAACAGGCTGCAATGCAGAAGCTTCCCAATGAGGGCAGACATGATGATCTTTTGTTTGACCATTATAAGAAAAAACAGGATCTTTGGTTTGATTTCATTGCAGATACTGGTGATGGAGGAAATTCATCCTATGCAGTGGCCCGACTGCTGGCTCAGCCTTCTATTCAGGTTAAACTAAATGGCTTCATGGATAGCCTTCCTCGTGGAGACTTGCTCCTCATCGGAGGCGATCTTGCGTAAGTTGTTCTTTCATTTGTTTTGCCATTTCCGTGAGCTTGCAACACCTCTTAAGCTTTATTTTCCCCATTAGTTTGCAATAATTTAAAAAACAAATGTTCTACATTGATTTGATTCAAACTTATAATCTAGCCAAAAGATATTATCCGAGTCCTAATACATGGGGAAACTGAAACTGACAACTTATTTTAATGAATGCCCATAAGGTAAGGAGAGATAAAATGTCATAAAAGTCCATTTGGTTACCATGAATCAGAATGTATGAATTCTAATTTGTCAATGTGGTTCAAGCTATTGGTTAGGTTTTAAGGAATTTATGTTTTCTCTATTGAATGAGTCATTTGTAATTCGTTCGAATTCAATTCCAATAAATGATTGTGATTCCCGGTTAATCCGGTAATGTCCTTCCTCTCATGCCTCTTCCTACGATATTTTAGTTGCTCCTTATCTCCCCCATGATATTTTTGTTCCAATCTCATGTGCACTGTGAAGAGCTACAAAAGTGTACCCACAAGAGCACATAATTTTCCTGTGTGGATACCAAAGTGTTCAGGCCTTCAAGGTAACTCCCCATCTGCCCCCACCACACCACACCCACACAAGGAGAACCAAGAAAAGAAAAAGAAGAAGAAGAAGAAGAAGAAAAGAAAGGAAAAGAAAAATCATTACAGTGCATGTCAATCATTTTTAGTTTCTTGATATAATATGTAGGTGTTGGAGGCAAAAGTCTTTATCTCTCTGTTTCCTTCCTTTCTTTACATGTCACCGTTAGAATTTATCTTTACATAAACTTATATTCATTTACCATGTATATATTATTTGGGCTTACATATTCTTTTTTTCTTAATCTGCTTGTGCTGCAACAGGCTGCAATGCAGAAGCTTCCCAATGAGGGCAGACATGATGATATTTTGTTTGACCATTATAAGAAAAAACAGGATCTTTGGTTTGATTTCATTGCAGATACTGGTGATGGAGGAAATTCATCCTATGCAGTGGCCCGACTGCTGGCTCAGCCTTCTATTCAGGTTAAACTAAATGGCTTCATGGATAGCCTTCCACGTGAAGACTTGCTCCTCATTGGAGGCGATCTTGCGTAAGTTGTTCTTTCATTTGTTTTGCCATTTCCGTGAGCTTGCAACACCTCTTAAGCTTTATTTTCCCCATTAGTTTGCAATAATTTAAAAAACAAATGTTCTACATTGATTTGATTCAAACTTATAATCTAGCCAAAAGATATTATCCGAGTCCTAATACATGGGGAAACTGAAACTGACAACTTATTTTAATGAATGCCCATAAGGTAAGGAGAGATAAAATGTCATAAAAGTCCATTTGGTTACCATGAATCAGAATGTATGAATTCTAATTTGTCAATGTGGTTCAAGCTATCGGTTAGGTTTTAAGGAATTTATGTTTTCTCTGTTGAATGAGTCATTTGTAATTCGTTCACACGATGAGTGAATTCAATTCCAATAAATGTTTGTGATTTCCGGTTAATCTGGTAATGTCCTTCCTCTCATGCCTCTTCCTACGATATTTTAGTTGCTCCTTATCTCCCCCATGATATTTTTGTTCCAATCTCATGTGCACTGTGAAGAGCTACAAAAGTGTACCCACAAGAGCACATAATTTTCCTGTGTGGATACCAAAGTGTTCAGGCCTTCAAGGTAACTCCCCATCTGCCCCCCCCCCCCCCCCCTCACACCACACCCACACAAGGAGAACCAAGAAAAGAAAAAGAAGAAAAGGGTAAAGCATTTGGACAGACACAATCCCCGCTATCTTAGATCCGAATATTGGGCCTCATTTTGGGTGTTGGAGGTGGGTATCTAATAGCATGCTCATTGCAATGATGATCACGACCATTTTCCTTGGTGAGCTTGATGTCTTTGAAGTTAAATAAGAAAAAAAACCAAAAGTGAATATTGTTGAAAAGGTATTTCTGCAGTAGAACAATAATTTTTCTGAATTGATTTGTCCCTTTTTAACCAGCTTTATTAATACTTCAAATTTCTATTTGTCTTTTAGTTTCATTCTCATGAAAGATTACTGCTGTCTGTATAAACCTATACCAGCTTAAACAATAACTCAAAGCCTTTTCAAGGAAACTTTGGGCTTTAACCAACTAAGATTCCTTTGGAAATTGAGGCTTCCAGTAGACTCTAGCTATGTATGGTTTGTAATATAGCTAGTGCCATGCATTCCCACAAGATATAAGTCCAACTTCTACATTGCATCATTTGGAACTATGGGTAGGCTGCTCTCCCTAGCACATCAAATAATCATTTAAAGAACATTTAGTAGTTGTTACCTTATATAAACTTTTTGAATGCTAGAAAACCTAGGAAAGAAAAAGGACTGATTCATACCTTTTTTGCTGATGTAGTAGAGTAGGTTCAGTCTAAGCACACCCAACTGGGGATGTAATTTTATGTTGTTCCATCAACTCCAGAAGCTTGCACTGAACCTACTATCTTCTCCTTATGATCATCATAATTTAGAAACCAACCTCATTTAGCCATCATTAACTGTGCAAGATTACACTGTAGCTACTACCTTCGCCATTATAATTCCCAACTTATTTATAACAATATAATACAACTATGCGCTCCGTAGAGGAACTTGGACAACATTGTTGATGGCAATTTCTTTGTTCATTTGAGACAACAGCTTCTAAAATTTTAAAATAAACAATTGTTGTCTAACATATTTGTTTTGCTTATCACTTGGTACATTCTTCACACAGTTATCCTAATCCCTCTGCATTCACATATGAGAAACGCTTTTTTTGTCCTTTTGAGGATGCTCTTCAGCCTCCGCCCTGGTATAAACCTGAACATATTTCACTGCACAAGCCAGAGCCTCCTCATGGGTGTTCAGAGCTAGATCAGTTCAACGGACCTCAGTGTTTTACTATTCCTGGCAACCATGGTATCGCTCTTACCTTGTGCTAATTAACTAGTGAAAATAGGATGGTGCCATTTTCACTTTGCAGCATGTGTTTGTTCTGAAATTGATTTCTAGGTTGAATATCGGTCACTGAAGAGTCAGATTCTTTGATGAGGTCATTTTAATATGTCAACAGGTATTACTCTAAGCTGGTTTTAATTTTGCAGACTGGTTTGACGGGCTTCATACATTTATGAGATACATATGCCATAAGAGCTGGCTAGGTGGTTGGTTTATGCCTCAGAAAAAAAGTTACTTTGCCCTGCAACTTCCAAAAGGATGGTGGGTATTTGGGCTTGATCTGGCTCTTCATGGTGACATTGATGTATACCAATTCAAGTTTTTTGCTGAACTATGCCAAAATAAGGTGTGTTTGCTCATGTTAATGTTGCAGGTGGTGTGTATATAGCTCTGTGGTATTTTGATTCATGTGTCACCAACTAACCATTAACATTAGGGATCAATACTGTTTACTAGCATTCAAACGACAAGAGACATTTGCCTTTTCCTTTAACCATGGTTTGTTTTCATTATCTAAGCTACTCCATATTTGAAACATTATTTTTTGGTGATTTGTAGCTAGAGTCGAGCTTTCTTATAATTTCTCAGATCATCTATATTTTGCTGAGGCACAACTTATCTAAGCTAGGAGAACCTTGTAATAGAGTTACAATGATATGGTGTTGAGTGTCTGTCGCGTGTGATACCGGAACCTTCAAAGAACCCAATACAACAATACACTTGTATCATCTGGTTGGCCATTCAAGTGCCTATGAGTACACGTATACTAAAATATTGTTCATAACCTGGACCTGCTCCTATGAGGTGCCCCTCTTTGTTTACGATATTAACCACTAGACTTCTTTGGGATGCCATGCATATAGGAGTAAGAAATTCTCTCAAGTTTTCAATTGAAAGTTGATAGTACGTTGAATCATAAAAACTCAAATATTGTGCAGGTTGGAGAAAATGACACTGTAATTGTTATGACCCATGAACCAAATTGGATTCTGGATTGGTACTGGAACGAGACTACAGGGAAAAATGTCTCTCACTTAGTATGTGACTATCTGAAAGGAAGATGTAAGCTGCGAATGGCTGGTGATTTGCACCATTATATGCGTCATTCTGCTGTTCCATCGGACAAGCCTATTTATGTGCAACATTTACTTGTCAACGGGTGTGGGGGAGCCTTTTTACACCCTACCCATGTCTTTAAAAATTTTAACAAATTCCAGGGTTCTTCATATGAGAGCAACGCTACTTATCCATCTTACGAGGATTCTAGCAGGGTAAGTTGGTACCATTTTTCCTTCTATTTTGATAGCAATTTGGTCTCTATTTTAACAGTCACTTTGATTTTTGAACTGTTGGCTCAATATTAAGTTTTGCAGTATGTGATTTTTTCAACAAACGTGTTGCAGATTGCATTGGGAAACATCTTAAAGTTTCGCAAGAAGAACTGGCAGTTTGATATTATTGGTGGCATTATCTACTTTGTATTAGTTTTTTCTATGTTCCCGCAGGTAATAATATTATTTAACTTATTCAGCTTTGGTGCAAGCTATTAGGCAGGTGGATTTGCATTATAATGCACTCTTTTCTGATGATATGATGAATCTTTCCACGTAAACCTTGCCAAAAATATCATCAAAATATGTTTATGCAACTTTTTGTCCAAATATATATTATTCTAAGTGTATTTCACTAAATGTGGAGTTCTATTTTTCGTCTCTCATGTTGCATGCTTACACATGCCCTGATTTTTGCTAGCATCATCCCATATATAATCTTTAGTTTAGCTAGTGATGAACTATGTTACCCGGGTACTTCTAACATGAAGCCATACCCATACCCGACACTTACCTGTACCCAAACTTCATGGACATTTCTTGAGTATATGCATACATTTATTCGGACATGTACTCAATTAGATGATATATGTTTTAATTCAAAATACTTATCATGCACTTCTTGGATGTATATCCTACACTTCATGTCCATTTCTTGAAACTTGTTGGACATGGGTCGGGTTTGTTTCAGCCTATATACAAGTTAAAGACTGATTTAAAAGGATGATATGAATGTCTACTTAAAAAAATGGGCATTTTCCAATTTATAGTAATCAACATAGTAAAATAAACTTAATATGAATTGAAACATAATAATGATCTCATGTAAATTATCAACTTCGATATATATGTAGCCGTGTCCCCGTCCGTGCCCGTACCCGTACCGGTATCCGTACCCGTTTCCATGCAACTTAGGTGATGCAGTGTTTATATCACAATTCTTGTGAATCTGCTTCTCAATTTCTGGCGTAATACAGTAAAAGGGACCAGATGATGGTTAGTGGCTTAGGCAAATGCTAGTTAGGTTGATAGTTTCACTTGTACACAAGTCATGTTTAACATGCATATAGAATGATGATAATAAGCAGATAGCCAGATAGGCATGATTTAAACCAAACTATTGACATGTTAAATTGCCTTAATTTTGAAGATTAAATTTCTTAAGTTCAAGAATTTAATCTCTTTAAGATTACAATGTACTGAAGAGTGGGAAATGTTTCATGAACTAATTGTTCTCCATTATAAATGTGATGCCCATGTGACGCATGGTGAATTCTGACATGGGCATATCCATGCCTAACATTTAATACCTGGATATGGATAAGAATCGTATCATTACACAACCTTATGCATCCTTGTCGGTGTCGGTTATCTGAGCCTGTCTTTTATGAAATTATATCCATAATGAAAATTATATGATACATAAGGATAATGGTCCTTTGATATTGACTGGAAGTGTAAAATAGAATAGCATTTCATTTGAAATTTTGAGTAATTCTAGTTATGCCATACATGTTGAGTATGAGTTTTAACTTCGATGTTGTATGTGAAACTTGTTAATTTGGACCTGAAGTCCTATCATGTAACTAAGCCTATAGCCAAGTTTAGTTTATAAACAGTGAACAGCCATGGTTAATGTTTAAACTATAAAGTTGTACCATCATAAAAAGATTATACCGGTAGGAAATTATAAGATTTCATGGTGTGGATTGTATAAATTGATTATAACTGTTTATCATGTATATGTCTTGATGAGCATACCGGACAAGAAATAGTGTCTATAGATGCTCGTGGATTTATATTTGTGGTCTTAAAACCAGTTTGGTTGTGCTATTACTTTAGCTATAAATTGAAGTGATAATGCATGCTGTGAGTTCTTACTTTAAATAAACACATGAGAATGTGTCATCTTAAGATTCAAGTTCACATCCTCATTATTATTCCAGTTACAATCTGGTGACCATAATAATACTGCTGATCTGGCTCAATACTTTGTTGAATCGAAGTGTTTCTTATGTCATCACTGAGTAATATTAATCTTTTTGTAGCACACTTTATTTTTCCTTATTGAGGACTGGCTGTATCATTTTGCATTTTGCAGTGTAACCTTGTTCATATCTTTCATGAAGTTTCATGGCCAGGCCGCCTCAAGGGTTTCCTTAGCACCATGTGGAGGGCATTTATGTACATGTTGGAACATTCACATGTATCTCTAGTTGGAACACTAGCATTGATGTTGTCAACAATTTCTTTTGTTCCTTCAAAATTGCCACGGAAGAAGCGAGCTGTAATTGGAGTCATTCATGTATCTGCACACCTAACTGCAGCACTAGTTCTGCTAATCCTTTTGGAATTGGGTATTGAGATATGTATTCGTAATCAACTGCTCGCTACTTCAGGTCTTCTTTTTCATCTCTTTTCTTCCTAATTTATCGTGAAATTGGATGTCTTTGGTGTTTGTATACTCTTGCACTGGGAGCTATGTTCTTCAACGTAAATTCTGGGGAACGTATCAAGTCAACACCGTGATTCTAGTACAGCAAGTTTGATATCCTAGTAACCAATTCAGATATTTAAGCTATAGTTGTATTTCGGTAGACAAGGACTGGTAACCACCTGAATTTGGTATGGTGATTCACTGACTTAAACATAAAGCTGGCAGATTCCTACCCAAATTTACATCTAATCTAATAACATACTGCTATTAATTATGTCCACACACTAAAGAAAACATCACGCTGATGACTGACCTAGGATTTGATAATGAACCAAGAGAATATCTCTGGTTGTGGCATGCACCCAATCCCATATGCCCTTGATTTGTGCTAAACCTTGCTCCTTTGATAGAATGGCTCATGTTATTTCTTGACTGAAAACAAATAACCCAGCACATTAACAACTTGGCAGTCCTTTTGATCCTTTAGTACATACAGGCTGAGAGAAGTCCACTTGTGCTAGGGTACAGCTTGATTCCAAAAGTCAAGCCTGTTCTCTAATGATAGTACGAGTAATAATGGCATTAATGTCTATAGATTATAAGTTTAGCTGAAACATTATTAGAAACTCGAAACATTTAAAGGCTCTAATAGGCATAACTGATAAAAAAAAAAGACTAATAATAGGATTCTTTGCAAGAAACTTAAATGTGTGCTCTGTAAAGGTGAATCATCATGACATGAGTCAGTCTGTATATGATGCATAACTGATAAAAAAAAGATCAATAATAAGATTCTTTGCAAGAAACTTAAATGTATGTTCTGTAAAGGTGAATCATCATGACATGAGTCAGTCTGTATATGATGCACCTTTATAGTTGCCATATATTTCAATGCTTTTCCAAAATTAAAGATCTGTTACAAAATCATCATTTGTAGCTGTAATGTTGAGTTGTGGAAATCTTAACTGTGAAGTGCAAATGATTTCAGGTTATCACACTCTCTATGAATGGTATCGGTCCATGGAGAGTGAGCACTTTCCAGATCCATCTGGACTTCGTGCTCGCATGGAACAATGGTCATTTGGACTCTATCCTGCTTGTGTAAAGTATCTTATGTCTTCTTTTGATGTCCCTGAGGTAGGTGCACTTCTCTTCATTTAATGAGCAATCTCCTCTTTGATATTTCTATAATTCTATTTTTGCATTACAACCACCATAGTAACATCGATTAATTTATTCCTTTACAGGTCATGGCTGTCACAAGAACTAACATTTGCAAGCAAGGGATGGAATCATTATCTCGCGGTGATGCCATAATCTATTATGCTTCTGTTTTCCTGTACTTCTGGGTCTTCTCAACTCCTATTGTATCCTTAGTATTTGGAAGTTATCTATACATCTGCATTAACTGGTTCCACATACATTTTGACGAAGCATTCTCCTCCCTCCGGATTGCTAATTACAAGGCATTTACTCGCTTTCACATCACAAAAACTGGCGACCTTGAAGTCTTTACCCTGGCTGTGGATAAGGTATTTACTGATATTTGTTGAGCTTCTAAATTGTATTTAGGCAAAGGTTCCACTGATTTTATGTAAGAAATGCACAATCTCCCCGTCTTCATGTATCACCTATTTTCATAGAACATAGAACTACAAGACAGTTTTCATCTCTCTGCCTCTTGCTACCTTTCTGTAGGTTTTACTCACAAATTAATTCCCTTTTTATTTTCCCTGAGTAATTAATATTTCCTTTTTGTATCACTTTCAACTTATTGACATAATCAGTGCCAATGTAGGTTCCAAAGGAATGGAAGCTGGATCCAGAATGGGATGCTGAATCAAAGCAGACTCAGGAGATGAGCCATCTCAGCAGATTTCCAAGCAAATGGAAAGCAGCTTCTGGTCCAGATCCCACCACCTCCGTTAGGATTGTAGACCATTTTGTCATTCAACAAACTCCTATAAACTCCAATTTAGGAGCCAGATGTTGATTGGATACTTATTAATTCATTAACATAATCACTCTTCTGACTGTAAGGATGTAAATTTTTAGTGTATCTCAAAATACTTTTTTTTCCCCCTCAACCTTAAATCTTGTAAAGGCCTGCTGAGGTAGCTTTCATGATAGGAAGGTCCTTTCGCACTTCATTCATCCTTTGTTGAGTCAACTGTTTCGACTGCTAAGGTGATATATTTCTCTATATTCGTATTGCATTTTTATGTGCATCTCTCTTTTAATTGGCATTACAAGCCTATCTAAAAAACATTAAACATGATTCATGAATGATAACTACGGAAGATGGATTGCATACATAAAATTTTTAAAAAATGGGATTGCATATATGTAAGCTATGAACTAGCTTTTCTTTGTAGGATTTATGGCAGGCGCAGTTTTTAGGTAAGTGGTCCTTGTATGTCCATTTATGATCATACTCTTAAAAATCAGCCACTGATTGTTGCAGATTTTCGTCACGTAAGCAAAGCATGGCACAGTTAATTGCAACTTACATGTTTTATCTAGAGAGTTAAGGGAAACTAAACTTTGTTACTTCAAGAAACTGAAAAATTTGGGGCTCTTGTAGTGAAGGATGATATATGTTATCTGGTGCATCACTGAGCACTGTACAAGAGATCTATGCTCTGCACGTAGAAGGTACTGCATATCAAAACTACTGAATATGATCAAAGTGCCAGCCAAGAAAAAGAAACATGGACGTGCCTGATGACAGCAATACTCTGATTTTTATATCTCATCAAACTGGACAATTTGTATCCAGTTTGATGGAAAGGTCAAAATTCATGGAATAAATTAAGATCAACTACTGCATGATTGATATATAAATAAATAAATATTATATTACACATGATAATATACTCTCTACACAACACAAACAGCAGCAACACCACATAGAATCCATTAGCAGAACTCACACTACATTGTCATGCACCACCAACAACAAATCAAGACAAGTCAAACCCAGAGCTCAGTTAAAACATTGGCTTAATTCTGGAGGCCACTATTTATCACAAACAGACGCAGTATCAAATTGAGCATTAACATCAATTAGAAACACACACACAGCAAGCAACTATAATGCTGAACTTGTTGACAATCTTCAAACCAGCGGCTCATCCAATTATGTACAAAAGCTAATTCTGTTGTCTTATCGACCTGAAGAATAAACAAACAAGTCAGAAAAACAATAGATCCTCAAAACTGGTTCACAATAACTTTATAGAAGGAAAAGAAAGTCAAGAACTGATAAAGATTCCTATAAAGTGCGCATCTAGATGATCAAATTAGAGATATTATGCTAAAGTTTTGAGGACTTGTAAACAGACCAGGATCAGGAACCAAAATTAACCAAATGGCATACAACTAGTCTCCCCTCTTAAGGAGTTCGGATTCGCTCAGAACCGCCCACATGCAAGCGATTCGTGGCTGCAAATGGGAAAAATAGATGGGCAGTTCTGTAATTGTCCTCCCCATTTGCGCTCAGAACTCCTGCCCGCTCGCATGCAGGAGGTTCTGAGAGGATCCCTATTCCCTCTTAAGGGTTAAGTGCATATATACCCCTTAAATAATTACTTGCAAAAATACCCTCTAAATCTTAGTATTTGCAAAACTACCCCTCAAATCATCAATTTTGGAAAAAAATTACCCTCAAATCAATTAATGATCAACTTTGATAAGCTAATTTGTAATAGCAATGTAAACCTTATCAACAAAATAGTCAAATTTTTAGCACCAATTTGATGATTTGTTGATTTTAGGGAATTTTTCACAAAGTTGATGATTTGAGGGGTAGTTTTGCAAATACTAAGATTTGGGGGTATTTTTTGCAAATGCCCATGATTTAAGGGGTATATATGCAAATTACCCTATGTAAAAACATCTGTTAGCCATTCCCTCAACTTGTTTATGTAACAAAATTACTGTAATTGACCAATTGGTTCACCAAATATAGTAGATAAATCATCAGGATTGTCCAACCTTCCAACTTTTACCTAAAAACCTTCTGTGTATGCTTAAAGGTAATGGTGTATATTACGACTAGAAGGTAAACAAGCCGCGGCAACAGATAATATTATTTCTTTACAACCTGAAGTATAAACCACCATTGTGATTTAAGGGACATTTAATAGCATGCCTTATAATGTTGTCTAATTGACCAACCTCAATAGAATCTTAAGAGTACATAATCCAACTCCTGCGATCCATATCAAACACAGCCTCTTCATGTGGATGAGACGTTGAAATTAACATCTAAGTTGGACTACTCCATTCAGAAAATGGATCGATTGGATCTTAGGGCATGATCAAGATTTTTAAAGTCAATAGCAAAAGAGGAAAGCCGAGTTTGCAAGCAATAAGACTAAATTTTAAGTGCAACCAAGAATTAGGGGCTTAGCTAATAACCTGATGACATATTTGTGTTCATCTAATTGTTTTTCCCCTTTTTCTTTTTCATTTTTTCTTTCGTAAGTGAATGGTCATGTCATCTAACTCGGTCCACAATAAAATGAATAAATATTTCACATACTATAAAGTCCCTCAGGAATTTAAAATTCTTGAGTCAAAAAATATATTCAGTGATACATTATTAACAGTTGAACATCAAGGCAATGAATGACAGACAAAGAGTAAAATTATCTCACTGTAGTAAGGGGGTTCCTGAGGTTTATGTTGGCATCTTGCCTCTTAAAGATAACAAATTAACCACCCTTAGACCCATAAACTAGCAAGGAAAAATATAATGCAAGTGAATGTAGGCCTGATAATGACTTATCAGATAGTAAACGATTCAGATACTGCAGGTCCTTTCCTAATCAGTATTTCAAGTTTGCCAAAAGGTTACCTTGAAAGCAGCATAACTTTGGATTTCTGATCAGTCACTCCCAAAATCATCATAGCTTATGCCCTCCGAAATGGTGTCCAACCTCCTCTCTTCATCTACAATAAGCAAGAAATGAGATTAGCAATGGAAAACAATATGTGACACTAATATGTATATATATGTGTGTGTGTCTACACACACACACACTATATATATATATATATATATATATATATATAGAGCAAGGCTCCTATGAACTTAAGTTCATAATGAATAGTGATGCACCAACTTTTCTAACCACTCATCTTGCTTTGGGATCCGTGAAAGATATAATGGCCACTTTGAGATTTGTGCATCACAAATCTCAAGGCAAGATGAGTGGATAAAAAGTTGGTGCACCACTATTCATTATGAACTTAAGTTCATAGGAGCCTATATATATATATATATATATATATATATATATATATATATATATATATATATATATATATAACATGATCATTTCCCCATTAAGGTATTGGTGAATTCTCAAGTTGCACCCTAAAGTATCAATTTGCCTATTTCCCCCCCTTAAACTATGTTTATGTGTCCAATGTGATTATTTTGTTAGTATACAGTCAAATATTTGATAGAGTAATGATGTGATAGTATTTTTTTCATTTCTTGTATATTTTGCAATCTAAAAATGAGTTTTTAATTCATAAAAAGGGTTAAGAGGGTAAAAGGTATTGGGAGAAAGTAGTTAAGATAATTTTAGTTTGGGGAAGAGGAGATAAACTAATAAAAACTCATAAAGAAATACCAAAAAAACATTCTTACACCATTAGTCTGTTAAATATTTAACTGTAGACTCACAAAATGATCACATTGAAGCCATAAACATAGTTTGCTAGGTAAAATAGGTAAACGGATACTTTAAGGAGTGTTAGAATTAATATAAAACTATAATCCTCGACGCTCACCAAAACTTTAGAGTTTTGGTGTAATGGTTAGAGAGACTTAATTTTTAAGATGGTGTCAGAGCAACCCAGGTTCGAATCTTGCTAGCCACGAATTTAATGCAGATTTTAAAAAATTGTTACCGTTACATGAGTCCAGGTTTTTAGCCCATAAAAAGGGCGCTCAACCTGCAGGGGTATGTTAGAATATTATAAAGCTATAATCCTCAACCCTCACCATAACTTTGGAGTTTTGGTGTAATGGTTAGAGGGAATTAATTTAAGAACGAACAACTTGAGAGTTCACCAATACTTTACGGGGGAAATGATTATTTTGTCCTAAAAAAAAATTTCAAACTCACACCTTTACAGTCCCTTCCAGGAGAATCTGAAAAGTTCCCCTCCGTTCCAAGGAAAGGAGATCTACCATAATTCTCTAAAATATCTAAACAAAAAAAATGAAAAAATTTAAATCATCAACATGCTGATAGATGAACATTTTATTTTGAAGAGACAGGACACACCAGCACTTTGCGTGAAGTCATCCGTTAAATCCGAGAAGCTAAAATTTCGGGGAATCTGGCTTAAAAATCCAAATGAGGATGAATCCATATCCAGAAGTGGCTCATTCAGTGGTTGCCCAGTTAAATCGGAACTGCTGAAGGAGGCACTAGGTTCAACTCCAAGAGGAGGGCGAGTTTCTAAGAAACTGTTCTCAGCACAGAAAGTGAACTCAGAGTTGTTCGAATAGCTAGGCTCTGATTTTATTGCTGCTCCATTAATCCCATTAGTCCTTCCAATGTGTGAGTTCTGAGTTGATAACAAGCTTGGTGAAATGTCCATCCTCTGAGCAAGAATGGAGGCATTATTACCAAGTTGTATGCTTTGATTTCCAGAGGATGCACCATTAGTCATTGCACTCGAAGATCCTCCTCCATTGCGGTACATGTTGTCAGGTCTTGACGATGTAGATGCATGATCAGATAAATAACATGATGGAGTCTGCTGTACTGTAAAAAGTGATATGGTATCATAAATTCATTCAAAAAAAAAATTGTCTAAAAAGGATCACAGGGTATTTGTTGTGTGATACAATTGCATTTGAGCGGTAGAACAAACACGCAAAGCTAGGATCAGAAACAACCGAGAAAACAAGGCATTAAAATCCACTTTGATGGAAAGACTTGACAATGATGATTATAGAATGATTTTAAGAAAAATCTCAGAAATATTCACAATGAATTAAAATGACCACTATAAGATCACACTATACAGGACTTAATCAAATTAAGAGTTTAATCTAGACTACAAGCAGTGGCGGAGCAAGGAATTGAAGCTTGGGGGGGCACTCTTGTTCCTTCTTTAAAACAATACTATAAAATTATATTAATAATCACATTTGAATGTAGCAAAAATTGCAAGGTATTGAGTGGAAATCTACTTCAAATTCGTTATTTCTTTATTTCTAATTTTTTGTGAACTAACATAATTTTATTGCAAATTTAGCATTTAAATGAAACACAACTGATGCTAAAGTTATATGATTTATAATAGTTGGAAATGATTTTCTCTACATAAAATTGTAAAACTTTTTCCAGATGACATTTTTCTTTTACTTTTAATTTTCTTTATTGAATCTATAGCTTTTCTTCCAACTAAATTCTCTGTAGTACTGTTCAGAATTTTATACAAAATGTCAATTTATTTTTCTTTATGTCCAAACATGAGAAATATAAATCTAAACCAAATATTTAATTATGCAGTTCTATTTGCTCTCAACCAAACAATTAATTGTCATTGTTTTTCTTTCCTTTGAGAGCAAAGGACATAAAATTGCAACAACAAAGTTTTTTATAACATCAAAGCTTATATGTTCTTATATTAAGTGTGATGCTAGGTTTAATCACATTGGGCCTGAAAATGGGATAGGGCCCAGTAACTTCAAGACCTAATAGATCACAAGCATCTTGTGTTATTTACGCAAATGCCCTTACTTTAGCCTTTATAAACCACTCACCTTTGGACAAAGCTGTAAATTTCTATTAGAACTGTCATCCTCATCATAGAGAGAAGCAATTCATCAGCAAGCGATACAGACTTGTTACATGTGGAACAAGTTAGGGTGTGGCTCGCCCGGAGGAGGGGGGCACATGCCCCCCCTGACCCTCCCTGGCTATGCCAGTGACTACAAGATATCCAAATGTTATCCAAAGTAGCTAGTATCATGACAATTATAGCATGGGAACTAATTGGAATCTAGATTATCGTCTAGTATATATCCTTCAAACAAAAGAATAAAATAAAAACTGCAACCAAACTGCGAGAAAGTAAAATGATTTACTCTCAACTCTCAAGGCACAACAAAAAAGGATCAGTTTGCAATATAAAAGAGATTTTGACCAAAAAAAGGAGGAAAAAGTCATACATGGAGAAGAACTAGAACCATTTGAAAGTGGTACAGAAGAAACTCCAGGGGGGCAGACTTTTTGCATGAGCTCAACCTGCTTCTCCAGGAGCTTATTGAAAACAAGTATTTGATTTTTGAGCAGAAGTCTAACATGGTAAGCCTTGAAGAATTCTCGATTCTCTTCTTCAAGTTTCTGCCAGACTGAATTAAACACAAACATGGAAAATTAGGCCATTGTAAAGGAACTTAATCTCGATTCAAATACTCTTCTTAGTTTTAAAAAAAATTGCTGATGCTTGCATGCTGCCTTACTTCCTTTGAATTTTAATCTTTTGCAATTTAAGAGGAACATCCGTACTATTACCGTACATCATGATAAATGGAATGCCCAACAAAAGAATGATTTTACCGTGCATGAAGCAGCCACAAAGTGGAAGGCTTTAGTATGAATTATTTTGGGCTACACTAGGCGTTTCTAAATCCAAAACTTACATGATTATAAACATTTAGAACATATGGTCAGTGATCTTAATGCTCATAAATGCCACACTCCTTTAAGTTTATCGGTTCCCAATCCGAGAGAGAGAGAGAGAGAGAGAGAGAGAGAGAGAGAGAGAGAGAGAGAGAGAGAGAGTATGATCAGTGATCTTAATGCTCATAAATGCCACACTCCTTTAAGTTTATCGGTTCCCAATCCGAGAGAGAGAGAGAGAGAGAGAGGTATGATCAGTGATCTTAATGCTCATAAATGCCACACTCCTTTAAGTTTATCGGTTCCCAATCGAGAGAGAGAGAGTTGCTAATGCCAATCGGAAACTACTTGTCTACTAGGCCATTGGTCATGTTCATCATGCATACAGTTGAAGCAGGCAAATTAATCTAAAGTAAATCCGTGAATATTCATTCCAATAAATCTAGTTATCATGTCCTAATGACAATACAAGCCACATACAAAACTCCAGTCTCACAAAGAGGGTTGGAAGAAAAAGTACCTAGTTCAGTAAAGCCAGGTTCAATTTTTGCCTGATACAAGAGAGTATCAACTACTTCTTTCTGGTTCATATACAACTGAAGACAGCGTTCTATAAGATTTTGAACCTGAAATAAAAGGCATAAGAAAATTTTCAAGAGAAAACAAGAACGACCGTATGTTATGTGTTGCTTATTTTATATAATTACATGGGTAGGAATACTCGTGTTGCATGTGATAGAAAACCTCTTGATGGAATCTTTGTCACAATAATCATGTTTGTATCTTTACCAGTGCCATATGGGAAAACCAAAATGTTCACTACTGACAATTTTAGAAATCCAGATTGGAAACCACAATGAATCAATAAGTACACACTAGGTTGTGGTTCGGAAGGATGAAGCAAACTAGGTAACCCTGATCATACACTTTGTCCAGTACTGTCTATATCCCCTACGTTTGAGATGTGCTCTTTATATAGATTGGGCAAATAAACATGATGGCTCTAAGACTCATTAATGATTCTCTATGGTGAATGCATAGATAATTTCTATAATTCACACAAGAGATTCAATTAATAAATAACTTTACATTTTATTGCTGGTTCTATGTTCTCTCTTTAACATTCAACAAGGCTTTAAACAAATTCACTAGAATGCCTGATGTGACTAGAGAACCAGAGCCAGTTAATATAGAGCATAATTAAGTCCATCATTCTCTCCATCATTCTCCAGCCTACATCCAACAAAGTTTTCATTGATGGACGTTGAAAAGATTTGTCAGTTTCAGAGAAGGTGCGAGAGGGATCTGGTCAAATCATCTAAAGAGCAATTTTAGACTTGAAATATATAAATCGATCAAATGAGAAAAAATTTAGTATCACAAGATGTTTTAAGTAGATTAAGACTAAAAATTGTCCATATAACTCATAATAACTGGAGCATTCTTGACTCTTAGAGCGTCATACTTTCCTCTGAATCTAAGAGCTTTACAACATAGAAATACATAATCGGGCAGATAATAAATAATAAGCGGATAAAATACGACTCATCTTACATGTAAAACACCATTGTGAGAAAAGTACCATTGTTACAACAATCGCCACGTAAGAAAATTGTCATTGTTGCAAATATAAGCACCCAGAAGGAATGAAAAATGCTTATGAAGCTAAAAGAATCGACATGCAGTCAGAGATTCTTTTTTTTTTCTTTCACTTTAAACACCAGATTGAAAAGAGATGAATTTTCATAACACATATTGGTTCATCAAACAGGAAGAAATTGCCCAAATAACCAACATGCAAGACATATACTACACAAAGAAAAGTCACTAACAGATATCCTAACATATTATCACTAAAAATAAATATCATCAAGCATAAAAGTTATTCCTTACAAGCTGTATATCTTGCCGAGACACCTTTCTCACTTCTCCACTAGACATCTTCTCTTCACTGAACTCGGCCAGAATTTGCAGGAATTTCAGCACTTTCAACTTTCACTCTATCAACTTATAATCAAAATCAACAAAGTATCTGATAAAAACACACCAAAAAAAAAAAAAATCAACAACTGCACATGAGATATCTAACAATACCCAGAACGTGAGCTACTAAGAAAGATCAAAGTCAAGTATGCTGAATCCTCGAATTGAGGAAAGATTCAAACTTTGTGTAGCCAAACGTAGCAAAATCAGTAAGCAACAAAAGGGCAAGTATAAAACATATATAAGGATCAACCCGTCAAAAATTTTTGACAAAGCAGGCATTAATTTGCATAAAGCAAAAGGCCGAAATAAGGATTGATCTTGATCCCTGAGCTTATAATGAACATGATCATATACCCATCAAAACTAAACCGAAGAATTAGCAAATCAAAGACAAGTTTACTCCACCTCTTTTGAGCTTGCCCAATAAAATTCATTTCCAGAAGAATCTCATCTCTTTTTCAATCTATGATTACTTGGGGCAACAGGTAGAGAGAGAAAGCGAGGAGCATAACCCAACACAGAGAACCCCAACTTTGTTCTACCCTTTATTTTTTGGGTTTATAATTGCAAAGAAAACCCAAAATTAAAATAAGGCGTCAGTGTGTTCAATTTGCCCCACATAAAACCAAAGCCAACCCCTTGACTGGCCTTTTTTATATGGCGATGGCAATGGATACCGACAAGGTTTCCTCTGTTTAATGGGTGGGCACATTTTGGTGGGCCCCGCTTTGAAGGCAGTCCAAATTTGGGTTAGAACAAAATTTCGACAGTATTTATTCTGGATCTTATCCAAATTTGGAGAAGGTTGGGTTGGGCTCGTCTGTATTATTTAGAGTTGGGCTATATATTTCTAGTGTATCCATTTTTTAGGCCCAACTTAATATTCATCTAGGAACCCATATATATTTCCCAAACGTCTTTTGACAATGGGCTCAGAGAATCCTAAGCTACGAAAAAGGACAAATAGTTCTTTGTGTTGGAAATTCGCATGGGCTGAAATTTATCTGCTTTTGATGGGAAGGAAGTACACGTGTTATTATAAAAATCCAATGGAAAGAAAATGGGTTTTAAACAAAAATTGATTGAACTAACTCAAAAAGTTTAAAGATTAGATATAGACCTTAACTGTCTATTTAAGTTCATTATTTTTTCATTGCAGTAATATACTTATAAATGAATTCATAAAATAGGTAATCTTGCATATAATTTATTTCGTAGCCTTCAAGACCTCTTCCATGCAAATTTGAATAGCAGGAAGATGTCTAACAAGAAAAGTCCATGGATCTTACTCTGTACACATCATTTCAATGGGAACGTAGCACTATTTTACTGGGCTTTTCTGTCAACACTGAGGCCCGTGATATAGAAACGTCCATGGATCGTACTTTGGATTCATCATTTCATGCTTATTAAATTGAGAGTGTGTTCGGCAACTTCACAAGACTTACTTTATGTGGTACAATGTTGGCCCAAAATTTTATTTTTAATTTGGCAAAAACTATACCTAAATTAAACTAGTTCTTTCTAGTCCAAAATCCATCCCTAAACTAGTTCTTTTGTAGACCAACCCTTATACGGCTTGACATCGTTAAGAAAAAAACCAGTCCAGGCTAAGTCCTATTTTGAAGTTGCCAAACACACCCAAAGTTTTTTTTTAAAACCACCTCTATAACAGGGTGAGGATACAAAAATCATCTTTAAAGTTCAACTAATACAAAAATCATCTTTAAAGGGATTTTCAATTTCAATCAACCATCTTGACCTATTTTTTAATAAAATTTCCATTGAACATCTCAAAATTCCTTTAAAAACACGCGTGACAATCATGTGACTTATATTCTTAACCAAAATTAACATATTTTTCAATGCATTTTTCGAGAGAATTTTGGAAATTTCAATCAAAATTTAACAAGAAAATAAGTCGAGATAATTGATTACAAGCGGAACACTGTTTAAAGGTGGTTTCTGGCATTAGTTGAACTTTAAAGATAATTTTTACTTTATACTTTATACTTTCACCCTATTTTAAAGTTATTTTTTTAAAATAAAAAAATCCCCTATTAAATTTGTTTGGCTGTCCACCAACTTAGCCACCAAATGTTTCATACGTGTCATTTTTCCGTAGCCGTTCAGAAAACAGGGTTCAGCCGTTTGCAGGTGTAAGCATATGACAGCAGAGCCGTGTTGATATTGGACTAACACATCATTCTCTTAATCATGATCCACAAACTCCAAAGTTAGTTCCTAAATTTCATAAAACAATTTTAATCAACAAAGGAAAATTCGTTCGCTCTGCTTTGCTCCCAACGAAATCATAAAGAAACCCACCCACCGCCACCTGCTCCTCTCAATCAATTGGCTTCCCAAATTTGTTTGAAAGCCCACCTGCTCTCTTATCATTGCCTCATACGACTTTTCGGATATTAGCAAGTTTTCTTTGACCCGCATGCTCTTCGAGTAGTTCACAAAGCAACGCGTTTTCTATAATAAATTTGTCTTGCTAAAAAAAAAATTGAAGTCTCCCCGATTAAGAAAACTCTTTCCATCATTCTATATAACTAGCTCACATCATCAACACTTCAAGTCTTCAACCAATTTATTATCTCTTCAATTATCTCTGTGTTCATTCTCTCACAAGTTTCATCACCCAAATTTTCATCACAAAATGAGTTCCTACAATCAGCAACAAGAACAGGCAGCCTCCGCTGGTAAGTAGCGATCTTATTAGATACATAGCTGGCAATTAATTCGCATAAAACTTGACATAAATAATAAACGTTATGTTTGATTTTTGTATCAGCAGCTTACCCACCACCACCCAACTCCTACGCTCCTGCTTACGTGGCACCCCCGCCGGTAGGATACCCGACGAGGGACGGGGCTGAGCAGCCTCAGAAAGTGCCCATCGAGACCAAGAGCCGCGGCGACAAGGGATTTTGGGAAGGATGGTAAGAAAAAAAAATTTTATTTATAAAAAATTAAAACTTCAATTAGTTGTAAATATTAATTTTAAGCTTTTCTTAACCTTTGTCCTGCAGTTGTGCTGCTTTGTGCTGCTGCTGCGTCCTGGAAACATGCTTCTGAGGAGGCTAGAGAGATATCTGTGTTTGTGTTAGAGAACTGTCGTGTCATTTATTTCCTATTGTGTAATTAGGATTAAGAAGGCTTTAATTGCCTCATTGTTTGATTATATGTTCGAAGCTTTATTCGTGTATAAAGACTGAATCCTCGTGTTCCCTTGTGCTAATTCTTGAATTGCTTTTTTAATAACTTTGGATCTTGGTTGTAATTCTTTTCTAATATAATTAACACCACATCTTAAATTATCGTACAAATTTTCATTCTCACTAGTCTGAGTGGTTGTGGAAATGGTTGGATAATTCAACTGTTTTATGGAAAAACTTGATTGATATCTAGGAAATATTACAATGATGGTGGCATTTTTCATCTCCACAATTCAACAAAAGTATCTAGTTTTTGGAGAAGTATCATTAAACATGTTGATATTATCCTTCTGAAAACAAGGGTAGTGCTTGGTGATGGTGAGAAAACTTTATTTTGGTTGGATAAGTGTGGATTGATGATTTTACACTTGCTACTACTTTCCCTGATCTTTTTCTTGTCTCCTCTCCATTTTCTTCTGTCAAATCACAGAGTGTATATTGGTGAAAATTAGAGAGTGCGTATTGATTTTTCTAGGCAACTCACTGGAGAGTTGGTTCTCCAATATCTTGACCTGATTCAGAGAGTTCAAGCTTCTACTGCTTCCTTAGATAAGGATCTTAGAGTGTGGACTTGTAGAATCAAGAGGAGTTTTATCTGCAAGATCCTTATATCTTTTTTTAGCTGATGGTGGAGTCAGAGTACAATATTCTGATAGAATTATGGTATGGTTAGCCTTAATTGGGAAACTTAACACCAAAGATAGATTACTTATGAAAAATATCCAAGTTGATCCTAATTGTATTCTTTGTGAGATGGAGAGTGAAACACATTAATTCTCATTTGTTTGTTAAATGTGGATATCTGCAATCTCTTTGGAATTTTGTGTGCTATAGATTTCATGTTCAAGGGATCCCTGATAATCTCATGGATATTTCGGTTCATTGGAGAACTGAGAAGTTGAAGGGGAAAACCAAAAAAGAATGGGATGTTTATGTTAGTGCTTTACTTAGGTGTATTTGGGGAGAGATACACAGGCACACACATTCTCTTGATACTTGGAAGAAAGTTGCTTACTTTGTCTCAATGACCATATAGTTCATTTAAAAACTAATTCACACTTCTTTCCAACTAAGCCCTTTGATTTCTCTATATCCTTCTCTTTTTAAACTTTTGGCACTCCAAAGTGGAGAATGTGCTGTTGTTAAGAATTTGACATGCAACTTAGTCCCATGTCCTATGTCATTCTCTACGTTTTATGGACTGCCGTTGTGAGACATGGAAAGAGGAGAATTACATATTCAATGTCATTCTTCTCTAAAAGATTTAGACATTCCATCTCATGCTACAAAACAATCAGCTGACTAGTTGTGATTGAATCTAAATGGTTTAGCCTTTTCTGGTTTTAGTCTAGACTGATATAGAGCCAAAATCAGGGGCGGAGGCACCTCAAAGAGGGTGGTGTCACTTGACACTGCCCTCCAGCAACACAATTCCTAAGTATATAGTAGTATTGGATCTAATAGTGAACCCAGTACAAAATTACGGAATGGGTAGTGACCCATTTGTGATTTATTCTTGATGGGCCAAATCTGAAATGGCCCAAACTCAAAATCCCATTAAATTTTAGCAACTTAGCATCATTTAGAAAAGGAAAAATGGACAAATAAATGGGTGTGGGTCCCACTTGCAGGTTGGTGAAAAGAATCGGCTGTGAAATCGAATGGAAGTTAATGGATAAATGACAATTTAACAACTTACATTAAAAATAATGTATTTTGTGGTATTTCGAATGAGACTATAATACAACGATTTGAAAATACGAAGACATGTAGCGGTCAATTATAATTTTACTTAGTTAAATATATCTTTTGTATCTTATAAAAATTCTTAGTTAAATATGCATTTTGTATCTCATAAAAATTCTTAGTTAAATATACATTTTGTATCTCACAAAAATTCTTGACATATTGAATATGAGAGAAAAATTATTGTAATACCACTAAAATGAATTCCTGGCTCTGATACTGGCCAAAACAGAAATGTACCATCGATCAGAGCTTGACCGAGTCTTTTATTTAGCCAGGTCAAAACCCAGGATAAGATGATCAAAGTTTTTTTTAAAAAAATCTAGATCATATCTTTTAATTAATTCATATTGGGCCTAGGAATCGAATCAGCTCCAGAGTTTTTGGACCTTGGGTCAGGTGTTTGAATTTTTTGCTATAAACATTGGATGCTACACGATGCAAGAGTTTTAAATTTGGATTGATACACGATTATAGGGTTTGATTAAACTGGATCCTCTTGCCCTCTGAGTCAAACTGTGGTGTATTAATCATTTGGCATACAGTTATATGGTCCCATAAAATATATCCACGTAAGGAATTGTAAACATTATAAAATGAATGAGAAATTGACATGAAAATCGTGAAATACTAGTTTGTATATGGATGTATTTGAGTATTATTCACAAATCAATAAAAGATGGAGAATAAAATTTTCGATAGATGTATTAAAAATGACTGTAAACCATCAATGATATTATAGTTATATTAAGCTAATACTAATCACATAAGAGTTAAAATTTAGTACAAAGAGAAATATGAAAATAGTTGATTATGGATGTCCTCATACAAGAAGAATCAACTTGAATCTTGTTTGAAAATACTTATTATGTAAATTAGGAAACTGCTAATTGTTTATCTCCAGTTGTGAGTAGTATAGTTTGTCTGAGTATAATTCGTATGTATGGTGAAACAAAGTAAAATACACATTGAGAATGATTGTTTTATTGAGTCTGCGGAGTATGTAAATGATATACGAATTGTTCGAACATTGACAACAGAAGTTAAGACCATGACAAGTCAAAAGAAGAGCAGGGTTTGGGTCAGGCCAGAGCAATGCACAAACTGTGCCTTGCTACTTCAAACTACAAAACAACCATGCTATTCCTAAACTCTCTTTCTATCTCTTTATTTTCCCATTTTAAGTACCAAATAATATCCCCCATCTTCAATGATTTTTTCTTTACTATTTTTACTTTTCCCTTTTAGAGAATCTATGCCCTGTTATTCCCGAAGGCTTTTATTTGGATTAATCCCATCATTTTAGCTTAACAATCAGGGAAACCAACTGCCTGCAGAGTTACACGAAAATAAAAAAGAAGAGAGGGGGGAAAGGGAAAATATCTGTTGATCTTCAGAAGTCAAAATTATATTAAATTGTTCATATCTATAATTAATATGAATACTTTTATTCTTTTGTTCTTCTTCTAGAAGTTCTTTGTTTTCTCAACATTAAGAAACTACCCCGTCTCTGGAGCTGCTCCTCTTGTTTCTCAAGACATTTGTTTTATCTGAAAACGGAGACAGAAAGATTTTGAAGGGACTTTACTGAGTTATGTATGGATGCTCTATATGTTATCCTCCAGATATGATTATTTTGGACATTTATATACGAATACAAAATAATTGAAGACACATGAAAAATTAAAGATGGGATTACCTTCAAAAATTTTTGTTCAAAAGTAACAAATGCATGACGTGCTCATCCATCTGAACTCTGAAGACGCTTGGAGTATTTAAAATTTCTACGTAATCCCTAGTTACTGCCTTGCTGCTCTGAAACTTTACGTCTGGAATAAGTTCATTCTCTAATATAATAGACATAAAATTTCCATTTTTCGATGGTCCACCAGAACACTGCAGATGAGCGCATCTTTGAATCCCCATCCAGCAGGGTCCACAGGTAGCCGCCTCAGGCTTTGCAATATCCATTTCATGCTCATGCTACAATGCAATGTCATAAGTTTTCCTACCACGACAATTTGAAATTCTTTAGATTACAACTTGTAGCCCTCTATATTGACCCAAACCTTGATGCCGGCGTTAACGTGGAAAGTTCCTCGGTGCACTTAATTCTTTCTTAAAGCGTGTATCTTTTCGCTGAACAACTTCTATATAAACCTCACTCCTACGTGCAAAATATCTCCAAGCATTCAATCAATACTTGAATTCTGTAGTACCAAAATGAGTTACTACAATCAGCAACAAGCTCCCATTGCCGGTAATTTACAGCTCTTATTCTCTAACTTTTACTTTTACCTTTTTTTTTTTGGGTTAATTTGTTTTGATGGTGAGATTGTTTATGCTGTTATGTAGAGACAAACGCGTACCCTCCGCAGGGACAGGCCCATCCCAGTTACGTTGCACCTCCGCCTCCAGGATATCCTGTTAAAGATGGGGCTGTAACTTCCCAGCAGGTTCCAGTTCAGACCAAGAGCCGCGGCGATGATGATGATGGCTTTTGGAAAGGATGGTAAGATTTTAGCACGAAAAAGAAAACTATGGTCTTAAGGATTGATACAGAGCCTATAATTTTTATCAGCAGAATGAAAATTTTTCTCTAGATTTAAAAAATTCACGTCACTGTTAATTAGAAACTAGTATTCATCTATATATATGCATGACATAATTCAACATAAAATATAAGAAAAAGATTTCAGGACTCGGAAGTACATTACATAACTTCTTTGAACAAGGATCTTAGTTTAAATAGGTTTATAAATTAAGTCATAATAAAAATCTGCCAGGACAATGAAACCTCAATCACTGCATATTTTTGAATATGTAATGCTTGCTTAAAATTCAATATAATGAGAAAGGGATGCAGTTTTAAACCTTTTCTTTTTCAAAAAATCCTGTTCCTAACTTAAGTGTCAGGTGCCATTGATGATGCTGGCTAATTGTTAAGCTGTTTCTAACACTCCAGTAGTATCAAATGCAATTGATGATTTTGGCTAATTGTCAAAATTATTTCTGATGTTTCAGTTGTGCTGCCCTGTGTTGCTGCTGCGTCCTGGATACATGCTTTTGAGAAGGAGACCGCGACAAAGCTTTATTTATGCTAAATATTTATATTAGCATCGTCATGGGGTTATACTTTTGTTCTGGTTCTGGTTGTATTATTGTATGAATTTTCAATTTGTAATAAAGTTTGCAATAAATTGATCATGTGTTCTCTATGGAGAACATTGTTGCTGAAATAAACGTTCCCTGTTATTACAATAATAAAGTTGTTGAGAAGTCAATTTTATGGAGAATAAAAGAAAACAAAAGATAGGAAAAAGGGTCTACAAACTATATTCTAGCTAGTTGTTAAATAATTCACGGGAAGACTCTTAAGATGTAGCTCTCATGGACTTTGTGGCTGCATTGAACAACATAACTTCTAGAAACACAAGTGCGTCAGCTTTTGACTACTCGTTCGACTCAAACTTTGACATGATTAACTACGAAACGGGATGTATTTGACAATTTCAATCAAGAAATATGGATGCGTGCAATAGAGAGAGAGAGAGATGATGATGAGGAATTTCCCAATTTCATAGTAATATATAAAGAAGGCATTATCAGGAAGAAGATAGCTCAGAGGCTATTGATGTGTGTTTAATTCTGTTGTTTGAATACAAGGAAAAAAAAGTCACTGGGCTTTGAATTTAATTATGTAAAATTTGTGCCAAGGTTTAGTTATGGTTTCTATTAAAAGGAATAATATGCATAATCACGTCAACAATCTGCAGAGAATGAGACCATTAATCAACAGACTGTGTAAATTAAATTTTGTAGAATTAAGTAAGCCAGAAAAATAAAAGCAGTTAGAGACATAAAGAAATTCTCACCTGACATTTTGTTGTTTTTCTTTTGTTATTTTCATTGATGCTCTACCCACCTCCGATCATCATGTCCAAACGCAACAGCTTCTTTGTCCTGTATTTCATTCTTTATCTACAGCCTGCAGAGTTCAAAAAGTTTAGAGGCACAGGAGGACCAGAGAAACAAAACTACATAGGTACATATCATTATTCAAATAAGCATGATTCACTAAGTGCATAAATTTCCAATTATTACTATAAAAAATATATATTAGAGTGCTGTGAGAACAAACTTGGGTCTGTTTTAAAATACATTAGATATAGGGTTTTTCATATTTACATGTATTTACATCATATTCACATACAGTACAATATACAGTGACATAAATCATAAACCCAGGATTAAGCTTCTTGGACAGCTGCACCTGAGCGTGAGCTGGTACCATTCTTCATATTATCACCCACTAGCAGTAACACCTACAGCTCTAACTTCAACATGGTGCGCTCCTTCACTCCGAGGACAAACAACTACACTGGCCTGGGCCTCTGAAAATGGCTGCTCCTTTCCAACAGTAACCGACAAAGAACCAATGGTTGTTGGATTATCAGCTGGCTCGTTATTGATGGTGTCATCAGTTTCCGGAGAGATGATCTCCCAATCTTCTTTCAGAGTAGTAACCTGCAACCCTTTTTCCACATACTTTTCAACCTCGAAGGCAGTAGGAAGAATAACATAATCATTTAGAGGATCATAGAAGGGATCTGGTTCTCCGGCTTTGAGCCATTGCTTAAGCATTCTAAATACACGATGATCAGCGATGATTCCACGGTGATCAGCAGGAACACCTACCCTTGCAACTGCATCAAGTCCATCTGCCTGCAAGAATGGAACAAGGGGTTTGTAGTTTGATGATACTGAACTATTCAGTTTAGTGTTTTGATAACACTATCCATTTAAACCTACAATACGATTTACAACATACTAATGCTACTGGAGCAACTATTTATAGGCTGAGACCGATTTGAAAGGTGCATAGGCTAATGGAAAAAAATAAGACGGTGATTCACTAGTTTCTTAACATTTGAGTATATAGAAAATATGTGCAAAAGTAAGCGGCATTGGATGTTCAAGATCAAATTTTAGATAGTTGTCCGTTTCATAGGAATTGTTCTAAGTTGTAACCAATGATGAAATACAGATCTAGCCCAAGTGAACTACTGTGTTCTCTCATATCTATATCAACCTCCCAAGACAGTAATCATATAATACATGGGTGGTTTATCATTGTATTTAAGCAGTTTACCTTCAGGCAGTCCATATAATATTGGTATATGAGGATGCAACAGTAGAGCTTAACTGGAAACCCAAGTGAATGAGTAGAAGTGCCCAGAGCTACCAGAAATGGAACTGCCAATATGGAACTAATTTTGGACTTTAAGAATATCTACTAATCACCAGAAATGGAACTGCCAATATAGAACTAATTTTGGACTTTAAGAATACATACTAAGGCAAATGTATCTAAGAAAGTTTTTATTTTCTACTGACTATTCATATGTGGATGCCCTCTCAAAAAAGAAAAAACACTGAAGAAGATAAAATGAATCAACAATTTTATGAAGTCAGCTCCCAAAGTATATACAAGATACAAGTAAAACAGGTATGCAGTCAAACAGATGCAAATACGAAAGTACAAAACAACGTGCAAAACAGTGTAAAGTAACAGGTTGTATGCTAAAATTGACCAAGCTTGAAGCTATCCCATCACACGATTATTAACAAAAACTAATTAGTTGGAAGAGAGCAAAAACATTAGAATAGTCAAGTGATATAGCCATAAGTGTCTTCGAACTGGTAAACATTCTTACTAATGTATCTAAGAGAGGCAACAAAAAATAAAGACATTGCCAGGGCTTTCTACCTACATATAACTCTGACAATTGTATTCTACATATCTTCTCATCTATGTCAACACGACTTCTTGATTTTTTTCCAAAAGGTAGTCTTTGCTTCAGTTTCATTTTACTGCGGTATAGAAGTTTGATTAGCTAATCCCTCACGAGCAACTTGTTCTGTGACCACCTACTTTGACTATCAAGTGTCCTGGGATACTTGAGTAGTTATCTTGACAATCTAGCTAGTTGCATCTTTACTGTGTTAAAAAGGATGTATGTGCTACAGAAAATGTATATATTAGATCATTCAAAAATAATCAGATTGAACAAAGGAACATACCTTGCCAGATTCTACTGGAACTGTCCCATCGCCATTAACACATATGAACCTTGGAAAGGCGAAAAGCAGTTCTTTAACATCTGAAATAGGTGCTTGTTCACTACCATAGCTGGCAGTAACAATGAGAAATTAGTGATTGAATTCTATTCAACATGGCTCACAATCCTCTACTATTTCATTCAAAGTCAAAATGACCAAATTGTAGCTTTTGTAAAATAATCTTGGTATCAAAAAATTTCTATCCAAAGAAAACATTATATAGAATTAGCTAATAAAATGATGATAACCAGCACAGAGAAGACGGACATACCAAACACTATGGGGTGTGTCATAGTGAGTCCCATATATATTGTAAAAGTTAACTGTTGCCGGAACCTTAGCATTTGATAAGATGTTACGAGTGTCGTTAGCCCATTTCAAAATCTGTAAGTTCAATGGTAAGTGAATCTGCTTGCCGTCAACCTCAACCTGGAAACAGAAAGTGAGGGCCGACAGGTCAAAACATATGCAGTCTGCAGATAAGTGAAAGTTCAAAGTAGGAACCGATAAATGCTGGGGCAAGAAAGCCACTGAAATGTGCAAAAAAGTTCATAACAGATGGAGATTTCCAGCAAACATGAAGCTGGCATACATTAAGCTGTATCAATATATATACCTAACCTAGTGCGTACATACATACATACATACAGGGGGAGATGGGTAAGCCATTTTGATAAAACCTACATGGAGAAATTCAACAGCTTACCCACACTATTCATGTTGGTTTATACATCATAAAACATACATGGACAAAAAAAGTGTTATCCATCATGTCGAGGCTGCAAAATGAACAGTTGTTTAGTATAGAACAAAAGGGAACACTAGAAGACCGACATAAAAGCTTTCAAAAGGTAGGGACAATAAAGCTTCGCGCTAGATAGGTGGACAGATATATAGAGTAAGAGAAAACTTCCCTTTTATTAGAAAGGAATTTATCCTCATTTTCTAGCTGTTCAATAGTTATACCTTGCCAAATATAGGAGAAGTTAATGACTGGAAAATGGAAGACTGGAGTAAATTCGGGTAAATTTGGCTACAGAAGTTGCCAACAAAACCAAGTAGGAAGACTGAAAGTCATGCAAAAATTAAGTGGGTTAATTTCAAGGCTATTTCTTGTGTTAAACTTTCAATTTTGTTCCTTTTCTCCACCTATTATCCATCTACTTCTCTTTATCTTCTTCTACTTCTTTGATCTTATATTTTGCAAGCTTCTCTTTCTATGTTCATTGTCATAATCCTTAGGACCTTGGCAAACACCTATCATGCACACATTTTGAACTGGCATCCTTAGGACCTTATACTTCAGAGAAGGAATAAACCTTTACAAAATGAGTCATCCTAAAGGCAGGTTTTGCCTAATGTGTTATCTGTTAATAGTGATTTGACAAATATAAAGGGTTGATTGCCCTCCAACATAAAGAAATATTTCATGACATCGAGGAAACTTATCAGAATGTTACCAACATGGAACTTTAAATGCAAGTTCCCTTGTGAACCGTTTTTTTCTTTCTTTTATCCCCTTACTTTTGTTCATCTCATTGTATCAAACAATGAACAAAAATTAAAATGGGGAACAAAGTATAACTCAAGAACCATCGGCGAAGCGAGGGGGATCAAGGGGGGCACGTGCCCCCCCCCCCCCCAAAAAAAGGAAAAAAAGCCCCACCTCCTAATATGATATGGTGCATTGGTCTCCTACAGGAACCACATGCAAATATTAGTTAGACCAATCATGTATTAATCATTTCTATGTTTGTTGGCTGAAGCCTGAAGGCAATGGAAGTCGAAGAGACACAATTTGATGTGGGGATCACATTCAAATTTTTTTATTTACTAAGTATTCAAAGACATGTTTTCTCAAAATAAAGCATTCAAAGATTTGCTACATCGAACAGATCCACAGTGAAAACTTGTGAGTGGTCTTTTGTAGCGACTAAACAGAAGAAAAACTAGGGTTTCTCCTCTTTTAATATTTTGGCAAAAGAATAGTCTGTATAATATTTATTGTAAGTCTTATTCTCATCTTTGTACTTAAATTTTAGATTATAGAATAGACAAAAGTATGTGCATCACGGATTCATTGTCTATTTTTTAATAACACTAAATTTTTGTTCCTAATTTCTTCAATAACATCAAATCTTTTCTAGATTATTCTAAGTAATAATTTGTGTTGTTTATACTTTGTTATGGGATGAATTAAATTTTTATCTGAAAAAATCAAATTAAAATATGTGAGAAAATGTTACTCAACCTCTATCAATCTGTCTAAGAAGTTGTGTTAAATCTTCATTTAAACAATGGCGTGCACTTAGAAAAGCGATACATCAGTTTTTTTCATATATAATATTTGGTTAGGGTTTTCAAGTTTGAGATAATATATATCTTTAAAAAATTGTTTGATGATATTGAATGTGATTATTAATATAATTGTTTAGTATATTTTTTTTAGACAAGAAACGGTAGCCCCTCAGCCCAAGCTCAGATTTACAGCTCGTCCTTTATTAAGAACATAGCCCCTCAATGTATACGTCCATGTGACAACTGAGGTAAGAATTTTGAGGCATACCAACGGTCATGGTGGGTAGAAATGAAGGAGAAATAAATGACAAAGAATAACATTTAAAAATAAACAAAGAAGAGGGCAAAAATATGTTTTAAAATGGATGAATGGATCTCCAGCTGAAGAAAGAGGGCACTAAAATAATATGAAGGTGGAAGAGAACAAGAAAGGAACAAACCAACAACCAAGCAAAACAGGTTCGTACTTCAAATAAATGCATTGTATACCAAGTCCAAATTTGGAGGATTAATCGTAGTTGAATTAAAAAATATTAATCTTTGAAAAGCTTTTTGAAGCGCGCTCGGAACCTAGCTTCGAAACATTTTGAAGGCTAATCACTTTGAAATGCAAAAGAGAAGTGGTTTGTCCCTAGAAGCACACGCCTCCTCATTTTGAAGGCTAATCACTTTGAAATGCAAAAGAGAAGTGGTTTGTCCCTAGAAGCACACGCCTCCTCATTTGAAGCATAAGTGAAGTGTGTGCTTCCAGTCACATGAAGTGCCGCTTGTCACATGAAGTGCTTCTCTTTGCAGCACATGCTTTATAGACATGTCACATGATAGGAGGGTAAAATTTTTAATAAAAAGAGTTTTAGACTAAACTTAAAATGTCATCTCTTCATTTTCATTTCCCTAGTCTCACGGATTTCCCTCATTCTTTTATTGAAATTAAAAGAACAAAGCAATTATCTTATCTAACTTATCACAAATCTACTTCTTTTGTGTGCTTAGAGCGAACATTTCTTTCTTCTAGTTCGACTTGTTTTCCAACTATTTTGATTTTTTTTTTATTTCTTCTGGGTCTTTGGATGGATTTTACATTCATCTCTAGGATTTGATCTTTTATCTCTTTGGCGAGTTGTGCATACTTCCTTGTTCATTTCAAGCTTCATTTTTTTAATAAGAAACTATAACTTTCGCTCATTTGTTTTCAATATACCATGTATTGTAAATAATATAATATATATGTCTTGTATAGCCTAGTTTATTATGATTTGCATCTATACTTAACATATTGCATTCTTATTTTGTTGCCCTTGGTTTGAATGCAGCTATATGTAAATTATTATCCAACCATATATTATATGATTATAATATTTATAAATTTTAAAATTAAAACATAATTAATTATGCGGCTTATGCCTTGATGAAAGGGTTTGCACTTCACCTATTTAACGTTGCTTTTCGATGATTGTGCAAAGTAACTAAGTCATTACCATTTGAACTCATCTATTCTATACTAATAAAATAGGATTGCTATGTTAAATTTTTTGATTGCCACTTTTGCCCCTTTCAATTTTGATACTTCACAATTATGTCCATTATCAATCAAATGATTAAATACTAGACCATGTCTTTTGTCCTTTCAATTTTGATAATTTCCAATTAATGCCTATTATTGATTATCAAATGATTAAATGCTAATCCATATTAAATAAAAGAACTCATTATCATCAAATGATTAAATTGAAAGTTAAAAATTAGAATTAAACCATACATGATATAATTAAACTTGAAATTAGTTAGATAAAAATATACTACAATTGATGCTAAACTTTTATTCCAAACTTTATTTTACTCATACAATTGATTTAGAAATATGATCATTATCACATGATTAAATTAAAATTAAAATTAAACCATACTTGATATAATTAATATAAAAATTATGTCGAAACTATGATTCATAATCCAATTGATTCTAAACTTTCATACTCCAAAATTTATTTTACTCATAAAATTGATTACGAAATATAAGATAATTGTGTCCGCGTGCAACACGCGTGCATTATACTAGTAGTTAGAAAGATGAGAGTGAAATCATTTCCTCCTAAAAGAAGAGTCCTATATGGACGTGTACAAATTTAGACGTGTGCACTATAACTTCCCACCACTGAGAAATTCCAGCATTTGACTCACTTAGCTAAGAAACCATTGCACAAATGTAAAAGCTCATTCCAAGGCTGCAAAAGAGTTAAATCTTTTGTACAGTACACGTATCAAACCATATAGCAAAAGCAGATGCATATAATCAAACATAATATATTGAAAACTTTACAAACAAAGGAAAGTTATACTCACCATGTTGCCTAAAAGAGCTTCCTTCATCAAAGGTAAAGATTCAGACAGCTGATAAGACTCCAACAAAGTGCCAGAGCTTCCAGAACCATCATGTATCTCTCTCCACACTTGCACAAGTGGATGGCAATCCCAGGAGAAGTCAGGGTTGGCCATCAACTCATATATTGATGGACATTCAATCAGCTGCGTGAAAAAGAAAACACATAATATGGAAAAGTTTAATATTCCAGATGTAAGCATATTAGGAAACATGCATCAAGCATATGAAACTTGTCGCAAGCTGTATGGAAACAGCTTTTCAAAACTAAAATCTACATCTAGATGGCTAAGACTACCAAATATCACTAGTATGTGTCGTGTGTATGTACATGCACGGGTGCATGGGTGTGTGTGTGGCTAAAGAAGGAAACTCACTTCCCTGTTTGCAGCTAACGTTGCATCTTCGTTGCAGAAAACTTTATTTTTTTGATACGTAAGCAGGAAAAACAACAGCTGAGTAGGGAAAACTTACAAGTTGTTGCATGCTCCACTTGGAAATGAAAAAATTTTGTTCCCACCCATCAACAAAAGAGCATCCATTTAATAGAGCCGCTGTAATATATCCAGGTGCACCTGCCAATAGAAGACATATTAAACTGTTGCAAAGATCATTATGATGTCAATGTTTTATGGAATAGAATAATGAATTCTTTAAAACTTAAAGAGTACATCAAAATCTTTTTCAATAATTTTACATGAGTTATCTGCCTTCCCAAAAAGAATGCAGAATACAAATTGATATGCTCTGTACTTCTGTTGCCCATGTCCTAAGACTTCCAAAATTTTTAAACATGAATCAACTATACACTCCAAGACTTCCAAGTCAAGAAACCATAAAATATTTTAAGGAAAAGATAACTCATCCCAGCTCACACCTTCAAGTTTTGGAATTATTCCACAGATGATAAAGATAAACAGGAAAAGCATGCGTCTTCATTAAATATCTTCAATTCAATGAATAACTATCCTCTTAATGGAATGATGAGCATTCTGATGTTTTATAAAGGTTTCATCAGAAAGGTTCTGACACCAATTGTCGAAATACTTAAAAAGGATAATAGATATCCAAGATCCTCTAGCTCTTACCTTGAAATGGTGCAGCAATTGCAATCCAGTTTTTCACATATTTTTCAAAAATCTGTCAAATAACCAAAAAATGCCAAATAAAAACACTCTGTATGCCAATAGGTACAAGCATACTAAAGTACCATGCATTAAAAACGGATATTCATTGAACGAACTAGTTCATAAAAAGATTCTTACATCACTATGCAAAGACATGAAGCATTTCACGAGCAGCCCTCCCATGGAGTGAGTTATAATATTTATCTTTCTGCACCCTGATGAAGTGTATACTGACTCTAGCTTTGCAGAAAGTTCATCCAGAGTTTCTTGAAGCCTAAACAAGCATATGCATCAAATACATTAGAAATTCTTTGAGCCGATTCTAGAATGCAATTGAGAAGAGCAGATGGGGAACTTCTCATAATTTAAATGATATGCATCCTACAAGAAGTCAAGAAATATGCCAAACACTCAGAATTCCATTAGAATCTTCTAAAGTCAATACATTCAATATGCACACATCACACATGCACTCGCACACACAGCAGTACAGCACACACGGAGAGTTGTGGTTGTGGTGATTCTGGAAAACAAATTGCAAAACGCAAGCTAATACCTACACTAGAGGAAACTGTGAAGAATACAATTTAGAGTTCGTGGTCAATTAGACATTTTTTAAGTTGGGTTTTCTAGCTAATGTGTCATCTTGTGTAAGGGTTGTACTTGTTGTAACTAAAGCTTCCTTTACTTAATACTCTGAGTGCTATTAATATACTCAAGAAAGACTGGTACTTATGTTGTTTATACATAACCCGTGTGTTAAAACAAGTGGAAGCGCAAGGCGAAGCGTTAGACCCATTTATGAAGTGAGGCATAAGCCTCATGAGTTAAGTAAACTTTAATTTTGAAATTTATTATTATACATAGTGGTATAATAATAATTTACAAATAGATACATTTAGGTCTGGATTACTAAATAAGAATTAAATATGCTAACTTCTCACTCTCTGGAATTATTTCTGAGGCATTTTACCTCCTTCAAGTGTGTCCAGGCCACTATGTCAGGGTTCCAAAGCACCTCCAGTTCTAAACAATATTAAACTAAAATGTAACTTGTCTTGAGATACAAAGAAACAGTTTGCCTGAATTTTAGATATAAATTCAAACTTTTAATACAGAGAGTAATGGAAAAACATATATTCCACTAGTACAAACATTGGTTGCCCCCACGAGGGTGGTGGGAACCGTTGGGGAAATGTTTACATTCCCCAACTGTTACACCATTGGCCATTGGGGCTATTAGGAGCCCCACAAACGGGATTTTTCTTTTAAAAAAGAAAGATAAGACATTGAAACTGTTTGGGCTGGAGTGAGGGGGAATTCTCCACCAACTTTTGCATTCATATCCAAAAGCTCAATTATTTCTGCCCTAAAATCCATAGCCCCAACCATTGACCCACGCGCTGCTCCCTCCTCATCGTCATCTCCTCCGGCCACGACCACCGCCCCGCTTCTCCTCCAACTTGCCCCCCATCCTACTTCCGCCCAAAGCTCGACCTCACGCCGTTCGAAACTCAGCCGAAAACCCTAGATCTCCCGTAGCCACCACCAAGTTCTCACCCTCCACGCCAGCCGCCTCCTCCTCTGCCGCCTCCTCCTCCTCCATGCCGGCGCTTCTTCATCCTCCACCACCATCTTAAAAAGGTATGCAAATCTAATTACATGTTGAACTTCATATATTATTGTGCAATATCCTTAGCTACAAATTTTTAGACAAGTAACTGGTTATTTGGTAAATTTTATTTTACTGATAAAAATACTGAGAAAACTTGTGTGCTTCTATAATTTTGCCTATCTCAACAGTTCTAACTTTCTTCAGAGGTAAGAGACTCTTAAATCTCTTTACTTTCTTGCTCCAGTTAAGAGCTGAATCTATCCTGTAATTTCACAGAATTCGAGAAGGCAACTTCTAATTGATGACGAAGATACATTTGTTCTTGTGGATTGCATCAAAGAGCAGCTTTTCTGATTTTTCTTTTGATGATAGTTGCATGGATTGTGAATCTGTTCTCTTAAAGAATTGTTAAGTTGAGAAAGTACCATTTATATCATATGGTTGCTTGTTCATGTTGTACATATGGATATTTGATCTGATTAGTACATTGATTGCTCTTCAAATTTACAATAGAATTTTCCTTGGATCAAGAATGTCAAGGTTAAAGCATTTGTATGTCTCTATTAAGAGTGATTAATTTAGCAGCTTGGAAACAAATTTTTTAATAAGGGACTTGCCCCAACGGTTGTAACTGTTGGGCAAAACCAGTCCCAACGAGTACAACAATTGGGGCATGTTTTTTCGATTTTTTGAAATCAAAAATAGAAATTTACTTGCCCCAGCGGTGGTAACCGTTGGGGTACCACCGCTGGGGCAAGTTTTTCAACGGTTGGGGCTAAGTCAGCCCCAATGGCATTTGCCCCAACGGGTGTTTTATCAGCCCCAACGGTTACAACCTTTGGGGCTGAGCAACTTTGCAGTAGTGTAATTCATAAATTATAACAGAAATTCAAAAATATCCACCTGTTACTTTGGCGAAAGTCATATCCGAATCCAAAAAGAGTTTTTCCTTCTTGGAAACCCCATCTGATCATTTGAACTATTAATTCATGATAATAAAAGACGGCTTCTTGTCCAACTATCTGTAGAAGGCAAAGAAATAATGTCACAGTACAGCTTAATAGGAAAATGGACTACTCATGAGAAAGTCCTAGAATCAGCAAGCTGAGCCAAAGGAGAAAATAACAACAGCATCGCAATAGTAAATAGATAAAATATCTTGGCAAGTCGAGAGATACTACAAGATTATGCCAAAATAAAAGGAATAAAAACTTTACAGAAACATCCAATGTAACTCTACATTGCAATAACAAATCCAAAGGACAGTGGTTGTTGGTTATTATCTTTCTCGTAGATGCGAAGGATTTATCAATGAAATGGCCGCAGGGAGACCACAAGTCCATATAATACACACAGAATGCAGAAGTGGAGATGTTCTGGTTGACATGAACGATAAGAGATGACTTGCCAAAAGAGATGACTTGCCAAATTACCAATGCCCACCACATTATTATCCCTCTGAAATAACAAATATGGCGGCATAACTCTATCTCTTACGACAAAGTGAGAAAATGCTAAGATCCCTAAGTTGCCAGGAAAAGTTTTTCTAGATGTATCACTTTAAAGGATATCAAAAGGAGAGGTAATGGACACTGGGCAATCAAGGCTTATTCCACATGAACATGATTATTGAATAAATTCACTAATATTAAAACCTCCAAGTATAATACAAAGGAAAGAAAACTGAAACATTTTTAATCTGGGCTGCATCCTGCAGATGAATGCACTGGTATAGGATATACAGAGAAAGAGCAAAGATGTCTACCATGTCAGGATCCAATGTATCAATCGCATATAGACCATATCTGTCTTGAGGTACAACGATTGTTGTCTTCTCATCCATGGATACTGTTTTACCTGATCAATTATATTCAGCAAATATCAATGAGTTTGCAAACTGAAAAGGTAAGAGTAATTCACATAGAGAACATGCTCCTTTGTATTCAATAAACAAGAACAAGTTAATAAACTGAAAAGGCAAGTAATTTACATGCAATAAGAAATCAGTGCACTAGTGATATGTTTTTAAAAACTGCCACAGTCCGGTTAGCCAATGGCATGCATGTATAGTTTAAATGATCAATCATGTAAGTGAATAGTGTTTCTGTTCCATTTGTATTCAATTTCGAGACTGCAAATATTTGAAACCACACAACATGGAAGTCGTTGAATAACTCAATAATTTTCACCATATCGGTAAAATGAATTGCTGAGTAAGCAACCATCAATATTAACAGGAAACTTATTAAAAGTTAAAACGTAAGATTCCAAAACAGTTCCTGATACTGCAGATAAAAAAAAGTATAGTAATTGGGTTCGGAGTTTAGCAAGGCTGAACTGATTATGTGTCCTGAACCCAACTTCAAGCAGGTGCTTATCTTCAAAAGGTGCCATCAGAAAAGTGACCCATTTTTCAATAGTATCCGGTAGTAGCCATTCATAAACAGACAATATTTAGTAGCCCTACAAATGGAAGGTTGGCTTCATCATGATCACTATATTTTATACATCATATCCAAGAACATTTATGATTAAAAATATCCTTTTCTAGTTGTTTTGTTCGCATTTGAATTACACCACTGGAAATATAAATAACAATATTTCCAATCCCCAGCAGAAGTCTTCATCTTTAGAAAAGATAAAGTAGAGTTTCCTCCTTGATGGAACATAATCTTCAATATTTCATATTTCCCCACAAAATTAAACATTAAAAATAATAAATCATTGAGGATAGACTGATTTCTATTCTTTCTTAAGACCAAAGGGCTTTATGAAACCAAAACAGTGGTAATGAGATATGTTAAATAAACACACATTTGAGTATCTCACAAAAAAGCAGAAGTATCATCAATTAAGTCAAAGACGCGAGAAAATCAGTTAGCAGATTTCCACTAGAATCTAATACAAGCTCTGGTTATGAGGAGTTTTACAACCTAATTTGGATGAAATACAAGGAACAGTGGCGGAGCCAAGAATTCATAATATTGGTGTCACAATATGTCAATATATATCAAAAGACGATATTCTTAATTTTTCTCTTATGTTCAATATAATCAGGAACTTTAATGAGATACAAAAAATACATTTAACTAAGTACAATTACAATTGACCCCTATATGTCCTCATGCTTTGAAATCATTGCCTTATAGCCTTATTTACCACTAAATACATCAATTTTCAATCTAAGTTACTAATCTCTCATTCATCCATTGATGAACCATACAATTTCACTAACAATCATTTTCAATATAAGTTACTTAGTTGTTTATTTTTCTTTTTTGAAATGATGTTAACCATTCGGTACATGGTTCTTGGGATTGGGCTATTTAAGGATTGGCCCATTAGAGATAAATCTTAAACGGGGGTCACTACTCACAATTTAACTTTATGATAATGTCCCTAATGGGTCATAAGCTAGTATATACAAGTTTAACTTTTTGCTAGAGGGATGTGTCACTTGACACCATTCTCTATTAGGTACCTCTCCCTCTGACAAGGATAGTGATTCAGAGTAAATGGAACTCCAACTAAGGCATCTAACAAAGATGTGGCTATTTAATAGATACACTTTAACAAAGTCGAAAACTAGAAAAAAGAATTCATGGAGATTATAATCTGCTTGTTGATAAGGATCCATGGCAAGGGCGGATCCATCAAAGGGGCAGTGGGAGCACATGCCCCCACTGACCCCTTACAAATATTAATAGGTACAAATATTAATAGGTATTGTGCAATTTGACCTCATTATTTGATCATTTGATTCTTAGCCCCTAACAGTATCCAATATAAACATCCAAATGGGTTAAATGTGATCCATTTATCCAAAACTCTTTACCCAAAATCTAAAAATCAATCATTAATTCTGAAAGTCCTCCACTGAATCCGCTCCGCCGCTGTCAAATCGCAAAAAGGGCAAAACTTGCAAATCAGGAGTTGCCTCCAATGGACCCGCCTCTTGTCGGACTGCCTCCTGTTTTATCAAGTCATTGATAGACAATTTCAAGAGCTTAACAATCAGTTTCTTGAGTCAAATACCAAATTGGTCCTTCGTGTAGCATGCTTAAGCCTACAAGGTTCGTTTGTTGCTTTTGATAAACAAAAAATTATTCGGCTTGCCCAGTCTATCCTTTGAATCCTCTTTAGTGGAAATCATGGCACTTGATGGAGAACTTGAGAAATATTTATACATGTTCAGTCAGATGATGGATTTTTAGATTTAAAAGGAATTGGTGATTTTTTTGAAAAATTAATGGCAACTACCCTCTGGTGTATCTTATTGTGAAGTTAGCTTTGATCTTATCACTTGCTACTGCAATCATAGAAAGAACTTTTTCTGCAATAAACATAGTGAAGAATCGAATGTGCAACCCCATGGGAGATGACTGGTTGAAAGTTTGGTCGCTTATATTGAAAGAGATATCACTAATAACATAGACAATGAGAAAATCATACAACATTATTAAAATATGAAAATGACGAGAGAATAATTGTGAAGAATTTTAATGTACTTCTATTAACTATATTTCTAATAACTATATTTTGTTTGTACATGTATATATGCTTCATTACTTTTGATTTCATTAATATCTTATACTATTATAGAAGTATGTTGGATGCTATAACATTTTCTTCCGAAATTACCCTCCAAAACACATACATGCACCCATTAAACACATACATGCATAAATAAAACACATACATGAATAGATAAACCATACCCTTCAAATCCTTCTCATAACCTCCAATTAAACTAAATTAAATATAATAAATAGCCCTCCAATTTGCATCCACTATCATTAGAAAATTAATTCAATTAAACTCTCTATCCCTCTAATTTCCAACTACTATAACCCCATCTCTACTATTATTTGTTATTATTAAGAGAGACTTGATTACTAAAACATGTAACTCCCAAAATTATTTGCAATGGAGAATATTTCTTTAACCCCTCTCTTAGTTCTCACAATATTGAAGAAATTCTCACACGTAGAAGAAATGCTATCTTGTTATTGCTGCTATGTCGTTTGTGGTCATGTTAAGCTTATGTTATCTTCGGCATAATCATCTGATCATTGCCATCAGGTAATATTTTTATTAAAATCTTGCCCTTCCATAGCTTATTTAGCTATTTGTATTAGCAAAGTTTGGTCTTTTATACTATCAATTGATGATTTTGATTACCATTTGGAGAGAGGTGTCTCATTTTGCTTGTGCTCCTTTTGCTTTGTAACTGAGCAATGATTTTCCTCTTTGACATGTTTCATGATTATTATGCTGAAATTAACAAACCAAATAATTGATTTCTTTTGTCACTTCAACAGGAGTTTATGAAAGAAACTGCATGTCTATTGTTTAATCCTTTCCCTACAGAAATAAGAGATGTGTCAAGGCTTAGCTCCACTATTGTGGTACTATTTGGGAATCATGGAAACACTCCTATAGGTATGTCTGTAATCACATCTAATTTTGTTACATGAAGACCATATTAGATAAAATTGTATTGTTGAGGAAGCTATTTAAAATTATACTTTACAGCTTATTATGACATCCTTAACTTTAGCTTATGTTTTATCAGGTTAATTTACTTGATAGATGCAAACAAGAAATGTCTTCGAATCAAGAGAAAAGGGATTGCTTGAAATGAATCATTTGTATACTTGCTTTAGAGGTTTAAAATTAATTTTTTAGAATTTAGATTATATTTTGTGCATCCTCTTTTCAAAATTTTCTTATTTAGAAAAAAATATTGTTGCTCGAATGGTGATGTTGTTGTAGATTTTTAAAATGATGTTGTTTTTACATGTCTTTACTTTTAATACTTTGATATTCCAAATATACCTATTAGCAAAACTCACTTGATTTTATAATCATCCTCTGTGTCAAGATGTGTATGCAATGCACTTGCTCCTCTTCAGGTGAAGCAGTCACTTGAATAGCTTTATGTTTTTCTTATAAGGTTAATTTCACAACCCCCATCTTTTGCACATAACCCCCTGAAACTTTTTAATCTCGCTTAACAACCTTGAACTTTGGAGTGTCTCATAAAACTCACGTGAACTTTAAATTTTTTCTCAACAGAACCTCAAGCCATATTGCAACACACCCTCCTCCCATGATTTAGGGTTTTTTCATCTCAAGAAAATTTTAATTCTTTCCAAATTACAGTAAGGAGTTCTGCAAGAAAAAAATTTAAGTCCAAGGCAGGTTTGAGAGACAACCTAAAGCTCAGAGGGTTAATATGAGATTAAAAAAATCAGCGGGGTTATGCAAAACCGCTAATGTTCAGAGGGGTTTTGTGTAATTAACCCTTATCTTTTTTGTGAACCTTGCATTTAAAAGATTCTCTACTCAGGTTATATCAATAGGTGATCAGTTTTAATATTCTATAACATACTTAATCTATTATGTTAACTGAATCTCTAAATATTTTTATTTTAATGATACTTAATGAATTTAGTAATTCCAATGAAAATGATTCTATATCAATAGGCTATTGGTTTTAATTACCTACAACCTACTTAACCTAATATCTAACTAGACCTCTAAATATTTTTGAAGAAAAAGCTATGTACTTGCACATTTTGTCTGTTATTTTAATATTATTTAATGAATTTAGTAATTCCAATTAAAATTATTCAACAAAGAAACTATAAAATAATGTATGAAGAGACTATTTCAGGAATTATAAGAGCACAATAATTGGAAGATTTTCATGAACATAGAAAGAAACAAGGTTGTTTACATGGTAGAAACTTGGAAGGTCTTGCTAAAGTTTTCAAGTAAATTTAATTTTGATGGTGTATGTACACCTTTGGATATAACCTATATCTGCCAAGCAAAGGAAGGATAGCTCAAAGAAAAAGGACACAATGAATTTGACTAATTGCAATTTCACTCATCCCCATTTCCATCATTACTAAGAAACTATTTCTTAGCATGCAAATATCGTGAAAACAATTTCCTACTTCTGTTTGGTTGGATTTTAAAATTATTATATTCCTATTTCCAACTAATCATGGAGAACCTCCAAATGCATGACATGTAAAAGAGGTAGCTTCCACCAAAGTTATTACAATTGGAGAAAATAAACGAGTGCAATATAGATAGACTAAAAGACATAGTGGAAAGGGAACACAATTGTGAAGTTGATAACTAACACATACTACTACAGATATATTCTTTTCTCAGAGAAAAAAGATATTTAGTCATCTAATTTATTAGTTTCATATTGGTTAACAAACCACCCCTATGTATCTCGATAAAATTGTGCTGATATTTTATGATAATTACCCACATAAACAGGATGATCAATAATTAACAGATCGTTTGGACATAAAAAATAAATATATATACGTAACGACGCACGTGCACCATACTAGTTTTGATAGAAAATAGCATCTACTAGTTATATTTGTAGACTTCTTACGCCCAGTGGCCAAAGTTTCTAAATCCGCCCTAGTCCATTGCAATTATAACTTCCTTGTCACCAATGTTTCATTACATTTTAACAATAAATTTACACAAGCAAGGCAGTAAAGTATTCCAAATCGGATTTAACCAGTCCTTGACTAAAATCGACTTAAAAGCATGTCGTTGATCATTTTTATTGTACAGATTTCCAGATATAACATTTGTACCGCTAAATTTGTACAAGTTATAGTCAATAAGAATGAAATCATGCAGAATTTAAAGCTTCTACTCTGATAATTGTAGTGTTTTCGAAGATTTCAGCACTCAATCCAGCTTAGAACATTATAATTTATAAGGAAAACCAAGACAAAATAATACCAGTAGCTGGATCAAACTTGGACCAGAGTTTGGTCCTGAACTCATGATCAGCTCCAAGGATCCGAACCCAAACCCTCTCCTCTCTTCCATCTTCATACTTAGCATTCAGAATCGATCCAGCGATTCCAGGGACCAAAAGGACCGGATCGAGGTCTGGATCGATCCTCGGCTTGTTGTGTTTCTTGTTGAATCTCAGCAACAGCTCGATCGATTTGATGAGATCTTCGATCAACACCGCCATGATTGAGAGGAGGAGGAAGAAGAAACCCTAATCGTGAGGTGGAAGGGACGAGAGAGTTTTAATTGAGAAGAAAAGGGAAAGGGGGAAAAGGATAAGAGAGGGAGAGAGGGGGTTTAGTCTTGTTATTTTACTTCTTATTGTGAGGAAAAAGACGGGAGAGAGATTGCTTCGAGTACTTTACTAATGGGGCGTTGAATTTACGCGTTCAATTTTGTTCAGAACTCAAAACAGACGAAAACAAAATCTTACCGTAGATTCGGATCTTTGTTTGGGCCAGCCAAGAAGTAGGACTAAGCCGAGATATGATGGCCCAAAGTACGGAATCCTGTAATTGGGCCTGAAGTTTTAGGATTGATCAGTTGACTTTGAAATTCAATGAAATAAAATGGCTGCCTCATACTTTTATTCACAGAAATAAAAATAAAAATTGTAACCCTTTTAGTTTAGATCATATTTCTTAAGGGTCAGTTTGGCAAATTGCACAAAATTGCGCCAGGACCAGTCCTGACCCAGTTTTGTGCTAAACTGGTTTTCATTTGGACCAGTCCTCTTTGGTCCAAATGAAAACTAGTTTAGTGTCACTATTTAGGCTTAAAAAATGGGGCCAGGTCTAGCCCGAAATTTTGACAAACAAGAAACAATAAAAAATTGGGCCAGGTTCAGTCCTGGCCCAATTTTATAAAATAGCCAAACATATCCTAAATGTTGATAAGAAAGCTGATTGACTTTACTCCAGTTTAAGAGGAAAAGTTTTCAAATATATGGAAAAGAATTCCATACTTTATTAGTTTCGTGGATGATTGTTATATGTCAGCTCCTATAAATTAGGAACAAGTAAAATTCATGCAAGTGTGATCACTGATGAGTGCTAAATTTAGAATAAAACAAAGTCTATGATTAAAATAGTGGTATTTCTATTACTTTTTGACAATGGAGAATACCCAAATCCTAAAATAAGGAACTCAAAAGAAATCTTGCATTCTGCAATATTGGGTAAGCATGTGTACTATAGATCTCTTTTTAGTGAAACTTAGGGTAAACTACTCGCGTCTCATTAATAAAAAGTCTAGCAACGAGCGCGCTATAAATGTTGTGGGCACAACAATCACTTGTATGGGGAGAAATTGCTGAGTTATCAGAAGAGCTGAGAACTTACTTCTTAACAACTCTGTTCAAGTTTTATCCCAAGCGGGAAGGACGATTCTCATTCAAACCACTCTCTCAAGCTTTCCTATCCATCTTCTAGCTACCAGTATCCTCCCCAAGAAGATTTTGCAACCAACTTGATCGAATATATCGGTGCTTTTGGTGGAATCATGACCCAACTGTAAGAAAAGCCCACTTTATAAGTTGGAAGAAAATTCAAATGCCTAAGTTTCTTGGTGGGCTTGGAATCCGAATTATGCACAAAACCAATTTTGGCACTCATTAGTAAACTCACTTGGCAATTTATCAATGATAGGGAGACCATCTGAACCACGATACTTGCTGATAAGTATCTTAAACATAATGATTTTTGGACCATCTCCCCCAAATCCTCAGCTTGTACTATGTGGTGATCCATCTTGAAGGGGAGGAATGTGATCAAATTAGGTTGTTCTTGAAGCATTAGGGATGGTCATAGTATCACTATTTTCAATGATCGATGGATGTCGAACCAATCTTCCCTCATTGCAATTCCAACATCCCTCCCTCCCCATATCAGCATGGTGGCCGATCTCATTGATAATGCATCCAACTTGTGGAACGTGAATCTTGTCTCTAATGTCTTCGATCATGCTACAACAATACACATTCTCCACACTAAAATTCGTTATCGTCCACGTTCCGATATTCATCTGCCGATTTTCTTGTCTAGAATGGGAACTTCACCCCTGCCTTCTCCTCCAAAGCCATTTATAACCTCCTCTAGCTCGACAATCATCCATGTGAAAACCCCAAACCCCATGCAGCCAAGATTGCTATGAAAATCTTTTTAATTAAAGTCATTCCTCCGTGAGTCAAACTGTTCATTTAGAGAGCCTTAAATCGGGTCCTTCCTTCGAGGGATATTCTGATCACACATGGTACATCTTTAGACCCTCTTTGTCCTCTTTGTGGATTGGAACCGAGACTTTGGAGCATTTACGTACTAATTGTGCGTATACCCGTTCTATTTGGATGTGTGTGAATTGTGCTATTCCCCCCTCCTCTTCTCTGGCTTCTTGGTTTGGCTCATGGATGAAACCTCCATTCAACATCCCTATTCAAAACCTCCCCGCGATAGCCTTCGCAGCCATCATCTCCTAGTTCATCTAGAAATCTAGATGCATCACTATTTTTAAAAGCAAAAAAATTGACCCCACTTGCCACTCTCACTCTTGTTGAGGTCTATATGCAGCTGCATTCCTCTTGTTCAACCACTTCAGGCTCTCTATTCAATATTAGTTCACCTCATTTGTGGTCTGCACCTCCCACGGGGATTGTGAAAATTAATGTGGATGCTGCGTCTAACTATGAGTGCTCTGCCGTTGGAGTCATTGCTCGCGACCATCTTGTCCCACACCTAATATCCTACTACTCTTTTGGTCCTTTATCGTTACCCCTTAAGTGTGAACTTTATGTCCTCCTTGTTGGTCTATGCTTGGCTATCTCGATGAATTGGAAAGATGTGATATTTGAATCTGATTGCCTTGAACTTGTCCTTATGTTGCAGGGTGCCATTGCGCACCCGCAACATCTCTCAGGCACCTTTGGTATTTGTTGGTCTCTTTTCAAGGCTTCAACTCCTCCTTTGTAAGCCACGTTCATCGTTCGGGGAATATTTGTGCGCACAATCTTGCCCAATAGACTTGCATTTATAAATATACCTCTTTTTCAAACTCATTTGATGATCCAGACTATATCTATAATCAAATTCTATTTGAAGCCATGTAATAGAATCTTTTGATTCCTCAAAAAAATAAAAAATGAACTCTATTCCCTTTATGTTGGGGACAGTAATTTGTCCTGAACACTCTAATGAAAACATTATGCTGACTAAATACGTGCTATACTTTTTACAAGTGAAGTATCAAAGTAAGGGATTTAAATCTTCTTCACTATCAAAAAGTACTGGATAGACTACTATTTTTATCAAAGCCGTTGATTTGCTTGGATGGTAATATCGTGAGTGCTAGATTTAGAATAAATATCGTGAGTGCTAGATTTGACTTTTAGAGTGTGTTTGGATTGAGGGGTAATGAGGGGTAGGGGAAGTTATGGTAGGCTTTAGCCTTGTTTGGGAATCAAATTGGGCTAGGTAGTGGGGGAGAAGGGAAGGTAAAGGAGGGGAGAAAAACTCATTTTTTTCTTCCCCCTAATTTGGGGTGTAATCAGGGTGAAGGTAAAGGAGAGGAGCAAAGCAATTGTAGAGAGACCAATTTATCCCCTATCAAGAACATAACTTAATAACATGTAAGAGTATTTATGTCATTTTATATATATTCTCTTCCTTTCCCTCCACTTTATTACACTTCCCAAACGGGGTGAAATAAGTTCCCCTTGATTCTCCTTACTAATTTCCCAAACAAGTTTTACATGTTACATTATCTTCCCTTAACTTCTACTAGGTTCCCTTAACTTCCCTTCACTCGCTCCAAATCCAAAGAAGCCCTTAGCATAAATTAGAAATGAGTGTTAGTTCATGGAAATATCCGGAGTGCTAGATTTAGAATAAATATAGCTGCGTACTAAATAAATCAAATGACTATGATTAAGTAATAATATTTCAAATACTTTTTGACAGTAAAAAGGATCTAAATTCTGACCGGTAAGGGACTCAACAGAAGAAACATGATGGAACAAATGATCAATTATGTACCTCAAATACCAAAGCAAAGCAGCAATGAGGATGAGGTCCCAACACTCCCTGACTAAGCTTGAGGTAAAGAACAAACCATCCAAAGTCAGTGAGGAAACTACCAAAGACTACAACATAGCAAAAAAGCGACGCAAAAAAGAAAAAACAAAAGGAAAGCGACGTCCTCAAAAATAAATTTAAAAAAAAGTGTGATTGCTCAAATAGTTCCAAATGGAATCTTGCAAAAGTTCATTTGCCTTGTCCATGATAGATCCTCTCGGAGACTAGCTTTTTTTGTGACCAGACTCTTTGCCTGGTCATAAACTCTCACTCATCCTTTCTCTCTTTTGGGTCTCTTCCCTTTTCATCCCCTGAAAGGTGGTTTTTTTTTTATTTTTTTGGAAAAAGAGCACTAGTCTTGTTATGAGAAATACATGGTTAGTAATGAAATGAACTTGAGCTTGGTACAAGCACAACTTGTTTGAGTCGGTTCCTAATTTTTCTCTGCAATCAGCTTTGGCAATGAAACATTGAACATTATTATATGAATATGAAGATGTATATGATTAGCTCCGAGCAAAAAGTTATCTTATTGGTGGTCTCATTGGATTGGATTCTCAATGGATATATACAAGAATTCAAAAAAAATATTAGACCAATTGAATTTCAATCCAACAAGATATTGGATTTCTAATTAGTCTAGAGTACCCCAGTTTATTTATTATTATTATTATTATTATTTATTTTAAACACGATCTACATCAAGCCAAATTGAATTCAAAATAAATAAATTAAACTAAAATATATTATCCGGATTTGATTCAGGTCCATAATTCTAGTCCTAAGTATTGTTTTATACCTCATAGTATTAAAACACTTCACTATCGTAATTAAACTGTTTGAACCTCAGTTAAACAAAGAGGGGATGTCTCCAGGATTTGGATCTCTGAATCTGGCACTTCCTTCTAAATGAAGGCTAACAAAAATTCCACTTCCGGGGGACTCCAAGAATTGTTGGTTTCGAACTGGTAATCTTTTTGCTTCGAAACTGAAGAGTAACATTTTGTCAGGTTTTTGTTTCAAGGACTGGACCTGGCCATAATCCCAGTACATGATCCAAATCATGCAGTAATCCTCCGAAATTATTTTAATTGAATAATATATCCATGCCAACTTCCTAACTCGTTATTTTCCATTCATCTTTTTACTTTATTGTTGAGCTTTTTTACTTTCTTGAGAGCACATTGGAGGACTACTACAGTATTCTCAAATCTACTATTTTACAATAATACCAGTTCAGATAACAATTTTTGGTCACATATTTAAACTGATAATTAAAGTAAGAATGTTTGTGAAATCATCTTTCACACTCATAGTCTAAGGTCTTGTTTGGTAATGAGTTAAGCTAGGGGTTAAGGAGAGTTAACCCTCCTTAATCTGTTGAGCACACAAAATAAAAAAGAAAAAAATCACTGGGTTAATCCGTCTTAATTTACCAAACACAAAAATTAGAAGAGGATTAAAATTGCACATTTATAGAGGTTTAAATGAGTTAACCAAAGAGAGGAGTTTAATAATCCACCTTTTGTAGATGGATTAAAAGATAACACCGTTATTCAACAGAAATTTGTTATTATCCCAAACACTCAAAGACCACCGGAATTAAAATAGACCTTATTTGATGGGTTAACTGATGTATTCCTTAGACTGACAAATGAGCTAAATAGATCAATCTTTCTTCTTAAATTAATCTCTCTTTCTTAAAAATCTTCACCAAACGGGGCGTTAAATAATTCTTGACACACATCCCGTCAATAAGGAAATATTAATTATTTCCAATGTAGTAAGATGGATAACTTCCACACTCTTACGCACATGAAAATCATCGATCTTCTATAAGTAGAAATTATACCCTAAATCACTTTTACCCGGAATGGCCTTCACAAATTCAGTCTGTATTGCCTTTTTCTTGTTTTCTATAGAGGAAAAAGAATCAATTATAATAATTTGACAGTGAGCCTATAACTACTCAAATCACCATCCAAATCTCGGCAACTTCTCCAAACACTACCAAACAAGCTGTCCGTGGAATTGCCTCCCAATTCCTTCAATCATGCAAGAACGGCCATTGACAATGATTTTCAATGCTGGTCCCGATCCATTCAAAGAATCTCTAGCTGACTCTAATCAACACCTTTTAATTAAGGTGAGTTAATCAATTAATAAAGAAATGGGTTTGCTTAAGACAACAAATCCCCTTCTCCTAATTATTTTATCGACGAGAAAGTGACAAATACTGAGACGGCCGATGACTGAGATCAAGGAAACTAATCTTCATTAGTTAATTTCTTATTTGACAGTAAAGAAATCGTCTTTCAATTTCTTGTTTGACAGTAAAGAAATCGTCTTTCAAATTATAATCCTCAATTTACATATGAAACGGGATTCGGATTCTCTCCAACTAAATGGTTATTGGAGAGTATCTAATTCTTTCAATATTCACCCTCAATTTGAATTTCAAGGAATAAAACATCGCCACACAGGATTTCAACGATGAAGTTTTTCTTTTTTATTACGGGAATCAAACCCAATACCTTAGGAGTGATACTGGAACCTCCCTACCATGCGGGTCACCTACGGTTTTCGTGATTTCAACAATGAAGATAGTGGTTTTGCAAATACCAATATAATTTTATTTATTATAAAAATTAATTATTTCTAAGAAAATTAATCAGAAAAATAAAAAATCTTTTCCAATCAGGTGATAAATAATTAACTCCTCTCCTAGTTTCAAATTTTATTTCTAATCATATATAACTAAATCTTGTACTAAGAAAATATATTGATAAAAATAACATATTGTTGTTTATGTCAGAAACTTAATTATGAGGGTTAGGGTGGATGTTGGGATGCAAGATCACGCCCGCACGCCGCGGAAGCGATATCACCTGAGAGAAGGCTTTGTATATTCCCGTTTCACGAAGGAAACAAGAATAGAAAGTAAAATATCCCAACAAAGTGAGATATCTACTCTTCCTCTCAACAAGATTTAGGATGAATCAGGAACCTACAAACAATAGCAAATTCACAAAGAAACAAGAAAGACACGAGATTTACGTGGTTCTAAGAAAATTGCCTACTTCCACGGGAGGGGTGAGGGAGATTTGACTATAAAGAATACCGACGACTTGTACAATCCACAAGCTCGTCCCAAAGAAAAACTTTGATTTTACCCAAGAGAAATTGACCTCTCTCTTGTAGAATCTCTCCAAGCTTTCTCTTTTCTCTCTCTAGTCAGCCAAAAGGCCCTAGCTTTTCTCCCTTTTTCTTCACTTTTCTCCACACCACAAATCCTAGGTTTAATTCCCTATTTAAAGGGAATTAATTGAGAACTTTCCCGGTTTTAGATGTGGGACTAAAAAGACTTCTTTCCCACGTGTTCACAATTCTCCACCTCGTACATCATTTGATAAACCTCAAATTTTGACGAACACCGTAAGAACACCGCGAACATTACTAGAGAGATCTCCATTAGCCAAACCAGGCCAATCCAGCTGCGCCACTATACCGCGGCTGCCTACGTACCCTTCACCGGAATCAAGCTAACCGTAATTCTATAATTGTTCTCCATATAGTCTCCACCTCACCCCATCACCGCCCCGAAGGGCCATGCCCTCTTGGGCAGATCAACACGGGTTGATATGAAGCAAGTCCAAGCAATGCTTAAACTTGCTACCTGTGACCACCTTGGTTAACATGTTTGCGGGATTCTCATTCGTGTGTACCTTCATGAGAGAAATATCGCCTTCCTCTATGACATCCCGCACAAAATGATACCTGACATCGATATGCTTGGTACGAGCATGATGAACTTGATTCTTCGCCAAGTGAATTGCACTCTGACTGTCGCACCACAAGTTCACGTTCTCCTGCTCAATCCCCAAATCATCTAGAAGACCCCACAACCACAATGCTTCCTTCACTCCTCCGCCATGGCCATGTACTCGGCCTCGTAGTAGAAAGTGCCATCAGAGCCCGCAACATCGATCGCCAACTAACCGAGCCCCATGTATCCCGAATACATAACCAGTAGTAGATTGCCGTCTATCTAGATCGCCCGCATAATCAGAGTCCACAAACCCATCAATCTGACATGTTTCACCACCAAAACACGGACCGTATCAGCGGTACCCTTTAAGTACCTCAGACCCACTTCATCGCTTCCCGGTCGTCTTTCCGGATTCGCCATGAATCTACCGACCACACCGACGCACTGCAGAAATATCGTGTACACCATTCGTACATTAAGGCCAACTGTACTAGCATAGGGAACACGCTCCATATCGCCTTCTCTTCATTGTAGTGGGAGATTGTTTACCGTAAAGCCTAAAGTGTGGAGCCAATGGAGTCACTCTTGACTTAGCACTTTGCATCCCGAACCTCGCGATCACCCGCTCTATGTAGCCCTTCCGACTCAAGAACAATCGTCGGTTCGCGGCTCTCTTCTAATCTCCATACCCAGATTTTTCTAGCAAATACCATGTCCTTCATCTCGAACTCTTCACCAAGTTGAGATTTTAACCTATCTATCTCCACCCCGCTCTTAGAAGCAATAAGCATGTCATCCACATACAAAGGAGATAGATATAATTACCTCCACGAAGCTCCGAATGTAAACGCAACAATCATAGTCACTGGAAAACCCATGCTTCAAAGATGAAGGAGTCAAATCGCTTGTACCACTGTCGGGAGATTGCTTCAATCCATACAAGGACTTCTTCAAACGACACACATGATCCTCCTTGTCCTCAACCTTGTAGCTCTCGGGTTGATGCATGTAGATCTCTTCATCCAAGTCTCCGCAAGAAGGTCGTTTTAACATCGAAGTTGTTCCACCAAGATCACCATGAGCAACAATACTCAATAGCACCCGAATAGAGGTGTGTTTCACCACCGGAGAAAAGATCTCATTGTAATCCACACCCTCTCTTTGTGCAAAACCCTTAGCCACTAGCCTCGCCTTGTACCTTGTACCACCGAGCTCTGAAAGATCTTCCTTTCTTTTATACACCCACTTACAACCAATAGATTTTCTTCCTACGGGCAATGGGACCACCTCCCATGTTTGGTTCTTCCGAAAAGATTCCATCTTTTCCTCCATCGCAGTCAACCAACTCTCACTATCCTTGTCCCGAATAGCTTCCTTGAAGGAGACCGGCTCGTCCTCCTCCACCGAGTGCGATTCAACCAAATTAACTCGCCCATAGTGCTTCAGGTTGATCAGCCCTAAATTTCTGAACCTGCTTGTATGCTCGCCTTGGCCTAGTGGAAGCCAAACTATCCTCGAGCTGCTGTTGTTGTAGTGCCTGTATTCTCCTCACAACCTCCTCCCGCCAAGCTCATCATCAACCCGACTTCCCACTTGAACACGACTAGAACCCGGTTGATCTTTAGGTTCTATTTCAATAACCCGAGACTTAGAAGTCTCATCGGCCCTAACACCATCATCCTTGGGCTCTAGCAATCATGGATTTCTCATCAAAGGTAACATCCCCGCCGATCACGAACTTCGAATCTTCCGTACACCAAAGGCGATAGCCTTTACTTCTTCGCGATATCCCAAGAATATTGCCTTCTTGGCCCTCGCGTCAAGCTTTCCCTCGTTGACGGATAGTAGGCGGTACATCCAAAATTCCGAGCCTATCATAATCTTCATGCTCCTCGACCACACCCTATAGGGTGTATCATCATCCAATGTCGAATGTGGTGAACGGTTCACAATGTAACAAGTCAGTAGCCACCGCCGCCCACCATTCGTTGCCCAATCCAACAGATGATCGCGATACTCATTGCTTTCTCCGCAATGTTCGGTTCGATCTCTCTGCGATCCCATTATGCCGTGGTGTTGACTCGACCGCCCAGGTCGAACAATTCTCCTCGATCACGTAACTCATTGAAAGCACCATCTCAGATACTGCACCATTATCGATCTTAGTGTCTTCAATTTCTTTCCCGTCTGTTCTCAACCATTGCTTTCCACTTCTTGAATGTCTCAACACCTCATTCTTATGCTTCGTAAAATAAATCCAAGCATACCTCGAATAGTCATCTATGAACGAGACATAATACCGAACCACCCTTAGAAGTGGTCCGAGTCGGACCCCAAACATCCGTGTGCACATAATCTAGTATCCCTCGCTCTTAGACTTGCTTCTCGAACCGAACCTCGTGTGACTTTCCATACACACAATCCTCACAAAATCCATGCTAGGTTCCTTCAGATTCTTCAAGAGACCTCTTTACCAAGCAGAGCTAGACCCTTCTCGACATATGCCCAAGCCGCCTATGCCATAACCGTGTGTGCTCACATGGGTCTCCACCACTTCCTTCGGCCTAACCGCTTGATCTCCCACCGGCTGCATTCGAGAGAGTATATAAATTACCGTGACGAATACCCTTCATCACTATAAGGGAACCCCGAACAACCTTCTTTACTCCATTTTCCGTAACAATTTTGTAACCGCCGGAGTCCAATGCACCAACTGAGATAAGATTCTTCCGCAAGTCGGGAACATGCCTCACATCCGTCAAGGTTCGAACCACTCCATCATGTATCTTGATTTTGATATTACCTAGCCCCACCGTTTTACAAGCATGGTTGTTCCCCATCAATACGGTTCCACCATCAATGCCTCTGTAGGTAGTAAACCACTTTCTATTTGGACACATGTGGTAAGAGCAACCAGAATCAAGTATCCACTTCCCGGGTTTTTCCTTCGACGATCAAGTCAGTACTTTGAACTTGAGTGGAGAAGTAACCAAATGAACTGAAGAGTTCTAAATCCTAATTGTGCAGAGTTTGCTTACCTTGGTGTTTGAGAAGAGTCCCTCTATTTATATAATGGGAGAGGGGTAGTTTGGTCACTTCAGCTGAGTATGGCTTGATGGTTTACACATGCCAGCTTCTATATGGAGTGAGTCACCAATGATGAGACATAGTGGGTGGTGAGTCATGAGGACTTTTGAAGCTAGAGTAATGATAACTCTGATAATGCTATTAATTGTAATAGTGGCTTGTTGTTGACGCGGGGCTCAAGGCCAACTACTGTAGCAGGTTGGCAATGTAGCGAATGAGTCCTACTATGCAGTAGAATCTGAAACAAGCAGCAAGTTCCTACACCCTTTTGAGTCGGTTCTTGTAAGCGTCGACTTCGGCTCTTGTAAGCGTCGAGTCTTAGAAACCTTGTGAGTCGGCTAGTGAGAGAGCAGAGAGAGATCCCTTTCGGTTTTGAATTAGCCTCTTTTGGCGCGAAAAAGGACTCGCGTCAGGATTCGCCTAGGAAGTAATACTTTAATAATAATTTTTTAGGGTCATAACAATATGAAAGTAGTTTTTTAGGGATTTCTGGTGTAGAAAACAGCGTACCTTCATGTAGACTACAATCTGCATATTTATAGTGAGCCGAAAAGGATATTTGGGTAACTTCTGCCGGGTCCATGCAATCAGCTTAGTCAGCTAACACTTTACACGCTTTCGGCAGTGGGTGATCCGAGTCATCCTTGCGTTTAATGCGACGATGACAGGATGGTTATGGTGCTTGCGTAGTCCGAGGAGTCATTATGACTTCGGCGGGGGAGTAATGATGGCTCTGACCATGCATTTAATACGACGGTGACTAGCTGACGTCGCTTGGAAAGACGAAGCAGATATGTTTCCCCGTGGTTCAAGATGCGTCGCCGGGTTCGAGTGAAGATGTCTTTCGTCTCAGTCCTTTGAGAGAGCCCGAGTGAGGACATCTTCCGTCTCGGGCTTTTGAGAGAAAGCCTGAGTGAGGACGCCTTTCGTCTCAGATTCCTTGAGAAGGTCTGAGTGAGGTCACCTTTCACCTCGGATCTCAAAGTGCTTTAATGAGGGGAGCCGACATTCGTGAGACCCGGGTTGGATTGGTGTTATAATGCTTAAGTTAGCTAATCGAGACACGTGTCGTCCTCTCAAGAGTAGTTTTCGCTTAGCAATTTCTGTGATACAACAATTGCAACCGATCGATTAAAGTATATATGAAGAGGGAGAATTAAAGCATCGATAAAAATTGGAGGAATTGGAAAATAATTATTTCAAATTTTTTAAAATTAGTTTTAGAGATGTTTGATATTAATAAATAAAATTATATTCAAGATCCATAAAAAAATCATATTCACCAAAATTATTGTGGTATTTGCAAAACCACTATCTTGATTGTTACAATCCTACGTGGCAATATCTTATCCTTTAAATTTGTGATTGAGGGTAAGTATTGAAATAATAGGGTATTTAAGTGCTATTACAAATATTAGAAAATGCCCCTTAACTTTGGACGATTATTGAAAAAGTCCCCTTAATTTTCAAAATATCATAATCCCTAAGTATATGGATTATCAAAACCCCTTTAACTTCAGATTTTATTAGAAAATCCACTTTAACTTTGAGATTTTATCAAAAACACCCTTAATTTGGAGGAATTTTTCTAATAAAATCTCAAAGTTAAAGAGAGTTTTCTTATAACACCTAAACTTAAGGGGGTTTTCTGATATTTTGAAAGTTAATGGGGGACTTTCTGATAATTATCTAAAGTTTTTTTGGGTGGGGTGATATGTAGGCTAACTAGTATGCTATTGGGTAAATCCGAACTCGAAAACGAACGGTCATAACCTAACGGCGTAACCCCAGCGCAACGAAAACTACTACTAATCTACAGACTACAGCACTCTCACGCTCCCAATCCCCGACCTATCAATTCTCACTCGCCCCCCTTCCCCAAGTCTCATCCAACTCCCTCCACCTCATCATGTTAGAGAGCCTCCTCCTCCCTCAATCCTCCCTCAACCCGCCCATGACCGACACCCGACCCAACAAACGCTCCGACCGCGACGACGACGACTCTCGCGCACGCAAAAAGCAAATCAGCGCCACCGCGGACGACGACGACGCAGCTGCCGCCTCCTCAAGCAGCGCCGCAGCCCCCGGCCCAGAATCCCGCGGCCTCCGCCTCCTCGGCCTCCTCCTCCAATGCGCTGAGTCCGTCGCCATGGACCAACTCACCCAAGCCCGCGACCTCCTCCCCGAAATCTCCCAACTCTCCTCCCCCTTCGGCTCGTCCGCCGAGCGCGTCGCCGCCTACTTCGCCGACGCTCTCAACTCCCGCATAATCAGCTCCTTTCTCGGCACCTACTCTCCTCTCACCCTCAAAACCCAGACACAGAAAATCTCCCAGGCTTTCCAATCCTACAACTCGATCTCCCCCCTGATCAAATTCTCCCACTTCACTGCTAACCAAGCCATCTTCCAAGCCCTCGACGGCGAGGACCGCGTCCACATCATCGATCTCGACATTATCCAAGGCCTCCAGTGGCCTGGCCTCTTCCACATCCTCGCTTCTCGCCCCGTCAAGCTCAAATCCCTCCGCATCACCGGCCTCGGCTCCTCCATCGAGCTCCTCGAAGCGACCGGCCGTCGATTATCCGACTTCGCCTCCGCTTTAAACCTCCCCTTCGAGTTCCAACCTGTCGAGGGCAAAATCGGCAACATAACCGACCCCTCAATCTTCTTCCCGCGACACCATCAAGAAGTGACCATAATCCACTGGATGCACCATTGTCTCTACGACGTGACAGGTTCCGACCTTGGTACGTTAAGGCTCCTAAAAGCTATACGGCCGAAGCTGATAACGATAGTGGAGCAGGACTTGAGTCACGCGGGCGATTTCTTGGGGAGGTTCGTCGAGGCGCTGCATTACTACTCGGCGTTGTTCGATGCGTTGGGGGACGGATTAGAGGGGGAGAGCGCGGAGAGGTTCGCGGTGGAGAGGCAGGTGTTAGGGGCGGAGATAAGGAATATAGTGGCTGTTGGGGGGCCGAAGAGGACGGGGGAGGTGAAGGTGGAGAGGTGGGGGGAGGAGATGAGGAGGGTGGGGTTTGGGAGGGTGAGTTTGGAGGGGAGTCCTGCGGCGCAGGCGAGCTTGTTGCTCGGGATGTTTCCTTGGAAGGGGTATACGCTTGTGGAGGAGGGAGGGTGTTTGAAGTTGGGGTGGAAGGATTTGTCACTTTTGACGGCGTCGGCATGGCGGCCGGTGCTGGTGGAGGGAGGAGAGCGTGGGTATGGGGACGATGGTGGTGGTAATGATGACTTGCATCTTAGTTGAGCAGGCTGTTCTGTGCTGATTTTTTAACCATCGTTCCAATTTTATCGGATGTCTGTTAAAGATGACACTGCATTTTGATCTGGGAACTAGGCTCTTTCAGCTTAGTTTTGATTTCTTCTAGTCCTGTTGCAAATTGGCGTGGAGAGAAGATTAATGTTCAAGAAAAGGATTAGAGATTGATTGGTTCTGTTGTAAAAGCTTGTTTACATGGTTTTTTGCGAGCTCATTGATCCTTAAGAAAGAAGTGAAGTTCTACTGATTTTGGAAGTATAAAGAGATCAGGCTAAGTTTATCTTAGTTTTTTCAGTTACGATGCTCTGTATTTGGGGGAGAGAGAGAAGAGGTTAGTGCTTAAGAAAGGGATTAGTGATTGAATGATTTTGTTATAAAAACTTGTTTAGGTGCTTGTTATGAGCTCATATGAACAAAAAGTGCACTAGAATCATTGGTCCTTTAGAAACATCACTACTGATTTTGGAAGTCTGAAAAGGGTTGATGTACCTATACAATCATTTCAAAAAAGTTAATATGATCCAGTGCAGGGCTAACAGGTTGCAAAACTTTGTCGACAGTTAGTACTGATTGTTTTAGTGTTTTATGCTTTTTTTAATTATCTTTTTCTTGAAGGAAGAGCATAGTCCTGATCATAATTCCAGTGGGTTGAGGTAGTTGAGTGGATCCATTTGATGATTGTCAGGTGGCTTAATTAATGCTCAGTTCTGTGGTGGAGTCTATCAGAGAACCTTAACCAATCAGCAAAAATCATTATCTAATCTCTTTCATTTCATACTCCATTCAATTCAATTCAATTCAATTGAATGCAGATAAAGTACTTGATGGTTGATTTATGGGAATATATTAGATAAGGATGAGGGAATAGACAATTGGAAGCAAATTATGATTGTTTTAGTTTAGTAATCTACCCAGCAAGGATTTTATTTAATTAACTAAGCCTGCCACTATACTATACTACCTAAGTACCTTTCTATATTTTTGTTATTAGCAAAAGAAGAATCCACTATTATATTTTCCAAAGGTTAAGTTTGGGAGGTTGTGACTTGTGAGTAATATTATACTTCAGGAACAAAGCAATTCGTTCCTTTATTATACGTCTGGAGTTCAAAAATGCAGGATTTTCTGAGAGTAATGTTGATTCTAATACAAAGCTCATAAAATTGCTATTTTAAACTTCTGGTCAAGATTTATTACAGTCCTTACTTCAAGTCCAAATATATGAATGTAGTTCTATTTGTATCCTAACCATTTGGTTTTTTCTCATTATGTTGAGGGACCTTATATGAATGTACTCTTCACTACTTGTTTTCTACAATGAACAAAATACTGGGGAGAGAACTAACTTTTTCCAAACCTTTTGTACCTGATGTGTAGGTACCTTTTGTATCTGATGTGTAAGTATCAATTGCTTTTTTCTGCTGTCATGAGAGATAAATCTCCCTTTCAGTAGACCACAAAGGGTGTTAGGATTGAGTTCAAAGGTTAATGTGTTCCTCAACTGAAAGTTTCTTCGCAATTTATTCGTCAAAATCTTTTCAAATTTGCATCTTTATCTATGGTATAAGTGATAAATTTCTACTAGTTATAAGTGTGGATCTCATTGAAATGTTTTATGCTACTCAAAAAATAGATAAAGACAGGTCCTTAAACCACCATATTTATGTTTCAAAAGAAATTTGAAGAGAGTTGGTTAAAACATATGACTCATGAGAGCCAAATCATAAGCACGAGACGTGTTTCGAACTTATGACTTCTCTATCACAAATCATATGTCTTATCAATTCTCCTCAAGTTTCTCTCATAAACCCATTCAGTATCTTTTGTTTCTTTCTTTTCTTTTTTTTTTAATTTTTATTTGCACACATCACTGAGAAACCAGAATTGAAAATCTTAAAATATACTAATTCTCTTGTCTGATTAAACATGGCATTAACGTTATGCCGACGGGAAATGACAAAGAAAGCAACCTTTTCTTTTCACGAAGTGGTAAGCCAATCATGCTTAGCTAACTAACAAAGAGTCATTATCCTTAAGCACATAATTCTTTGACTCAACTACGTAATAGCTTGCAGAAACAACATTCTAATATTAGTTTAGTTCATAACTAGTCATTGGTATGAACCCTGTCTTCACTTTGATGTGCTCCTATCTTTCTATTGAACCAAAGGATACTTTAGTTTATAAGTTTGTCTCAACTCTCTTGCAGATTCCATTAGTATTATCCCAAGAGAATAATTTAGGATGGAATAAGTTAAGAGATCAGGTCAGCTGCTGCAGGCCACTGATGCAGTAATAAAGACGATGCTAGAGTCATAAGTGAAGCAAAAAGTTAAACATAAGTGAGCTAAAAGTTTAGACCTTTTTGTGTCAAAAGCCTGATAAGTGATAACTCAGTGAAAAGGTTCCCATCTTCATGCTAGAATCAAGAACCTTGTGGAATATTTTATTCTTGTTGTTTGGTTTGCCTTCGGAGAGGGAAGTACCTATTTGATCCTTCTTTGCCTTATGTTTATACAATTAGAACATGCAACAAAAATGAATAAAACACAGTAAATCATATTAACAACAATGTCTGAAATTCATGATAAAGGGCCTGAAAAGGAACTGTAAAAGAAAAATGTCAGATCTGAACTAACTTTAAAATATGACTGAGTTATTTAACTCAAGCATCTTTGCTAAAAACTCACTGTATCCTCTGTTCAGATACAAAAGCAAAGTCTTAATAAATTGTCATGTGATATTACTCCAAGGGATTACAGGATTTAATTGAGCTCTCCTATCACAATATCTTGATACATACTCTATTTCTTTTTTAAAATTCTTTTTCTTTTATAGAAATCTTTTGCATCCTTGTTGGCATTAAACTGGAAACCTAGACCATCTTGAAAATTTTGAAAGTTGAAATATCGCATCCCTTTTCTTAAGGAATCATTCCTTATATATGGATGCTTCCAAAATAGTCTTCAAAAATTTCATTTTCTTTTGTATGGGGTCAATCATGATAAAACTTTCCCATCAAAATTATCAGTGAACTAAAGAGTATGCTGAGCGATGTTTCCAAAGCAACCCACGGCCTATCTCAAACTTATCAAGCCGACTTGTGTATTGGGCCGGATCTCTCACCTTTGTTTTCACCCAGCCCATTAATTCCTGTTTCTATCACATTTTGGCCCGGCCCACTAGTAAGTCTATCAAAGAGAAACTGCGGCCCTTGACAGAAGTGTATCAAATGAAATTGTGCAGACTCTACTCTCCCCGCTCTCCCTCGCTCTCTCTCTGTCTTGGCCCGGCCCATTGTTACCCTGCATCAAATATTCATTAGCTCTCTCCTCCCCCCCTCTCTCTCTCTAACAAGAAGCAATGCAACCTCTTTGTTCTGGTGCTTGCAACGACGCCCATTATGCATTTGCAAAGGTATGAATTTACAACAAAACAAATCCTCATCTCACTTCAAATCTCTTCATGACTTCTGTCTTCAATCTGACCATAAAAATGTTTTTGTTCCAACCCAGGGTTCTTTTAGGAAGGAAGCCAACCCAATTTCTCAGCAACATAAACAAACTCCCAATACTGTACATTTCTTGGCATCTCCTTTCAGTCTCATAGCTGCAGCTATACTCACCTTATCCTCTCCATCTTTTGTCAATCCCCCAGGTCAAAAGCTTATCCACACATTTCCAGCCAAAATTACCACTATAACCCTGCTTCATTGTCACATTATATGTTATAGCTTCCATATGGGCATAATTGAGAAATAATGTAATAGAGATATTAATAAACCTGAATTATTCACCAATTATGAAATTAGATTGCATGACACATACATTTTTACACAGAATCGTACTAATGCTGCTGCAAAAATAGTAATTTGAGCTTTGAACTATGATTATGACACTAGGAGGTCCTACTTTTACCTAGCCCAATCTGAAATCCAACACTAATTGTTAGGAGACTGTTTTATTTGTTGAAATTTACAACTAGCTGTAACCATAATTACAATTAAGTTGTTAGCTGCCATTACATTTATTTGCTACAACTATACAGCTTGCGATCACGAGTTTTGAAAAAACGACTTATGGACACTTTGGCAAAAGTTGTTTGCAAAAGTGGTATCTTTTTGTAATCACAGTTTCAAAAGTATATAGTTGCAGTGAAACAAGCGTCTGTAACATTCATTATCAAACTATAAAAAGTAATCACGCCTTGTAAAAAGATTGGCAGATGTAGACTTACAACATTTTGGGGGAAACAGAGTATTAACCTTCTTTTTATTTAGCTAAGCCTTGAAATAAGTTCTTCGTTTGCAGTATCCATTGCAGAACCTGTTGCTGCATCCAAAGGAGCAGCGCTCTTTCAGAAAGCTTGCATCGGGTGTCATGATATGGGCGGAAACATAATACAGCCCGTTAAGTCAATCCCAACTCAACCACTAAATTGTATGCATTGAGTAAATCTTATTGCGTTCGATTAATAATATTCATTATCCTTGTGAATCTCAGGGAGCTACTCTCTTCACCAAGGACTTAGAGAGGTATATTCACCCTCATTCTTCTCAAACCAAACAAAAACACTGCGTTAACGGATTATGAATCATTCAGGAATGGTATAAACACAGAGGAGGATATATACAATATCACATATTATGGCAAGGGAAGAATGCCCGTAAGTATCCTCTAAATCAATCTAATATGTAGCAATAAATAAAAAATTTGTTGTTCTTATTCCTTACTATTGGTTTGCTTCTTCAGGGCTTCGGGGAGAAATGTACTCCGAGGGGTCAGTGCACATTTGGGCCAAGGCTGCTGGAGGATGAGATCAAGCAATTGGCAGAGTTTGTAAAGTTACAGGCTGACAAAGGATGGCCAAATATCGAAAGTTTGGGAGATTGATTCATGTGCATCAAGAAAAAAAAACTCAATTCAACATTTGTTAGCAGCGAAACAAAATGAAAATAGTTTGAACTAGTTTTTGTGTTTGTTTGTCTATTGTGTTTCATGTATCAATACCAAGATATTTCATGGTTGATGCAAATTGCATCTTATGGCTGTGTCAGTTATGGGTATCTCACAATTTGGGGTCAACTTATAGAGAATGAAAGCAATAGTATGCACTATCACTACAAAGGTAGACATGTTCCTTTACCTTAAGAATCATTGTTATTTGCTATCAAAGAGGCAAGCACGCCAAGGGAAGAATGAAAAGTGTTTGAGGTTCCATACAAATTGAAAGCAAAAGGAAAGATTTGCAATTTGTATTTGTATTGATCTTCCTAGCATTGTAATTAACTAGTATAAATGTTTGGTCATTGTAATTTGTCTAACGCATAAAAATAACGAACAGGGCTAAATACTGATTAATATTTTGTATTGAGATTATACGCCTTTATTTAAACTATCCGATTTTTTTCTTATGACTATAATGCGTTATTTGTGCCCATGATCATCTCTATTAGAGGGGTTAGTCAAGTAGAACTCAAAAGTAGAATTATGATAAGTTGTAGGATAAAATTTAATAGTGTAAGTCAATTAGAATTAGAACTAGAATAAAATTTTACAGTGTTAATCAACTAGAACTATAACAAAACTAGAACTGGGATAGTTGTATATCCTACTTTTTTATTTTCTATACAAAATGAGAGTTCCAGTCTCTCAAATTATTCTAAGTTTTAGCTTGGAACTAGGTAGAACTCTCCATTTTATTTTTTATTTTTTATTTTTTATTTTTTCTTTACCTTTTTCCTCCAATGATCATCACCATTATTAGGCCATGCTGTCATATCAGATCTCGTTTCCTCTTAGTCATCTCTTATATTTTCTTTTTTTAATCAAATATTATAGTAATATAATTAATATTTTTGGAATATTAGGACGTCATGGTACTTTTAGGCAAAACTTCTCTCCAAATCTCAGAAATCTCAGAAGACTTCCCTTTATCAGATAACCCCTCATAACTTTCAAAAACATTATAAAACCCCTCTTAAGTTTAGGGGTTATTAGAAAATCCCTTTACCTTTAAGAATTTTTAAGAAATCTCCCTAAAAACATGAGCCCCAATTTTCATTGGCAAAAATATCCTCCTCTTTAATTTTACCCACCCATATGAAAATTACGACTAGTGCTGCTAAGAGGATTTCATGATAAAGTCTTTAAACGGGTTTATTCTGATAACCTCTAAACTTAAGGAGGACGATGTTTTGATATTTTGAAAGTTACGGGAAGTATCTGACAATCGCCCAAAGTTAAGGGGGTTTTCTGCTGTTTAGCCTCTAAAAAACTTCGTCCACCGGTAAAATTTCGTCCAACCCCTTCTCAAAGTGTAAATGAGCGGGAGCACCAGACACGACGACGACGGTGACGGAGGAGACTCACAAATCCCAGCGAGCTGCGGTACGCTGCACCGTGCGCTCTCCGATTGCCATCGTCGTACCCGAGACCCTCGGCAGAGGGAGCTGACGTGTCGCCATATCAACCGTTCGCTGGCGCAGTGCCTCATCTCGGCAGCGTGCCCTGACGAGTGCGAGGCCGTGCGTAGCATGTGCTCGAGCGCAGGGACTTCGATGAAGCGGGCACAGTGCCAGCAGGCCAAGATCTCGCTCTCTCTTTGCATGTCCTCTTTTCAAGAAGACTAACGGAAACCCTAATTTTATTTCTAAAGTTTCGATTCTTGGTGAGTTTTGTTGGATCTTGTGATCAAACTTCGTCCATGTTCCCTTTATTTAACTTTTGATTTTATGTCTGAGTCTAATTATTGATTCTGTGCTGGTTAGGGTTTGGTTGGAATAAAGAGTGCGATATTGATGCAGAGTTTGCTGTTGCAAATCTAATCAAAGAGGCTCACGATGCTCCCTCAGCAAAATTGGGGAAAATCTAAAACAAATAACCTAAAGTTCTCTCCTTTATCACCTGTTATATTACCAAAAGTTACCCATACTGTAACATTACAATTATCAATTCTTTGCCTAATAACATCTTTCACCAAATTCTTGATTTTCCTTTGTATTTCTTAAAAAAGGTTTCAACCTAACCAGTTTTGCATTTTCTGGAGGAGTATCATGAGTCTCTTTGATGCTTGGTGTATCAGCTTCTTCACGTGGTAAATTACTACTATTGGTATTGCATTTTATATATTCTTATCTTTTTTTTAATTAATTTAGTTAAATATATGGTGATTGAATATTTAATTGTTATTTCATGCATTTCCATACAATAACAACATTTTGGATCGTTTGGTTAATTAGGAAATGGTTTTGGTTACAGAAAGGCATTATAAGAAGATAGGGAATTGGTAAATTGCATGCACTAATTTACAAGATCTGCCCATTACTAATTTATGATCTTCAAACATATGTGCAGAAGTATGAGACGGACTAATGAGGCTTCCACCTTGTAATTCATGCTCAGTGGATGAAGTCAAAGAGAGGGTATACTGGGACGATTATCAGTTGCCCGACAGTTTTCTTGACACGTAACTAACACTAACTCATTAATCTGAGTAGACCTTCACCTGAAACCATAATTTTGTATAATTAAGCTTGTAGAATTGTAGTCCACTATGCGCCCACATTATTTGCAGCAACTTTAAGTGCTGCTCTCTTCTTGTGTTAGTGAAAATCTTCTTCCTTACTTTTCCTACCTCTCAATACCTGTTATGTGGAATGGCCATCTCGGAACTTTTGGTTTGTAAGCCTATAAATCTGCTTTAACATGATGCGGATTATACCTGTCATCTTTGAGTATATTGCTCATCATCCATCTATTTGTAGGTTTGTATGTCCTGCTTATTCACTTCACAAATCCTGCTCTTAGCCAGTCACTTAAGCCTCTCTATCGTACCATTTGGAGGCTTACCTGAATCTTCCAAGTTCCAGAACAACTCTCTTCGTTGTAAACTACCTTGGATTTATCTACTTTTTTCTTCACAGGGTTTGTCCTAACTAAATCCTTACATCCAAAAGAAGAGCAATGGGGGAGTTTATTGATAACTTTGATTGCAAAACTCTCATACTTTTCTCGCTTCCTCCTCCTTTTGCTTCCTTGAAACTCCTTGTTACCATCTGAGACCAAACTGGTAAACCCACTTTTGAAAAGCATAGATGAGAAGAGGACGGAAGAGGGATTGGTGTTAAGGAAATAGGCTTTAAGTTATCCAGATTTTTACTTCTCCAATGTAACAGAGATCATGCTTTAAGTGCAGTCTTCAGAGAATGGGAGTTATTGGGGGTGGGGATTGTCTCTTTTGTGTGTGTGTGTGTGTGTTTAATTTTTTGTGTGTGTGTGTGTGGTGGTGGTGTGTGTGTGTGTGTGTGTGTGGGATTGGGGAAGGGAAGGTTAGTTTCCTATGTTAAAGTTATGGTCGGAGCATTTGAATGAATGGTCAACTAGGTGAACGTAATATGTTTATCCTTTAATTTTCTTTGTTTATTTTATAGCTGAAAATAAAATCTGAAACGATCCAATTATGCTTGCTGCTGCTTGTACATGGTTAAAATCCTTGCTTGAACTTTGCTTGAATCATCATTTATCAGCCCATATCAATTTATAGTACTATTATCAAGGTTTTAAATGTCGGATGTCGGGTTCATGTCGGACGGCTAAAATTCATGTCGGATAGCGGAAATCGGGGATATGTCGGGGGACATGAAAAAATATCGGATTGCCATATCGGATGTTGTGTATATGTGTAATATAGATATCATAAATGAAATCTAAACATACTTAATAAATTCTATTGTCTAAACATATAAAAAAGTAAATAACTTATGATACTAAGGGTTGATGTTAAAGGAAAGAGGTGAGAAAGAGACCGATGAGATGTCGAAGGAGAGAGACGATAGTCCAAATTGAAGTCGAAGGAATTTCTGAGAAGAGACCGATGAGATGTCGAAGGAGAGAGAGAAGAGGAGCGATGGAAATGACTTGGTCTTTTTCCATTTTCCTAGGTCGGTTTGTCTTTGGAAGCAATATTAAGACAATCGAATTTAAACCCAAACGATTAGATAAACATAACAAAACAAAATAAAATCACCAATTTTGGTGAAAAATCGGTCGACATAGCCGACATGTCCCCGATATATCCGACATATCAGACATGTCACCCGATATATCCGACATGAACCACGAAAATGCACACGATAGAAAGCTCCATATCGTGTCTTGGTTCTAACCGACATGTCGGCCGACATTTAAAACACTGACTATTATTGTGTTATGGATTTCATTTGTCGCGGTCGTTGTGGACCAGTAGCTTAACAAAATTTTTCTGGTCAAACAGGTTTCCGGGCATCATGATTTGAGCACCATTATAAATTTTCAGATGGTACTTTGATTGACATAGGCTCTCGAGAAACTTCCAGTTCAACTTTTGCAAATGAATGATCTTTCTTAAGAATGTAAGGGTGCTAATGTTTGAATAAGTGTTTGTAGCATCAAGTCAAAGATGATACATTCATTAAAAAGCGTATGTATGAAGTGCCTTATTATGTTCATATCTCAAGTTTGAAAGTTCTTTTTTCTTCCATTTGTGGAGGCATACTGCTTGGATGTTTTCATATTCAAGTATTATTATCTGTTTCGAAATATCTGAAGTAGCTTTTGTATTTTCGGAATTATGATGGGAGTGAAAAACAGAATGTCTAGATTGGTTTCTGAGTATTTTCACTCATGAATAAAAATTAATTGTTGATAGGGTTTTGTTGTCAGTCAGATCAAGCAGCACGGAGTCAAAACGCTTCGTAGTTGAATTTGGTTCGTAAGATGATAGGGTTGTGACTGTGTGACGGATGGTTGATGTTGATTAAAGTTGGCATTGACAAGGCTGATTGAGCAGATTTAGGAGTGTAATATTATATACTCAATGCTTCCAAATAGTGGGGATAGCAGAGATAATTGGTTCTTGAGGCGGGATGATTGGTCCTTTCTTGTGATTTCATTAATCCAAATCGTTCAGTGATGCCTTGTGAATGTAGGTTGAAATTGTTCTGCTCAGCGTCTTCTTTTGATTTTGGTGAAGCAAAATGCATCATACATCTGTTAGCATTTGTTAAAATAGCATCACTTTATTGACTCAATTGAATCTGTTGGCTCTCTGTGCGTATGTTCTCGATTGTCTGAAATTTGTAGTACTCAAAGTGGGGATAGTGAGCTCAGACGTGTATAGCCTGATTTTCTGTGTGATATGCATTTTCGTGTTCTCTAGGTTATAATTTCTTTCAGAATTTGAAAAAAAATAGAATTACAAAAACCTATGGTTGCTGCTGCTTGTTGGTGCAGAGGTTACTGGTAATAAAGGCCTTCTTCAATTGTCCACTCAAAAATTATATATTATTCGGTAGACAATACTATAATGTATGATTTATTCACGGAAGACTAGTGTATTTTTTACGATCTTTGCTTGTGTCTTCATGTAAAAAATCTTCTATATTTTCTTTGATCTAAAATGAATATATGGGTAAATTACAGAAAACTCTCCTAAGGATGTGTTTGGCAACCTTGTAAAATTGGGTTAGGACTGAACCTGACCCAATTTTAAGTTGTTTCTTGTTTAGCAAATTCTCAAACTAGAGCTGGGTCAAATTTTTTAACCCAAAAATTGGCACTAAATCAGTTTTCTTTTGGACCGGGGAGGGCGGTTAGCTTCATTGCGGGTCAGGATCAATTTTACAAGATTGCCAAGCACACCCTAAGATTCTAGAAGCGACACTTTATCTAAAGTGACACTTTATCTATCTTACTTTCAATTTCTAGTCATAATCATCAATTTGCATGTAAACATCAGTTTCCTAGAAAACCACCTTAACAATAGGGTAACCATATGGCAACCACATGTTATTTTTAATTTACACATAAACCACCTTTAAAGTATGTTTTATTGCAATCAACCACCTCATAATCAAATGTTTACTAAAAATAAAAATAAGCTTAAAAATTCAAATTCAAGGTATGTGACTTGTATCCTAACAAGACTAAAACACTAAAAGATGGGTCATGTACATTGAATGAGAGTTTTATAAGGGTAATTTTGGGTTTTAAGTGAAGAATTTGACTGGGAGGTGGTTGATTACAATAAAATAAACTTTAAAGATGATATATTAATAAATTGAAACTGAAAGATGGTTTCCGATAATTACCTTATTTTTAAGGTGATTTCTAAGAAAAACCCTTTTGATATAATAAACATATATATGTTTACATGAGAGTGGCTTGTTTCATGATATTAGTTTCTAGATCCAATTTAATTTTGTGAAATTAGAAGATTGAAGGAGATGTAGTTTCACTTTAAAACTTTAAAGGGATGTTTTTGCCAATTCTTCAAGGGGTTTTCTGCAATGTAACCTAAATATATCCCTACTGTTATAAAGTCCATTGTCTTTTGGAATTTTTTAGTTCTTCAGTTAGAACTCTATTAAGAAACAGAGTCCTGCACATCATAGGAAATCGCTTCTGTATATTCTTCTCCCTCTCCTATTCGACATAGGAGCTCTCTCTCTCAATGAATCTATATAAACAGCGACAGAGCCAGAAACTGAAGCCAAACAAAATCACCACCATCTCTCTCCTTATGGAATCATCAAATCAAGAACTCGGTGTCCTCGCCAGTGATCACGAGCCATGCCAAGAAAAAGAGAATCCGCCCAAGATTTACCAGTGCAAGTTCTGTGACAAGAAGTTTAGTTGCCCGAGAGCGCTCGGAGGCCACCAAACAACTCATCGGATTGAGCGTGAACAGGGCATGAAGGAAAAGCGAGCAGGCAATGCAGGCAACGAAGCTAACGCAAAGCGGTGCAAGTTCTGTGATAAGAAGTTTACTTGCCCTAGAGCACTCGGAGGGCACCAAACGCTTCATAGAGACGAACGCGCACAAGCCAAGAAAACGAAGCTCACGGCCAATGCAGTGGAGGAAGCAAATAGAGGGCAAGCGACGATGCTAGATGAATTTACGAGTATTCTAACGCGTGTTCTGGAGGTGGAGGAGGAGAAGAGAGAATTGGTGACGATCAATTTTGTGCTGAGTAATTCAAGGTTTGCTCAAGAGGAGAAGGTCAGAAAGCAAGCAATGGCGATAGATGAAGCTGCAAGTAATTCAAGGCGTGTTCAGGAGATGGAGAAGGAATATGAAGAACTCGATCTGACTCTTAGGCTTTAGAGAGCTTTTGTTATCTTGAATTGTTTTTTAGATGGAGCAGTGTTTTTTTCCTCTTTTCAGAGAGTTTTTCTTGTTCATTGGTTCTTTTAGTTGCTAGTTTTCTCTCTTCTTTAGATTGTGTTCTGGATTGGCTTTTTTACTTGGTACAATTATGTTTAAAAAGCATTGATATTAAAGTCTGGCTCAATGTTAAAAGAATTATGGTGATTTAGGTTTTGTCAGGATCTTCTGACAAAGCGTAATTAGACAATGATCATGGTCATGACTGAATATTTTTTATTTGATTAGTTTTTCTGATATCTTTTTGTATCTGATGAACTAGCAGGAGTTTAACAAAAGTAGGCAAGTAAATTGTAAGAAAAAGGAAGCAGGAGCAAGACCAAGATATGCAGTAAGCCCTAGAAAAAGAAATATATTACCACTTTCTTCTCTCTTGATCAGATGAGTAACTCCTAATAGAGGAATTCATGTGCTTAGCTAGCAGACATCCCCTACTCATGTGCGATTTGACGCCCAATTGCTCAAGTTTTTTTATGGACCACCGTTATAACTAACCTGAACCCGGTCTCGGCGCAGCTGGTTCCCTAGCTGCTGATCAGTTGTTTAACCTCCTTCTCTAAGGAGATGCACTTTGGCATATCTCCTTCACACAATTTCATTTTAGAAACATTCAATTGACCACAAATCTGGAGCCTTTTATTTTTCCTACTACTTTCGGAAAAAACCCTCATAAAAATTGTCTGTCAGAAGCTACTGGATGGTGATGCAAAAACATTGTCAAAGAAAAGGGAAAAAAAGGCTTGTTGAAAAGAGGAGAACAGTTGTATTGCACACGCTTACTATTTTTCAAATTGATTTACGTATATGCTAGATGAATTCAGAGTATTCTAACGCTGTTCTGGAGGTGGAGGAGGAGAAGAGAGAATTGGTGACGATCAATTTTGTGCTGAGTAATTCAAGGTTTGCTCAAGAGGAGAAGGTCAGAGAGCAAGCAATGGCGATAGATGAAGCTGCAAGTAATTCAAGGCGTGTTCAGGAGATGGAGAAGGAATATGAAGAACTCGATCTGACTCTTAGGCTTTAGAGAGCTTTTGTTATCTTGAATTGTTTTTTAGATGGAGCAGTGTTTTTTTCCTCTTTTCGGAGAGTTTTTCTTGCACATTGGTTCTTCTAGTTGCTAGTTTTCTCTCTTCTTTAGATTGTGTTCTGGATTGGCTTTTTTACTTGGTACAATTATGTTTAAAAAGCATTGATATTAAAGTCTGGCTCAATGTTAAAAGAATTATGGTGATTTAGGTTTTGTCAGGATCTTCTGACAAAGCGTAATTAGACAATGATCATGATCATGACTGAATATTTTTTATTTGGTTAGTTTTTCTGATATCTTTTTGTATCTGATGAAGTAGCAGGAGTTTAACAAAAGTAGGCAAGTAAATTGTAAGAAAAAGGAAGCAGGAGCAAGACCAAGATATGCAGTAAACCCTAGAAAAAGAAATATATTACCACTTTCTTCTCTCTTGATCAGATGAGTAACTCCTAATAGAGGAATTCATGTGCTTAGCTAGCAGACATCCCCTACTCATGTGCGATTTGACGCCCAATTGCTCAAGTTTTTTTATGGACCGCCGTTATAACTAACCTGAACCCGGTCTCGGCGCAGCCGGTCCCCTAGCTGCTGATCAGTTGTTTAACCTCCTTCTCTAAGGAGATGCACTTTGGCATATCTCCTTCACACAATTTCATTTTAGAAACATTCAATTGACCACAAATCTGGAGCCTTTTATTTTTCCTACTACTTTCGGAAAAACCCTCATAAAAATTGTCTGTCAGAAGCTACTGGATGGTGATGCAAAAACATTGTCAAAGAAAAGGGAAAAAGAGGCTTGTTGAAAAGAGGAGAACAGTTGTATTGCACACGCTTACTATTTTTCAAATTGATTTACGTATATGCTAGATGAAACTTTTTAACAATAGACATACATAGAATTATTCAGATCCTTAAAGGGCAACAAGCGATAATAAAATACAAAACAAAAAAGTATGTGATGACGGCACTGATTATGCTTGAATCAGTTAGTTGATTCTGTTGTATGCACTTGATCCTTGCGCAGAGACATACTTCTCGCAAAATCCTCTTTTGGACTGCACAAGTAACTCGAAGACGTTTGTAAAGCTTACCTATAGGCTATAACTATAGTCAATGGATTCTAAGACAAAATTACTTGTGAGATATCATGCGGTTTTCCATGGGCGACCTATACATTTCTATATGATCCCTCGTCCCGTTGTACCCACCTCAGCGGCAGCTGCTTCGATCTTACATGATGTCTTCAAATGAATGAACTATGGATTTGTTGTTACTAGGTCATAATATGTCATGGCAGTAGAGACAATTGTGGTTGAAAAGCCTGTCCACGAGACTGTTGGGTTCAGGAACTAGTGCAGTCGTCAAGCCATTCCAGAAATGAAATGCAGTTGATTCATTCAGAATCTTTGCAAACAGACTTTCTTCCTGCAATCTTTCAATTTCATCTGTTGCTTCAGCAAAGTACCTGGATATAACCCAAATCAACCATGATCAGGGCATCCAATTATATATATAACTCATACTGAATAAAAATAAAACAAATTGTGAATTTTATGACAGCAATTATAGAAATGATTCTCGGTGTAATGATTCTACTATATACATAAAAGCCGCCTTATCTGAGTTAGCTAGTATTAACAAAAAACCAGCATGATGAGCTAAACAACAAAAGATCACCACATAAAAGTGAGGAAGAAAGGATTATACCTGAGGATGTTTTCTGAACTGATTGGGAAAAAAGAGTTAGGAGGTTCCATCTTTATATCTACATGCCGAAAGGATTTAACCACTTTGCCATTAAGCCTGTTAATCACTCTTGTTAAAAGACCAGCTCCATTCCAATGTAAACGAGCATCATCATATGTGGAATAGAACTCCTCCAAACACTCCATCAAGAAAGGACTGATGCATCGAGTAAGATATGTTAAAGAGTCCTTATTAAAGGCCAAAACAAGATGATTATAAAGGAGTAAAGGGAGTAAAATAAAAGATAATTCATTTGCTGATTAACCCCACATATACCCATTTCCCTGAGAAATGCTAAAATTAACAGAACCAAGAGAAAAAGACACTAACTCTGGCAGAAAATTTCCAATTGCATGGTATAAATGATCATGCAATGTCCGTTCCTAATTGCACTCAATACCTTCTTTCTATAAACTACACAGCTCATCGTTTATTTTCTGAAACAGGAAAAGATAGCAATAGCTCGTGTACTACTCAAAAACAACTATCATGTCTTATATTAAAAGCAATGCATCGAAAAGATGCAATTAAGCAAATGAATGAAATTATGAACAGAGAATACATTGGCAAATAACAATAGCAATGCAAACTTTCTTGTTTACCACTTGCATCAACAACATGTGCAATCATGAAACTTGTGCCTTACACATAATGTCTGCGTAAAAAAGTAAAAAACAACACAGGTAATGGGATGTTGCTACTTCCATCTTACATATAGTACCCTACAGTGTGTATCTTGAAACGAGATGACAAAAAGAAAGATTTTGAATTATATTTGATTGTAAAACCTGCATTAATGAGATTATCTGCGTCCTCCTTATGCCTTGCGATCCCAAGAACTTGCCTTGTTGAAACTCCATTAGGTCCACATACCTCAACGTGGTGCAAAGGAATTATCTTTTGTCAGAGGCAAGTGCCTTGATCACCATTTACTTGACTTTTATATGCAGTTAATGAAAGTCAAACACCAATCACTTGATTTTTTATGCAAATAACATTATGAGAACCTTGGTGGGTGAGTGAGTGAGTGAGTGAGTGAGTGAGTGTGAGTGTGTGTGTGTGTGTGTGTGTGTGTGTGTGTGTTTATGTTTGTGTTTGTGTTTGTGTCTGTGCGCATGCTTGCGTGTATGAGTGTGTAACATAGTAGATGAGTTCTATTCTACATTTGCAAGAACTAAAGTGTCAATATGGATGTTGCATGAAGTATCTGGTTATATTGTAGAAAGCATCAACTGTGAGTATTTTTAATTGAATAACCTATATGAATGAGGAAAATGATAATTCAAAAAATCTTTTTCTAAATACAAACGACCATGAATTACAGCTTCAGCATCTAGCAGAAGTAAAAGAGCAGTTTCCAGCAAACCGATTGCAGGCAACTGAACTAGCAGACAAGATATAATGATATATTAAACAAGCTGATACTCATACGGAATTTATCCTGGTGCACTAAGCTCGCAATAACACAAACAAACTCCTTCTAAACTCTAAAAGTAATAAAATATGGACTATTTGGGAGAAAATTAACAAACTTTGACATTACCTGCCTTTATCAAAAGCCATAACTGCACCATTGAAGATGGGATTTCCATCCATTTGTTTCTCGATGCCAACAGTGTTCTTGAGTGAGTATAATGGTTTCAGAACTATAACATCAGAATCAAGATAGACTCCACCATATCTGGAATTAGTAAGAAGAAAAAGAAAAACTACTTGTTAACATATAATAGAAACATGATGGGAGAAAGAAGATATGATAATCGAAATCAAGAAAACATTAGCAGAACTAAAGGTGAGTTACTGAGCAAAAATATAGGCGGGTATTAGGTGATTGTCATTAAGGCAACAGAAACTTCAAACACATCAATATATCTATGTGATGCATGTCTAGAAGTAAAAGTGGTTCCTTATACTGTGTATTTTGTTAGCTAGAGATGAAAGTGAATCCTTATACCGTTCTGCTAGAATCATTCAATTAAGGGAATTTGGTGGTTTGCCACTTCACCAACTTCCTGCAAGCTCAAAAACAAAACAGCAGATCGACCTACCTAGACTTGAATGTTTATATGAATGCTACCACTACCTCATAGTACCTTCACCACAAATTATATACAACTCATAGAAGGGAAACATAAGATCGAAGCCAGGTGCAAAATTTGATCAATCCTTCTATCGGGCCTCAATATTTGATATATCTTCCATAGCTCAACCCATTTAGAGGGAAAAGTCTTAGACGATGATTCTATGATGGTTTTAATTTCAATTTTCTACTTTATATACAAGGTTCGGTTCCATAATCTAAATCCTGGGGTGGCTCCACGCCTTCTGCTCTAATCTAATTCAGACAAATAAACATGCCCTGTGATTTTGGAACATACTATCAACAAGATATGCAACGCTTACAAGGACCAGCTGAATTCATAGATAACTAGAGACTGAACATGTCATAAAATTCACGGAACCATCTTCATAAATCAATAAGCAATACCATGATAATCATCTTTATGTGCAGCCATCTTAAACAACCACAAACTTACAGCAAAAAGTATAACTTAAAAAAAAATCTACTGGAGAGACTTTTTTATTACTTCACAGGGAGCTTATATGTGGTTGTCAATAATAACCTAATAATAACTCAAGAAAATTCCAGAGATTGGCGAAGATTTTAGAAACTACAAGAGTTACAATTTAATAACTTAAAGAGGGCTTAGTAAGGTTTGTCTATTACAATTAAATAACTACAAGATTTTTCATATTCCTACTAAAATATAAAGTAGAAAGGCTTACTTACTTGTAGAGAAGCAAAGTATAAGCTCACTATAGTGAACAGGATAGTGTTTAGTCGTTCTCCATTCATACCAGGCGGCGAACTCACAGTGGGAGTGTCCTTTAAAAGTTCATCCAGATCAGGCATGGCAAGTGCCTTGATCACCAGTTACTTGACTTTTATATGCAGTTAATGAAAGTCAAACACCAATCACTTGATTTTTATGCAAATAACATTATGAGAACCTTGGTGGGTGAGTGAGTGAGTGAGTGAGTGAGTGAGAGTGAGTGTGTGTGTGTGTGTGTGTGTGTGTGTTTATGTTTGTGTTTGTGTTGTGTTGTGCGCATGCTTATGCAGTATGAGTGTGTAACATAGTAGATGAGTTCTATTCTACATTTGCAAGAACTAAAGTGTCAATATGGATGTTGCATGAAGTATCTGGTTATATTGTAGAAAGCATCAACTGTGAGTATTTTTAATTGAATAACCTATATGAGGAAAATGATAATTCAAAAAATCTTTTTCTAAATACAAACGACCATGAATTACAGCTTCAGCATCTAGCAGAAGTAAAAGAGCAGTTTCCAGCAAACCGATTGCAGGCAACTGAACTAGCAGACAAGATATAATGATATATTAAACAAGCTGATACTCATACGGAATTTATCCTGGTGCACTAAGCTCGCAATAACACAAACAAACTCCTTCTAAACTCTAAAAGTAATAAAATATGGACTATTTGGGAGAAAATTAACAAACTTTGACATTACCTGCCTTTATCAAAAGCCATAACTGCACCATTGAAGATGGGATTTCCATCCATTTGTTTCTCGATGCCAACAGTGTTCTTGAGTGAGTATAATGGTTTCAGAACTATAACATCAGAATCAAGATAGACTCCACCATATCTGGAATTAGTAAGAAGAAAAAGAAAAAACTACTTGTTAACATATAATAGAAACATGATGGGAGAAAGAAGATATGATAATCGAAATCAAGAAAACATTAGCAGAACTAAAGGTGAGTTACTGAGCAAAAATATAGGCGGGTATTAGGTGATTGTCATTAAGGCAACAGAAACTTCAAACACATCAATATATCTATGTGATGCACGTCTAGAAGTAAAAGTGGTTCCTTATACTGTGTATTTTGTTAGCTAGAGATGAAAGTGAATCCTTATACCGTTCTGCTAGAATCATTCAATTAAGGGAATTTGGTGGTTTGCCACTTCACCAACTTCCTGGAAGCTCAAAAACAAAACAGCAGATCGACCTACCTAGACTTGAATGTTTATATGAATGCTACCACTACCTCATAGTACCTTCACCACAAATTATATACAACTCATAGAAGGGAAACATAAGATCGGCCAGGTGCAAAATTTGATCAATCCTTCTATCGGCCTCAATATTTGATATATCTTCCATAGCTCAACCCATTTAGAGGGAAAAGTCTTAGACGATGATTCTATGATGGTTTTAATTTCAATTTTCTACTTTATATACAAGGTTGGTTCCATAATCTAAATCCTGGGGTGGCTCCGCCTTCTGCTCTAATCTAATTCAGACAAATAAACATGCCCTGTGATTTTGGAACATACTATCAACAAGATATGCAACGCTTACAAGGACCAGCTGAATTCATAGATAACTAGAGACTGAACATGTCATAAAATTCACGGAACCATCTTCATAAATCAATAAGCAATACCATGATAATCATCTTTATGTGCAGCCATCTTAAACAACCACAAACTTACAGCAAAAAGTATAACTTAAAAAAAAATCTACTGGAGAGACTTTTTTATTACTTCACAGGGAGCTTATATGTGGTTGTCAATAATAACCTAATAATAACTCAAGAAAATTCCAGAGATTGGCGAAGATTTTCGAGAAACTACAAGAGTTACAATTTAATAACTTAAAGAGGGCTTAGTAAGGTTTGTCTATTACAATTAAATAACTACAAGATTTTTCATATTCCTACTAAAATATAAAGTAGAAAGGCTTACTTACTTGTAGAGAGTAGCAAGGCGTATAAGCTCACTATAGTGAACAGGATAGTGTTTAGTCGTTCTCCATTCATACCAGAGCGACGCGAACTCACGAGTGGGAGTGTCCTTTAAAAGTTCATCCAGATCAGGCATGGCAACTGCAACTTTAAATCTACAAAGGCAAATATTGAGCTTTGGAAGATTTGGATCCATAATGACAAAATTGATTACTTTCACTAAAATCAGTTACATTTCACAAGCATTATAAAAAGATATAAACAGTAACAGAAGGTGTCTTTGTCCCGCTATGCAAGAAAACATCACCAATTCGAGTTACTCAATTTGGAAAATCAGAAATTACTTGTCAGAAAATTATTAACAAAGCAATAACTTTGATGCTCATGTTCCAATAAACCTACTGTAGCACATCAATGTACATGCCCCTTATATGATTGAAACCTAGAACTTATGGAACCCCGATAATGGACTTACTGAATTAGCCTGCAGAAATACTTGGCACTAACTGAATTAGCCAACAGAAATACCAAGCATTTACAGTGTGAGCGAAGAAAAAGTTATATGAACCATATACATTGAAGAGAAAGAGGAATTAAAACCGACATCTACTTCTACTCGGTATAATATCTACTTCATAGGGAGTGAACTACATTGCAGAATCTACTCATGTCAACTATGATATTTGGTTTAAGATTTGATTTTTCAACTTTCTAATTAAATTATAACTACCAATTAAAAAGCTGATACCATAACTACGTAAATAAACCCAAATAGTCAAGAAAAATTTCATACCCATCCTTCACAAATCTTTCAAAGGAGTCCATCTCCATCATCTCCGACAAAACCAGGACACAAGCATCCCTATGCATCTTCAGCACACTCTCTAATCCCCTCTGATGCCGCACCCCAAACATCCACGAAGGGCTATTCCAAACCATAAAAACCCTAATGCTGCATTTCCCTGTCTCAAAAATTTAGGAGGAGGAGGAGGAGGAGGAGGAGGAGGAGGAGGAGGAGGAGGAGGAGGAGGAGGAGGAGGAGGAGGAGGAGGAGGAGGAGGAGGAGGAGGAGGAGGAGGAGGAGGAGGAGGAGGAGGAGGAGGAGGAGGAGGAGGAGGAGGAGGAGGAGGAGGAGGAGGAGGAGGAGGAGGAGGAGGAGGAGGAGGAGGAGGAGGAGGAGGAGGAGGAGGAGGAGGAGGAGGAGGAGGAGGAGGAGGAGGAGGAGGAGGAGGAGGAGGAGGAGGAGGAGGAGGAGGAGGAGGAGGAGGAGGAGGAGGAGGAGGAGGAGGAGGAGGAGGAGGAGGAGGAGGAGGAGGAGGAGGAGGAGGAGGAGGAGGAGGAGGAGGAGGAGGAGGAGGAGGAGGAGGAGGAGGAGGAGGAGGAGGAGGAGGAGGAGGAGGAGGAGGAGGAGGAGGAGGAGGAGGAGGAGGAGGAGGAGGAGGAGGAGGAGGAGGAGGAGGAGGAGGAGGAGGAGGAGGAGGAGGAGGAGGAGGAGGAGGAGGAGGAGGAGGAGGAGGAGGAGGAGGAGGAGGAGGAGGAGGAGGAGGAGGAGGAGGAGGAGGAGGAGGAGGAGGAGGAGGAGGAGGAGGAGGAGGAGGAGGAGGAGGAGGAGGAGGAGGAGGAGGAGGAGGAGGAGGAGGAGGAGGAGGAGGAGGAGGAGGAGGAGGAGGAGGAGGAGGAGGAGGAGGAGGAGGAGGAGGAGGAGGAGGAGGAGGAGGAGGAGGAGGAGGAGGAGGAGGAGGAGGAGGAGGAGGAGGAGGAGGAGGAGGAGGAGGAGGAGGAGGAGGAGGAGGAGGAGGAGGAGGAGGAGGAGGAGGAGGAGGAGGAGGAGGAGGAGGAGGAGGAGGAGGAGGAGGAGGAGGAGGAGGAGGAGGAGGAGGAGGAGGAGGAGGAGGAGGAGGAGGAGGAGGAGGAGGAGGAGGAGGAGGAGGAGGAGGAGGAGGAGGAGGAGGAGGAGGAGGAGGAGGAGGAGGAGGAGGAGGAGGAGGAGGAGGAGGAGGAGGAGGAGGAGGAGGAGGAGGAGGAGGAGGAGGAGGAGGAGGAGGAGGAGGAGGAGGAGGAGGAGGAGGAGGAGGAGGAGGAGGAGGAGGAGGAGGAGGAGGAGGAGGAGGAGGAGGAGGAGGAGGAGGAGGAGGAGGAGGAGGAGGGCGGTTAGGACGGCGCAGATCTGGGGGAGGTTCGGGGAGCGGCGGCGGGCGGAGGAGGAGGAGGAGGGGTGGTGGGTGCGGGGGAGCATGTTGGTCGTTGATTTATTTTTCGAGGGAAGTTGAGATTTTTGGAGTGCGAAGGGGGAGTGTGTTTGAAGGCGTAACGGAGTTGAGATTTGGTGGGGTTTGGCCTAACCTTTGATGACGAGTGATATCTTTTTTTTTTTTTGGTGTGTGTGGGTACTAATAGTGGGTTTGTGATCTAAACTTCCGCCAAAAAATTGGTGACAAGTACTAATCAGAACAACAGTGTGTGCCTATGCATAGGGGAATAAGCTTTCTATTAGAATCCACCGCATGCCAGATCGGTCTGAGATGCATTTAGTAGAGGGCAAAATTGGTGTTTTGATCCCTAGTTTGAGGCTCAGACGACCGCATGCGAGTGATCGGTCTGAGATAAATTTAGTAGGGATAAAATTGGTATTTTGTCCCCCAACAATTTGAGGCTCAGACGATCGCATGCGAGTGGTTGGTTTGAGATGCATTTAGTAGGGGGCAAAATTAATATTTTGCCCCCCCAGTTTGGGCTTAGACCGATCTCTTGCATGCGGTCGATTCTGATATGATGCACAGAAACTAAGATATACTTGCTACCATGCAACTAGTATGTTAGGGTGTATTTGGCAAACCTCCAACCCCCAGCCTGACTAAACTCCACCAATTTAGGCGCTTTGGTTAAATCCAGCCATGTTGTTCTGCTACCTTTATAAGCCAAAAAACCCCTTAAACTACTTTTAGTTTGGACCAGCCCAAAAACTGGGTTAGGACTGTTCATGGCCCAGTTTTTGACATTTTGCCACACACACCCTTAGTCTGATGGTTTATTTAGCAAAAATGAATCATATCTCACAAACAAGCAATCAACAGAACGTAGGCGTTGATACATCTGCATGCGTTGAATGGATATCTATTGTCCACTCAGATATTAAAAGATTTAAAAAAGATAGATAGTATCTATTGTCCACTCAGATATTAAAAGATAGATAGTTACATGATTTATTCGTCCAATCTGACCAATAGGATAAGCCATCTCAATAGAATGAAAAGCAGAATCCTGAATAAATGATGTTTCCCCATATAATTGTAGAGAATGTGATTTCACAACTGAAAATGGCGAATAGGTAAGCCTAATATGATGCCAAAAAGCACAAGAAGAAAACCTCGAAAGAGTCAGTTATAATGAACTCTTCACAAATATATTAATCCTTTCTGAAAGAGTTATGATGGCATATTGGTGTTTACTTGATTTTGCAACAACAAATCAATCCCATATCAGAGGAAGACGAGCGGAACAAACTGGTCAGTGGTCACAGCAGCAATTAGTGCAAGAAGTATATTTAAGGCTTAATGCAGCAACATCATCAATCAACTGACTCAATAGAAGAAAGATTGATGATTGCGTGTATTGAACATGCACCATGCTGCTATAACAAATCATAAACATATATATATCCATGCTTATCACATATTCAGGCGACGGCACTACAAGACACATCCAGGAAACACCATTACAATATCCATCCAGGAAACAAAAATACAAGAATTCCAGATGACTTCATTAGAATAAAGTCACCATATCAAGTATAAAGACACCGAGGATAACTCTGATGTGAGAAAATACACAGATGACTTCCCCTCAAAACTTTTAAATTCTAAGATGGACAGCTTCTTTAGAATGTAATAACAAATTCCATATCAAGTATGAAGACACCAGCTGGGACCAAACAAAAAACATGGTACTCAGCAGCACACTACAGTCTCAATACAGTTTAGAAAGCATCCACCTCGAAACTAAATACTCGTTTTAAGTGTTCTAGTGATGCCAGCACTCCTGCCCTTTTGTAATTTACAGATTTATATTCGGTCCAACAAAAGTAAGGCCAAATGCAATTGAAAAGAAAAAAGAAAGAGAAATACATGAGAACAAGCTTCTGTATACCCACTGCTTGAAGTTTGAACAAACCCTACCTTCCAGAAGAATCACTGCTGAAGAATTTTGAAACCACCAGCAAAACATAAATAACCAGCATAACACACTAAGCTTAGAGATTTTTAGAGAAAGCCAATGTTATCCAACGCAGATTTTTTAACACTGCATTCCAGGAGTTCAAAGACAATTAACGCAAAATACAGAGAAGACCTCTATACCATGTATAATTGTAACTAGTTACAAAATGTCAGGATATCAACCACTTCCGAGCCAACATTTGAAATCCTCTTACTAACCTAAGCAGAAAAAAGCAGCTCGAGATCTGACAAGCCAGCAAAATGATTGATCAATGAGCATGTATGTAGCTGTAAAGAGTGAAAAGATCAAACTAACGTGATGTGTGTTGGTTGAGATAGTGGACTGGCTGAGAAATAAAGTATAAGCCAATATTATGTGTGGCATAATACTATTGCTTGACTAGTCTAATCCGGTTTCAGCAGTAGCAAAAGTTTCCAAAAAGCAGCACTTCTTCATCGATGTAGGACAACAAAAGTTTCTTTCCGGATAGCATTAGTTTCTTAATCTCCGTGCTTGCTATCAGCCAGCAAGTCAGGAGCTTCAGTAACCGTGTGATTTTCATCTTTTATCTTCTCATTTACTTGCCTCTCATTCGACTCTTTCGAACTGCCACCAACAGATTTTTTCAAAAACCATCGTAGGTTTCTATTAGAGACTTCTTTCTTGCGAGCCGTTAAGCTTTCAGAACAATTTTCCGTTTTATAAGAAACGACATTACCAAGACCACCTTCAGCAGTTGGATAGTTTTTTTTCTCAGCATCTAAATGGGTATTCCTTAAGGCTTCAGAAGTTTTGTCTGATGCAACATCACCAAAACCACCTTCAGCAGCTGGATCGTTTTTGTTGTCAACGTCTAAATTGGTACTCCTAAAGGTTTCAGAAGTTATATCTGTTTTATCTGATGCAAGATCACCAAGACCACCTTCAGCAGCTGCATGGTTTTTCTTCTCAGCAATTAATTGAGTAGTCCTTAAGGCTTCAGAACTTTTATCCCTTTTCTCTGATGCAACAACATTAAGATCAATTACAGAAGCTGGACGTTTTTTGTTCTCGACATCAAAATGGGTGTTCCTTTGGGCTTCAGAAGCTTTAACCATTTTATTTGATGTGGCATCACCAAGAACCCCTTCGGCAGCTGCACGCTTTTTCTTCTCAGAATCTACTTGTGTTGTCCTTGAGGCTTCAGAAGTGTAATCCCTTTTCTCTAATGCGACTTCAACATCATGAACATCAGTTACAGAAGCTGGACTTTTTTTGTTTTTGGTATCTAAATGGTTCAGAGGAGATAATTCACTATTTTCAATCACCGTCTTAAATCCAACAGTTTCTCTAGTAGAGGCTTGCAAATCTTGGTGCTCTTCCTCACTGAAGGAAGGTCGTAACAGCTTTCTTCTCTTGCACTTTCGTGGAGTTTCCTCATCCAGACCATTTTCAGAAAACCGATTAGATCCATTTTCACAAGACAACCTTCGAATTTCACTCCTGCGCTTAAAATTCAAAAACAAATGTTCACTTTTCTCAGTTACATTTTCAGTGATCGCCTCTTCATTGATTGCATCATTGCTCATTTCTAATTTCCCAGAAGAAGTTTTCATGTTTCCTTCCCTAGCAGCTGGGGGGCCAAAATTTTCATCATCGTCAAATGTGTCGCGCTGTTTGGATACTTTGGTCACCTCAATTAATTGCTCTTCCCTCTGAGATAAACTTGTTACATGATAATCTTGTGAGGGACTCACCACTGGCTCCTGAGTTCCATACTTAAATGCTTTCTGACGCTTGGACAAATGACGGGCTTGTGGAGCCTTTGACAAGCGGAACCCAGACAGACGACGGGTATCCGAAACCTTAGTCAAGCGAGAAAACACACTGGTTCTACTTTGCTCAGTATCTGACCGGAGCCTGGACTTTTTGAATTTTGGATGATGTGCTTCACCACGAGATGCTAGATAAGGTTTAATCCCTTCTGTGTCATCATCTTCCGCAGATTCTGAAGAATATATAATAGATGTATCCTTCCAGGAACTGTTTGAGTAGGAAGACGCCAAATTCTTATTGAAACAATTGGAGACTGGCAAAGGAATGTAGTCAGGAGAATTTACATTGCCACAAGGTTGTCCTCCAAGCTCAAATTCCTCTCCTGATGCTTCAGTGTAACCATGAGAATTGGTTGGATGCACTGATGACAACATTTCATTTCCTTTTGACATAAGAATTCCTGAAGGGAATGAAATCCTAGGGTTGGAAGGGTCATATCGTTCACTGTGGGATACATGCTTGTACTCATGGAAATTGAAAAGACCTTCAGAATGTACAGAAGGTAAACTGACATTAGGGGGATTACAAATTGGAAGAGATGATCCCATCAAATTCAGAGGACGAAGATGCAAGGGACTAGGACCTATATGTGTTGAAGGCAATTGACTATTAAATTGATGAGATTGCATGTCCATAGTAGAGTTTACATCACTAATAGGCTCTTGAGGCAAGAGTGACTTGTCGATGCCTAATGTAGAATAGGTAATTTCACGTCCAGAACCTTGAGGACCATGATAATCATGATGGTCATACATCAGACGTTTAGCAAAGTTATTACTACTAGGAGGATCATTTGGAGAAGTTGAACGCTTCAAGTAGGATGGCTTTGATTCATAATGCGACCAACCATGTGATTTTGCTCCAATGGCAGGATCCATTTGGTATAATCCGCGTCCATCATCAACAAAAGAAAACTGTTTTCTAGTTAGTTTCTGAGAGGACATTGAACTATTTGTATTGGATCCGGATAACCCAAGATATCTTTGAGAAACTCTACCATCATCCCCGCTATATTCATCTGATTCAAGCTTCTGAGACACATCACATCCAGTTACCCTAACCTTACTCTCAACATTTTCCTCAAAATGCTTAATGATTTCATTAGGTATTCCTGGTTTACGATACTGCTTGACATTTATTCTCTTTTCATGAAAGAATTGAACGAGCTTGAAAACCTATATCAGGAAAAGAGATCCAGAATAATGCAACATTCGGTGTTAAAGGCTGGTGTAAAATCGTTTTCTTTTCTGTTAAGCAAAACATATGCAGATGGTGCTGCAAAAGATGAGTGGAAAAGCAGGAGGCAAACCTGGTCGTGTGACAAACCAAAGTGGAACTTGTTGTGCGTAAAATAGTTATCTTTGATAGCATCATAAAACTCATCTTCAGATAATGGCTTGCACATCCAGACCCTTTTGAAAAGAACCTACGAAGAAATAACATTGGTAGAAGAAATGGAAATAATTATCTAGAGACGACATGTTAACAATTAAAATTCTTTATTGCTAAGACAATTGAAGTGTATTTGCTGGAAATAATATTATGCATAGCAGCTATGTTACATATTGGATACAAAAACCTTACAATGTTGTAAAAAAAAAACACCTAAAGTCAAAAACCAACAGATAAGAAAATTGAATAACTTTTCAGCTGCGTTAATTGACAGGCAAAGATGCAAATTTATACCTGAGCAGGGAAGAATTTTCCTGATGAAAGAAATGCATTAGGCTCAATATTCAACGCACCATCAGAAGTTGCTTCAAAAACCCCATAAAGTTTCCTCTCTTCATGCTCAAATAGAAACAACAACATTCCAGCCTTGATTTGCTTTATGAACCTAGACTTTGATGAGGGGAGTCCAAAAAGTTTTCTTTGGAAACACTCTAGTTTTGTTTCACGATTAGACATGAGTATTGCACCGGCAAATGTTGACTCATGTATCTGAAACTTCTCGACTTCTTCAACATTCATGGTAGCATACCTTAAAAATAAATATTAATCCAGTATAAGTTTCCAGAGAGAAAAAAGAAACAAAATTATGATGTTGTAGTCCCGCCACAATGAGGTAAATGGCATTCTAAATTGCTATGACTTCAAATGAATTGACATGACTTTAAAGCCAAACAAAAAATTTCAAACGAGAAACAGGTTGTAATTCCAACGGTCTAACAATATGTTCGAACTTTATCATGACCAAAAAGAATAAAAACCAGAATCAATAATACAAACAGAAAACACAAAAGACAATCTTATGTCAATCCATCCCAAACTGCCTTAAAAAATTATGTTAACACCACTATGAGTTGTGAATACTTGGAGCGAATAAATGGATGCAAAATATATAGGAGATTTAGGAGTTCTTCCACAACTATATTACAAATTAAAATTAAAATATTAATGCATCAGTCTAATAGCATACCACATTTAGCTCATATATGGAAAGCAGCAATTCATTTTGTGTTGACCCTATGAATGCAGTTATAGAATTGACAAGAAAATCTCTTTTATAGTCTGCACTGCTAAAGATAGTCAATGACAGACAAACCTCAAACCCTAACTGGTTATTTTTCTGATTACACACTCAATTTTGCTTGCATAATTATGCCCTACCCCATTCAGCAATAGATTACCAAGTTAGTTAATCCGCGTCCATCATCAACAAAAGAAAACTGTTTTCTAGTTAGTTTCTGAGAGGACATTGAACTATTTGTATTGGATCCGGATAACCCAAGATATCTTTGAGAAACTCTACCATCATCCCCGCTATATTCATCTGATTCAAGCTTCTGAGACACATCACATCCAGTTACCCTAACCTTACTCTCAACATTTTCCTCAAAATGCTTAATGATTTCATTAGGTATTCCTGGTTTACGATACTGCTTGACATTTATTCTCTTTTCATGAAAGAATTGAACGAGCTTGAAAACCTATATCAGGAAAAGAGATCCAGAATAATGCAACATTCGGTGTTAAAGGCTGGTGTAAAATCGTTTTCTTTTCTGTTAAGCAAAACATATGCAGATGGTGCTGCAAAAGATGAGTGGAAAAGCAGGAGGCAAACCTGGTCGGTGTGACAAACCAAAGTGGAACTTGTTGTGCGTAAAATAGTTATCTTTGATAGCATCATAAAACTCATCTTCAGATAATGGCTTGCACATCCAGACCCTTTTGAAAAGAACCTCTGAAGAAATAACATTGGTAGAAGAAATGGAAATAATTATCTAGAGGCGACATGTTAACAATTAAAATTCTTTATTGCTAAGACAATTGAAGTGTATTTGCTGGAAATAATATTATGCATAGCAGCTATGTTACATATTGGATACAAAACCTTACAATGTTGTAAAAAAACACCTAAAGTCAAAACCAACAGATAAGAAAATTGAATAACTTTTCAGCTCGTTAATTGACAGGCAAAGATGCAAATTTATACCTGAGCAGGGAAGAATTTTCCTGATGAAAGAAATGCATTAGGCTCAATATTCAGCACCATCAGAAGTTGCTTCAAAACCCCATAAAGTTTCCTCTCTTCATGCTCAAATAGAAACAACAACATTCCAGCCTTGATTTGCTTTATGAACCTAGACTTTGATGAGGGGAGTCCAAAAGTTTTCTTTGGAAACACTCTAGTTTTGTTTCACGATTAGACATGAGTATTGCACGGCAAATGTTGACTCATGTATCTGAAACTTCGACTTCTTCAACATTCATGGTAGCATACCTTAAAATAAATATTAATCCAGTATAAGTTTCCAGAGAGAAAAAGAAACAAAATTATGATGTTGTAGTCCCGCCACAATGAGGTAAATGGCATTCTAAATTGCTATGACTTCAAATGAATTGACATGACTTTAAAGCCAAACAAAAATTTCAAGCGAGAAACAGGTTGTAATTCCAACGGTCTAACAATATGTTCGAACTTTATCATGACCAAAAGAATAAAACCAGAATCAATAATACAAACAGAAAACACAAAAGACAATCTTATGTCAATCCATCCCAAACTGCCTTAAAAAATTATGTTAACACCACTATGAGTTGTGAATACTTGGAGCGAATAAATGGATGCAAAATATATAGGAGATTTAGGAGTTCTTCCACAACTATATTACAAATTAAAATTAAAATATTAATGCATCAGTCTAATAGCATACCACATTTAGCTCATATATGGAAAGCAGCAATTCATTTTGTGTTGACCCTATGAATGCAGTTATAGAATTGACAAGAAAATCTCTTTTTATAGTCTGCACTGCTAAAGATAGTCAATGACAGACAAACCTCAAACCCTAACTGGTTATTTTTCTGATTACACACTCAATTTTGCTTGCATAATTATGCCCTACCCCATTCAGCAATAGATTACCAAGTTAGTTAATCCAAGTTCAACCAACCTGGGAATGTTCAGTTAGCGAACACTCAAGCAGCTAGAGACATGGAAGCTGTGAGATTCTCTCGAGCTGTTGATTGTGTGACTTACATCGACTCAAGCACCAAAGCTCATGAGTGACGGCAAATGACAATACAACTAGCCTTAGCATGAGAGGTGCCTACTGTAAATTGTTCCAAATAACTTTTACACATGAGAATGAGGAATTAATTCAGCGTTATTTACTGCTGTGAGTTACAGTAAGCAGATGGAAGGACAAGGGTTGTAGTAACACCTCTAGGCATAGCAACTGGACGGATTCCATTTGGATCCATAAGCTTTTGTGAACCAACTGTGAATTCATACCCACTAAAAGAATCAATGATCCTTTTTGAGGATTCAAACAAACAACTTGCAAATTTGAATTTGGCTTTTAGTTATCCAATATCCAATATTATTTAAAAATAAGTGAAATTCATTGAAATTAAATAAAAACCTACAAGTTTTTCTTGTCCATAAATATTAGTTTGTTTTACTTTTTGCAATATAAATCACGTTTACAAAGGAGGTGATTTATTTACATCTATATATAGATATCTATTAAGTTATTAGACTATCATGTAAGTTATTTTAAGGATTCACATCAAGATCCAACACAAAACCAGCTCTTATTTCTAAGAGTTGTACCCTACAGGTAACCCATAGCATAAGACTTTAGGTATTCAAACCTGAACAATCAGATGATGTTCATATCAGATTACTAGGCCTCATTGCCCCAATAAATACATTTTTTCAACCAAACAATAAACTTGCAGCATGAGTTGTCAAGCTGTATATAGTTTTCTGCACCATGTATTTACACTTAACAAATTTAACCTCTAAATGTAAGAGAAACAATGAGTATAGAAACTAATTTGTTGATATATAGCTTGGAACTAATTAAATATGTTAATGGTACCAAGTTGGTGTAGCTCAACTTACATAAAAGTTCGTGACTTAACCTAAAACTAACCCAATAGCCCTTAAATGTATTAAAACAATGGTTATTAACCTAAAACTAACCCAATAGCCCTTAAATGTATTAAAACAATGGTTGTTACCAAAAGCTCAAAAAATGCCAGTGCCTTGCTAAAAACCAATTTTGCTAGGAATTCAAACATAATGCTCCTTATGTTCCTGGATTCTTCAGTGTCACCACCACCATCACGTGCTCACTACCACCACTACAAGTGCCTCATAACCACTATGCCATTCCTATCCCCGACATCAACCATCAACTTTCCCGGTATTGTCATTCACCAATGTTGTTGTTGTCGCTACCAACTTTACCACTATTATCACTAGCAAAGTTCCCACGACTGATATCAATGTACATAGTGTTGATCTGCCTATGCTACTAGCCCAAATGTCCCTTACCTCAGTCACTGCCATCATCATTGTCATATCCATCAAACCTGTCTCACAACCTACGCCTATTGCCACACTTAAAATATGTTGATTTTAAATGAAGATGCCGAGTTATATATCCAAAAACTGGTAAACATCCTCTGATCCAACTAAGTGCAAAGGATAAAGAGCTCAAAACACTTGATGAATAATTTTATCATTTGTTTCAAATTTTGAGCGAAATCGTTTTAGAAATAACCGAGCCTATCTCCACATCCACTAACATGCGGCGTGCGAGGACACTATACACACACAAGCAGCTTCCATACATACATGAGTAGACACATATATCTTAATTATATATAACTTAACAACATGTACATACATAAATATGCCACTAAAAAAAGTTTTAAAAGTAAATGCATGTAAAATAAATATTACACGAAGGTAATAGCTCCAAGGTTTTAAATGTCGGATGTCGGGTTCATGTCGGACGGCTGAAATCCATGTCGGATAGCGGAAATCGGGGATATGTCGGGGACATGGATTAAATATCGGACTACCATATCGGGTGGTGCGCATATGTATAATATCACGTCCTAAATGCAATCTAAGCATTCCTAAATTCAATTTAAGCATACTTTATAAATTTCATAGTTTAAACATATAAAAAAGTATATAATATATGATGTTTAGGGTCACTAACCGATTACATTTACATATTTAAATCAATTGCATATTTAAACCGACAAATTAAATAATTATGCATTATTTACATCTATATATAGATATCTATTAAGTTATTAGACTATCATGTAAGTTATTTTAAGGATTCACATCAAGATCCAACACAAAACCAGCTCTTATTTCTAAGAGTTGTACCCTACAGGTAACCCATAGCATAAGACTTTAGGTATTCAAACCTGAACAATCAGATGATGTTCATATCAGATTACTAGGCCTCATTGCCCCAATAAATACATTTTTCAACCAAACAATAAACTTGCAGCATGAGTTGTCAAGCTGTATATAGTTTTCTGCACCATGTATTTACACTTAACAAATTTAACCTCTAAATGTAAGAGAAACAATGAGTATAGAAACTAATTTGTTGATATATAGCTTGGAACTAATTAAATATGTTAATGGTACCAAGTTGGTGTAGCTCAACTTACATAAAAGTTCGTGACTTAACCTAAAACTAACCCAATAGCCCTTAAATGTATTAAAACAATGGTTATTAACCTAAAACTAACCCAATAGCCCTTAAATGTATTAAAACAATGGTTGTTACCAAAAGCTCAAAAAATGCCAGTGCCTTGCTAAAAACCAATTTTGCTAGGAATTCAAACATAATGCTCCTTATGTTCCTGGATTCTTCAGTGTCACCACCACCATCACGTGCTCACTACCACCACTACAAGTGCCTCATAACCACTATGCCATTCCTATCCCCGACATCAACCATCAACTTTCCCGGTATTGTCATTCACCAATGTTGTTGTTGTCGCTACCAACTTTACCACTATTATCACTAGCAAAGTTCCCACGACTGATATCAATGTACATAGTGTTGATCTGCCTATGCTACTAGCCCAAATGTCCCTTACCTCAGTCACTGTCATCATCATTGTCATATCCATCAAACCTGTCTCACAACCTACACGCCTATTGCCACACTTAAAATATGTTGATTTTAAATGAAGATGCCCGAAGTTATATATCCAAAAAAACTGGTAAACATCCTCTGATCCAACTAAGTGCAAAGGATAAAGCTCAAAACACTTGATGAATAATTTTATCATTTGTTTCAAATTTTGAGCGAAATCGTTTTAGAAATAACCGAGCCTATCTCCACATCCACTAACATGCGCGTGCACGAGGACACTATACACACACAAGCACGCTTCCATACATACATGAGTAGACACATATATCTTAATTATATATAACTTAACAACATGTACATACATAAATATGCCACTAAAAAAAGTTTTAAAAGTAAATGCATGTAAAATAAATATTACACGCAGGTAATAGCTCCAAGGTTTTAAATGTCGGATGTCGGGTTCATGTCGGACGGCTGAAATCCATGTCGGATAGCGGAAATCGGGGATATGTCGGGGGACATGGATTAAATATCGGACTACCATATCGGGTGGTGCGCATATGTATAATATCACGTCCTAAATGCAATCTAAGCATTCCTAAATTCAATTTAAGCATACTTTATAAATTTCATAGTTTAAACATATAAAAAAGTATATAATATATGATGTTTAGGGTCACTAACCGATTACATTTACATATTTAAATCAATTGCATATTTAAACCGACAAATTAAATAATTATGCATTATTTAAAGCTTATTAAAATACCAACTACCAAGTCCATTATTCAAAGCTTATTAAAATGATGAAATCTTCAAACAATAACTGATTTGATACAACATTTAAACACAATGATGGCCAACCAATTGATTAGAAAGTGTATAGGGCAGTGGAGAGTGTTGTCTCCACACTAAAAAGTAAAACAGGGGGTGATAATTTCAACTCGCAGGTGCTTGGGAGTTTGATTTCAATTTAATTTCAAAGAACTTGGTACAATTCAAGAGATGTAGCAAACATTAAGGAGTGTTAACAGTTAAGTATCTTCTATGCATTAGAATTTGAATTTATTACATGTCAATTTTATAATTCAATTACTAACTTAAAATTAATTTTATTTGATAGGGAAAAAGATTCAAGAGGTAAGCTTACTTTGTTGATTTTGAGAAACAAGAAAAATGATTCGAGGTTGCCTTTGCCAAAACCGCGAAAAAAAAAATCTAGAGAGAGAGACAGAGACTCGAGAGAGAGAATGAGAGAGAAAGAGATGGAAGAAGAGTCGAGACTCGGATACTAACCAGAGGTCGAGGGAAGCTCAAATTTGGATTCAGCGCTGTGGGAAGAGAGAGAGAGGTGGCAATGGGTAGGTTCCGACGTTGTAGGGAAGAGAGAGAGGATGAGGCGGCAATGGCTTCCGAACTCACAGGGATGAGAATGAGAGACAGAGAGACAAAGAAACGGTGATGGCCGATGGGTTCCCAAGTCGCGACCTTAGTTTTTCTTTTTTGGCTAACGGGTTCATAAGGAAACCCTAAACTTGAGAATAGGTCAAACGGGTTTGGATTTTCATCACTAAACCAAACCCGATAACAAAGAAGCGACCTTTTTTTTAAAAGGGCATATCGGCCGATTTTTCATATGGCCGATTTTTTGCAGCTGAAAAATCGGCCGATATGCCCGATATACCCCCGATATATCCGACTTGATCCTGAAAAATGACATACGACTTGAAATTATCCAAGTCGTGTCGGTCGAAACCCTCAAACCGATATGTCGGACATGTCGGCCGACATTTAAAACGAATAGCTCTATATCATTGTCATATCCATCAAACCTGTCTCACAACCTACACGCCTATTGCCACACTTAAAATATGTTGATTTTAAATGAAGATGCCCAGTTATATATCCAAAAACTGGTAAACATCCTCTGATCCAACTAAGTGCAAAGGATAAAGCTCAAAACACTTGATGAATAATTTTATCATTTGTTTCAAATTTTGAGCTAAATCGCTTTAGAAATAACCGAGCCTATCTCCACATCCACTAACATGCGGCGTGCGAGGACACTATACACACACAAGCAGCTTCCATACATACATGAGTAGACACATATATCTTAATTATATATAACTTAACAACATGTACATACATAAATATGCCACTAAAAAAGTTTTAAAAGTAAATGCATGTAAAATAAATATTACCGGTGTAATAGCTCCAAGGTTTTAAATGTCGGATGTCGGTTCATGTCGGACGGTGAAATCCATGTCGGATAGCGGAAATCGGGATATGTCGGGGACATGGATTAAATATCGGACTACCATATCGGTGGTGCGATATGTATAATATCACGCCCTAAATGCAATCTAAGCATTCCTAAATTCAATTTAAGCATACTTTATAAATTTCATAGTTTAAACATATAAAAAGTATATAATATATGATGTTTAGGGTCACTAACCGATTACATTTACATATTTAAATCAATTGCATATTTAAACCGACAAATTAAATAATTATGCATTATTTAAAGCTTATTAAAATACCAACTACCAAGTCCATTATTCAAAGCTTATTAAAATGATGAAATCTTCAAACAATAACCGATTTGATACAACATTTAAACACAATGATGGCCAACCAATTGATTAGAAAGTGTATAGAGGCGTGGAGAGTGTTGTCTCCACACTAAAAAGTAAAAGCAGTGATAATTTCAACTCTCGGTGCTTGGGAGTTTCGATTTCAATTTAATTTCACAACTTAGTGCAATTCAAGAGATGTAGCAAACATTAAGGAGTGTTAGGTTAAGTATCTTCTATGCATTAGAATTTGAATTTATTACATGTCAATTTTATAATTCAATTACTAACTTAAAATTAATTTTATTTGATAGGGAAAAAGATTCAAGAGGTAAGCTTACTTTGTTGATTTTGAGAAACAAGAAAAATGATTCAAGAGGTAGGCCTTTTGCTCAGCACAAACGGCAAAAGAAAAAAAATCAGTGAAGTAGAGAGAGAGAGACAGAGACTCAGAGAGAGAGAATGAGAGAGAAAGAGATGGAAGAAGAGTCAGAGACTCAGATACTAACCAGAGGCTGAGGGAAGCTCGAAATTTGGCTTCCGATGTCACAGGGGAAGAGAGAGAGAGGTGGCAATGGGTAGGTTCCGACGTTGCAGGGAAGAGAGAGAGGATGAGGCGGCAATGGCTTCCGAACTCACAGGGATGAGAATGAGAGACAGAGAGACAAAGAAACGGTGATGGCCGATGGGTTCCCAAGTCGCAGCCTTAGTTTTTTTCTTTTTTTTGGCTACCGGGTTCATAAGGAAACCCTAAACTTCAGAATAGGTCAAACGGGTTTGGATTTTCATCACTAAATCCAAACCCGATAACAAAGAAGCAGCCTTTTTTTTAAAAGGGCATATCGGCAGATTTTTCATATGGCCGATTTTTGCGGTGAAAAATCGGCCGATATGCGATATACCGATATATCCGACTTGATCACGAAAAATGACATCGACTTGAAATTATCCAAGTCGTGTCGGTCGAAACCCTCAAACCGATATGTGGGACATGTCGTAGACATTTAAAACGAATAGCTCTATATTATTTTTATATGGTACAGTTAATCCTAACCTCCTAAAGATTTAAACATTTGTATGAAGATTGAAGAAGCTTATGAAGACCAAATAAACAAACCAAAACAATGCATACGACAAAGGAAAAGAAAGATATACCTTCAATCAAGATAAAAACATTGAACAAATTGACATTTTGAAACAACAAACTACAAAATGATTGGGGAAAAAACAAACTTTGAAGAAAATAATGAGCCTTCAATAGGGTCAAAAGGAGAGCATATTTTGAACATCAAACATTGTGAAGATAGTTGACAAAAAATGAAAAATAATCATTGAAACAAAGAATAAAAACACTAGCTACTAGCGTTGGTGGATCTTTATTGCCCACTTCTATGCTAAACCCTCTTAGTTCCACAAATGTGGAATTTACCGACTAAAGCGATTCATAAGTTGCGACAAAGCTACCACTTTAATTTTGGATGAATACGATTTGTTAAAGACAAAATCATAGCGGGCTAGGCCTCTAACATTGCGACACTACTAAATTATTAAATTTGGAAAACTAGTCGGTGTAGATCAAAATGAAATAGTAAACTCCATCAATCGAATATGGAGTTACGCCGACATCTTTTCCTCTGACTCAATAACATAGTTTTCTCAACCAATTGATGCTCAAGAAAGAAGCCCTAAGACCACTTAAGCTCTCATTCCGGACTTATTTAGATGAATATGTCAAAATAAATGGTCAACTATATAGTGGCCGATCCGGGATTTCGAAAAGTGGTGTCATTATAAAATTAATAGGGTTAGTTCTGAGATAAACCCCACAAACTATGTTCAAATTGAACTTACTACCCTTGTAGTTCTATTGTAGCATATAGACCCTTGAGTGAAACTTTTTTGACCCTTCTCAAGGGGTCTATCTGCAACAATAGCTTTTCACTCAGGGTTTCTGCCTGCAACAATAGAACTCTTTCAGGGGGTTAATCCGCAATAAGATAACTACAGGAATAATAAGCAGAATTTCATGACAATATAGTGTCTATTCGCAATTAAAAAGTTAATAAAATTAACTCAACAGGTAACAAAAGCCGATTTCACATAGACGTAAATTAAAAGTCAATAGAAAATAATAGATAACACAAGCCTGTAGCAGAAACTATGGATTCCCTACGGTAGAAAAGATGAATTTCTAATGTGTCACCAATTTGGGAAAAAGGTTTGTTAATGAGGTAGATTACTTGAGCAAAGTGGTGTCACGTGACATCACTTTGCCCTTGATGGATCCGCCCAGTGGTGGAGCCAGAAATCCATAATAGTGGTGTCACAGTAATATAAATAGACGATATTACTAATTTTTCTCTATCATTCAATGTAATCAGGAACTTTAATGAGATACAAAATATATTTAACTAAATACAATTGCAATTGATGCCTACATGTCTTCATATTTAAATCAATTGCATATTTAAGTGACAAATTAAATAATTATGCATTATTTAAAGCTTATTAAAATACCAACTACCAAGTCCATTATTCAAAGCTTATTAAAATGATGAAATCTTCAAACAATAACCGATTTGATACAACATTTAAACACAATGATGGCCAACCAATTGATTAGAAAGTGTATAGAGTGGAGTGTTGTCTCCACACTAAAAAAAAAAAGCAGTGATAATTTCAACTCTCGGTGCTTGGGAGTTTCTGATTTCAATTTAATTTCAGCAACTTGGTACGAATTCAAGAGATGCAGCAAACATTAAGGAGTGTTAACAGTTAAGTATCTTCTATGCATTAGAATTTGAATTTATTACATGTCAATTTTATAATTCAATTACTAACTTAAAATTAATTTTATTTGATAGGAAAAAGATTCAAGAGGTAAGCTTACTTTGTTGATTTTGAGAAACAAGAAAAATGATTCAAGAGGTAGGCCTTTCTCGGCTAAAACCATCGGTAGAAAGAGAGAGACGAGACGAGAGAGAAGAAAGAAAGAAAAGATGGAGAAGACTGGAGACTGAAAATTTGAGAAGCTGAAAAATTGGCTCGATGTCCAGAAGAGAGAGATGGTGGGATTCAACGTTCTGAGGAGAGAAGGAATAAACCGAACTCGAGGATGAGAATGAAGGCAAAGACAATTGATGGCGATGGGTTCAAGTCTGACTTGTTTTTCGCGGGTTCATAAGGAAACAGAGAATAGGTCAAAGCGGGTTTGGATTTTCATCACTAAACCAAACAGATAACAAAGCGGCCTTTTTAAAAGGGCATATCGGCCGATTTTCATATGGCCGATTTTTGCGGTGAAAAATGGCCGATATGCGATATACCAATATATCCGACTTGATCCTGAAAAATGACATACGACTTGAAATTATCCAAGTCGTGTCGGTCGAGCCCTCAAACCGATATGTCGGACATGTCGGCCGACATTTAAAACACTGAATAGCTCTATATTATTTTTATATGGTACAGTTAATCCTAACCTCCTAAAGATTTAAACATTTGTATGAAGATTGAAGAAGCTTATGAAGACCAAATAAACAAACCAAAACAATGCATACACGACAAAGGAAAAGAAAGATATACCTTCAATCAAGATAAAAACATTGAACAAATTGACATTTTGAAACAACAAACTACAAAATGATTGGGGAAAAAAACAAACTTTGAAGAAAATAATGAGCCTTCCAATAGGGTCAAAAGGAGAGGCATATTTTGAACATCAAACATTGTGAAGATAGTTGACAAAAAAATGAAAAATAATCATTGAAACAAAGAATAAAAAACACTAGCTACTAGCGTTGGTGGATCTTTATTGCCCACTTCTATGCTAAACCCTCTTAGTTCCACAAATGTGGAATTTACCAGCTAAAGCAGATTCATAAGTTGCAGCAAAGCTACCACTTTAATTTTGGACGAATACCTGATTTGTTAAAGACAAAATCATAGCGGGCTAGGCCTCTAACATTGCAGCACTACTAAATTATTAAATTTGGAAAACTAGTCGGTGTAGATCAAAATGAAATAGTAAACTCCATCAATCGAATATGGAGTTCTGCCAGCATCTTTTTCCTACAGCTCAATAACATAGTTTTCTCAACCAATTGATGCTCAAGAAAGAAGCCCTAAGACCACTTAAGCTCTCATTCGGACTTATTTAGATGAATATGTCAAAATAAATGGTCAACTATATAGTGGCCGATCCAGGATTTCTGAAAAGTGGTGTCATTATAAAATTAATAGGGTTAGTTACAGATAAACCCCACAAACTATGTTCAAATTGAACTTACTACCCTTGTAGTTCTATTGTAGCATATAGACCCTTGAGTGAAACTTTTTTGACCCTTCTCAAGGGGTCTATCTGCAACAATAGCTTTTCACTCAGGGTTTCTGCCTGCAACAATAGAACTCTTTCAGGGGGTTAATCCGCAATAAGATAACTACAGGAATAATAAGCAGAATTTCATGACAATATAGTGTCTATTCGCAATTAAAAAGTTAATAAAATTAACTCAACAGGTAACAAAAGCCGATTTCACATAGACGTAAATTAAAAGTCAATAGAAAATAATAGATAACACAAGCCTGTAGCAGAAACTATGGATTCCCTACGGTAGAAAAGATGAATTTCTAATGTGTCACCAATTTGGGAAAAAGGTTTGTTAATGAGGTAGATTACTTGAGCAAAGTGGTGTCACGTGACATCACTTTGCCCTTGATGGATCCGCCCAGTGGTGGAGCCAGAAATCCATAATAGTGGTGTCACAGTAATATAAATAGACGATATTACTAATTTTTCTCTATCATTCAATGTAATCAGGAACTTTAATGAGATACAAAATATATTTAACTAAATACAATTGCAATTGATGCCTACATGTCTTCATATTTGAATCTTTGCATAATAGTGTCATTCCAAATAGGTAAATACCCCTAAATATCCTTTTTAATGTAAACATATGTGCCTTTTCTTTTTCAAAATTGATGGTAGCTCTTTGATATGTGGTGAATTGGGCCGTTTAAGTTAATGGGTCCTAACGTTATTTACTTTTAGGTTTGGCCCATTAAAAATTAATGGATCACTATTCACTATTCAAAGGGGCCGGGGGTCACTTTGCATGATAAGTTTACACATCCTTCTTTAATTATATGATTTAGGGTGGTGTCACTTGACACCAACCTTTGCATACTAGCTCCGCCCCTGGATCCGCCCATGCATCTATATGGTGGTTCATTATGAAGTACCAAAAGCCATCTTTTTTTATAATGTCTGTGTCCATAATGTGCATAAACCTTGTCCTCTATGTGCATTGTGTAATTTGTATTGTACTACATCAGACCAGTGTACATGGGATGGGATCAGTGTCGGACATTAGAACAAGGTTCTCAATGCCCCTAACCCAGTAAGGGTCACTGACAAACATAGACACCGCATAAGTGAAATAGTGTAGGAGCAATGCATATGGCATTTCAAACAACTGTGTTTTGCAACCACTAAAGGCAGAGGTAAAATGCTCTGAATCCTCAGAGCATATAAGGATAATTTCTGCTGATAGTTAAAAGACTTCTGGAGTTTTCAAAAAACTTATTACAAGATAATCCTCCTGGAGTTTGGTCATATGTTTGTGTGCCTATATTACACTCAATTGTATATACAGTACACATCCGCATCAAAATTATCCACAAATTTCAAAGCAAATATCCCATAAACGATCGGGATGTTGGATCATATAGAACTTTAAAGATCAAATAATTTACTAAAAAAGACCAAAAAACATTTTGATGAAAATGAAAAATCTAACCACATGAACACCAAGGAATAATCTCACAAAATTGAAAAAAAAAAAAGAGAATCGGAGATGCTCACAAATTAATTGAGAAGTAAAACTCTTAAACTTCGAAGAAATCGCGTCGTCGTCAACTGCCGTTGATGTGTTCGATGGTCGCCTCCTTCCGCCACCGTGGACTGAGATTTCTGAGGGTTTAGATCGATCGCAAGCGAGGGGAGAGAGATCGTTGAAGGATTCGATCAGCTAGGGTTAGGGATTTTGGAGAAATGTTATCTTTTCCCCTTCCTCGGGGACTTAAAATTATGGCGTAAAACTGAATAGATTACAGTACGGTTTTAGTTATGGACACTAGAGAGGGAGGGCGTGTCGTTTGGTTTTCCTTTTCTTTTTCTTTTCGCCCTTTTTGTTTCCCTTGTTTTTTTTATTTTTTTCTTCGTACCCCACTCGCTATATTTGGTATCATGGTATGGGCTAAGATTGGCATATTTCTCTTTCCATTTTTCCTCTGAGTTTATCTTTTCTCATGGCTAAAATATCAATTAATTACATTAAATTGTAACCATGCTGGCCAAAAATGCTTCCGTGACAGTTTGGCTTATAAAGTGACTTCCGACTCCACGGCCTCTTTCCGACTGATATTTCATTCGTTTAATCCCAAAATTTCCTTTCTCTTCCTCTCTCCTCCATCTCTCTTTCTCTCTCTCTCTCTCTCTCTCTCTCTCTCTCTCTCTCTCTCTCTCTCTCTCTCTCTTTCTCTCCCCATCCCTCCATCCTCCATCTCTCTTTCTCTTCCTCCCCTCCATCCTCCATCTCTCTTTCTCTTCCTCCCCTCCATCCTCCATCTCTCTTTCCTCCTCCTCCATCTCTCTTTCTTTCCTCCTCCTCCATCTCTCTTTCCTCCTCCTCCATCTCTCTTTCTCTTCCTCCCCTCCATCCTCCATCTCTCTTTCTCTCTCATCCCTCCATCCTCCATCTCTCTTTCTCTCTCTCTCTCTTTCTCTCTCATCCCTCCATCCTCCATCTCTCTTTCTCTCTCATCCCTCCATCCTCCATCTCTCTTTCTCTCTCATCCCTCCATCCTCCATCTCTCTTTCTCTCTCATCCCTCCATCCTCCATCTCTCTTTCTCTCTCATCCCTCCATCCTCCATCTCTCTTTCTCTCTCATCCCTCCATCCTCCATCTCTCTTTCTCTCTCATCCCTCCATCCTCCATCTCTCTTTCTCTCTCATCCCTCCATCCTCCATCTCTCTTTCTCTCTCATCCCTCCATCCTCCATCTCTCTTTCTCTCTCTCTCTCTCCCCTTCCTCATTGTCTTCTTTCCTCCTCCTCCATCTCTCTCTCTCCCCTTCCTCATTGTCTTCTTTCCTCCTCCTCCATCTCTCTCTCCCCTTCCTCATTGTCTTCTTTCCTCCTCCTCCATCTCTCTTTCTCTCTCATCCCTCCATCCTCCATCTCTCTTTCTCTTCCTCCCCTCCATCCTCCATCTCTCTTTCTCTCTCATCCCTCCATCCTCCATCTCTCTTTCTCTTCCTCCCCTCCATCCTCCATCTCTCTTTCTCTCTCATCCCTCCATCCTCCATCTCTCTTTCTCTTCCTCCCCTCCATCCTCCATCTCTCTTTCTCTCTCATCCCTCCATCCTCCATCTCTCTTTCTCTCTCATCCCTCCATCCTCCATCTCTCTTTCTCCCTCCCTCCTCCATCTCTCTCTCCCCTTCCTCATTGTCTTCTTTCCTCCTCCTCCATCTCTCTCTCCCCTTCCTCATTGTCTTCTTTCCTCCTCCTCCATCTCTCTTTCTCTCTCTCTCTCTCTCTCTTTCCCATCTCCTCCTCCATCTCTTTTTTCTCTCTCTCCTCCCTCTTTGTCTCCTCCTCCAAACAATGGGCCAGGGAGGGGAGAGGGAGGGAGAAAGAGAGATAGAGGAGGATCGGGGAGTGTGTCTTGGAAGGAGACAATGAGAGGAGGAGGAGGGAGAGAGAGAGAGAGTGGTTTTATTTTGGGAAGGAGACAATGAGGGAGGGAGGGAGAGATGGAGAGGGAGGGGAGAGAGAGATGAGAGGATGGGGAGAGAGAAAGAGAGTGTGTGTTTGGAAGGAATGGAGTGGGGGGAGAGAGAGATGGAGGGAGGAGGGAGAAAGAGAGATGGAGGAGGAGGAGGAGGGAGAGAAGAGAGATGAGAGGAGAGGGGAAAGAGAAAGAAGTTTAATTTAAAGACTAAAACAAATGGAAATTTCACGCCGATATCAAATTATCGCCGAGTTACTTTTAGCCAAAATGGAAGTGGACATTTATAGCCATTTGGATTTTAAATTTTCTCATTTACTTTTCTAGGCAAAATTTCAGAAAACCGCACTTAACCCCGAAAACTTTTAAAATGGCTAAATTATCAAATTGGCCTAAAAATTGACACACGATTTTCAATGAGGCCTAAAAATTAACTCAGACGACAATAAGGCCTAAAAAGTGACTCACTTAACCAATAAGGCCTACTCCGGCGACTGGAATTTTTCAAACTTATATTTTAGTCCTCTAAAATTTAATTCTTCTTTCTTTTTACCCCTCCCTCCCTCCTCCATCTCTTTCTCTCCCCTCCTCCTCCTCCATCTCTCTCTCTCTCTCTCCCCTCCTCCTCCCTCCATCTCTCTCTCTCCCCCCTTCCTCATTGTCTTCTTTCCTCCTCCTCCATCTCTCTTTCTCTTCCTCCCCCTCCATCCTCCATCTCTCTTTCTCCCTCCCTCCTCCTCCCTTCTCTCTCTCCCCCTTCCCCATTGTCTCCTTTCCTCCTCCATATCTCTTTCTCTCTCCCTCCTTCCCCATTGTCTTCTTCCCGCCTCCTCCATCTCTCTTTTTCTCTCCCCCCATCCCTCCATCCTCCATCTCTGTTTCTCTCTCCCCACCTCCTCCCTTCATCTCTCTTTCTCTTCCTCCCCCCTTCATCATTATTTTGGAGGAGGGGATGGAGGCAATGAGGAAGGGGAGAGAGATGGAGGAGGAGGAGGGAGAGAGAGATGGAGGAGGAGGAGGGAGAGAGAAAGAGAGATGGAGGAGGAATGAATTTAATAGGGAAGGGGATATATATATATATATATATATATATATATATATATATATATATATATAGAGAGAGTAAGGCTCTATGAACTTAAGTTCATAATGAATAGTGGTCTTGAGCTTTCTAACCCTCATCTTGCTTTGGGATCCATGAAAGATATAAAGGCCACTTGAGAGATTTGTGCATCCACAAATCTCAAGGAAATGGTGGATAAAAGTGGTCTTGGCAAATGTCAAGAAGATCTCTAGGAAGCTTCTCTCTCTATATATATATATATATATATATATATATATATATATATATATATATATATATATAGATGGAGGAGGAGGAGGGAGAGAGAAAGAGAGATGGAGGAGGAGGAGGGAGAGAGAAAGAGAGATGGAGGAGGAGGAGGGAGAGAGAAAGAGAGATGGAGGAGGGAGGAAGGTGGTAAAAAGAAAGGAGAATTAAAATTTAGAGGACTAAAATAGGTTGAAAATTCGATCGCCGGAATGTATATTAGTTAAGTGGTGCTAGGCCTTGTCTCGCTTCGAGTCAATTTTAGGCCTTATTGGAAACCATGTGTCAATTTTTAGCCATTGATAATTAAAATATCGGCGTGGGGTGGTGGGGACCTAGCGACCCATGAGCAGGCTAAGCGGTTTAGGTCGAATGCGGTTGAACCGAGGGCAGGTGGGCCTCATTGGGCTGGATCGAGAACTTTGCTCCCAAGTCTGGGGTTGGACCCAGCCTAGCCTACAACCCGCATAGGGTCGGGCCAGATCCGACTTGGCCCACGACGGTTTGTATCTCAGGTAGTTCTGCATTCTTTTTTTTTTCAATTTTTTTGCTAGCATAATTTAAAGAGGGAAACATGTATTTTATCTTTCTGAAAAGTCTAAACCGTATAAATTTATAATTGGTGATGTATTTTATCTTTCTAAAAGTTTAAATCCTATAAATTTACAATTGGTAATGGAATTATCTCAACAGACAAAAAATTCACAATGATTTCAGTGTTTTCAATAAATCAAAATAGCTATAAATATTCGTTAAAATACTGAATAGAGTTTAGAAAATCTCTACTACTACTAAAATTATAACTCAAACACCTGGAGATTTGCGATTTTTAATTAAGTTGCTACTAAAATTACATCAAAATATAACTATCACCTAAGGCGGGCTGGCCGTGCCTACTTCTTTGTCCACGGGTTTAGAGCGGAATCCAACCGACCCACAACCCAAATATATCACTGGTCGGGTTGGGCGCAGCCCATTGCGGGCCGAGCCGGGTCTTGACCCAAGGCGGCCTAGGCCGGTTTGGCCTGCAGTTCGAACTGAGCCACACCCACCTCTAGATTTATTAGAAAAACCCCTTAAGTTTGGGATTATTAAAAGCCCCTTTTAACTTTAGGACTTATCACAAAACTCCTTAACAATGTTACCCACAGTTTTTACTGGCAAAAATATATCATGCATATTTTTACTCACACATGTGAAAATTGAGGTTAAAGCTATTAGAGAAATTTATAATAAAATATTAGATTTAAAGGGGATTCTTATGGGTTGTGATATTTTGGAAGTTAAGAGAGGTTTTCTAATATTTAGCCTTCCCACTAACTGTGAACAAGAGTCATATTCCAAGCTGAAAATCCTATATCAATCCTAAACATGAAAACTTTCACAAAACCAATCTTCTAATTTATCAGTAAAGCAGACTTTACTACTAACTAGAAACTGGGCAAATTGAAGTGGCATTACAATTGTATGCAATGAAAGATAGATCATATGAAATATAATGGAACATAAAATCACGTAAGTAAATTATCAGGAAGAACCATGTAGTAAACTGAGATGGTTATAAGCTCCTTGATAAATGCTAATTGCTGTTCTTCAATTCTCTAAGCTCCAAACTAATGACAAACAAGTCCAAAGGAACACTTAACCCTAGTTGAACCCCTAGAGGTCAAGGGAATGAACGCACGTATACTAGCCCAATTTCTTATTTGGCTGTTGTTTATTTATTAAAAATCCATTGGTTATCCATGTTGCGCTTTATGATGTAAAGATTGAATAAAAGTCAAAAGAATGTCATACACGATTAATTACCAAAGAAGTGTAAACCATATCTAATAGAGTGGATATAGATGTAATCATGACATAATTTTTTCTTTACACAAATATGAATGTGCACACAACTATCCTTCAAGCTTTTAACTCGGTGTTTATTTTTATAAGTGTCGTATCACGAAATGGCTAAGTATTAATCTCATCCTAGAAGTTGACCGTGTCCTAGATTAACTATACAGATTGACTGACTCCATGAAGGTCGAGCCAAAGGCGCCTTCACTCGGTCCCTTCCTATATGGGCGAGTCGAAGGCATCCTCACTCGGACCCTACTACTAAAACCAACTCCATGCATTGTCATTCATTGGATCAAGTCGAGAAACCCTCTCATCTAGTGGCCGAAAAGAAAGGCGTCTTTTCTCGGCCCTCTTGCAAAGCCGAGATGAAAGGCGATCATTCTCGAACCCTCGCCGATAGCCAAAGCGATCATTCTCAAACCCTCACCGTGACCAATCACCATCACATTAAATGCACGATCGGAGTCATCGTTACATCTCCGCCGAAAGTCTTAATGACTCATTGGACCTTGTCAACACCTTACTCCCTCTGTCGCTGCCACAATAAATATGGGGATGACTCGGATCACCCGATGCCGACACCTGTACGGTACCCGCTGACTAAGCCGACCGCATGGACTCGGCCAAGATTACACAAAATACCCTGCAGATTCCACTATAAATAGGCACATTGCCTACTACATGAAGGTACGTAAAATTTCTGCCCAAAAGCCTACAATACGTATATTATCTCCACTTAAGATCAACACTGACATGACCGTCGGAGGAACATCCGGAGAACCCAACTCCGGGCCTCGTACGCATTGTGTGTGTGCAGGATCAAGTCCTCCTCTCAATTGTCAGCCATCAAAGAAGATTGATGGACCCTAAATATTTTATAACCTACCTCAAACCCTGCTGTTAAGTATCTAACATCAACAATACGTAACAAAATTATTGATGTCAGTTATCAAATAGAGGATTAAGTGTGGATTTTTTAGTGTATTAGGGTTCCTCAATCTTCTTTGATGGTCAGTTCAAGAGCAGAGGATTCAGCCATGCACATAAGCAACATGTAAGAGGATCAGAGTTGGGATCTTCGGTTGTTCCTCTGACGATCAAGTCAGTAGTGAGCTTGAGTGGAGAAAAAGTATGATTATTAGGTGTTTGTTTGCAAAAGATTGCTTACCCTATGCAGTGGACAACACCTCTTCTTTATAGCAGATCCTAGGGGGCAATTATGTAACTTCGGCTGAGTCCAAGTAGGCTCGGTCGGTAGATACTTTACAAGTGTCGGCCACAGATGGGATGAGTCACATATGCGTTTAATGTGATGGTGACGAGGAAGCATGGTGCTAACGAGATCCAATGAGTCATAAAGACTTTCGGGGCTGGAGTAATGATGATTCCCACCGCGCATTCAATGTGATGGCGATCAACTATAGGGGGGATTTGAGGACAAACCGCCTCTTGTCTTGGCTGCGAGAGAGTCAACAAATGATACCTTTTGTCTCGGTCTTGCGGCGGTGATAAATGGCGCTTTTATTTGGCCATCTTGGATTGAAAGTTCGACCCAATCTTCTAATTTATCAGTAAAGCAGACTTTACTACTAACTAGAAACTGGGCAAATTGAAGTGGCATTACAATTGTATGCAATGAAAGATAGATCATATGAAATATAATGGAACATAAAATCACGTAAGTAAATTATCAGGAAGAACCATGTAGTAAACTGAGATGGTTATAAGCTCCTTGATAAATGCTAATTGCTGTTCTTCAATTCTCTAAGCTCCAAACTAATGACAAACAAGTCCAAAGGAACACTTAACCCTAGTTGAACCCCTAGAGGTCAAGGGGAATGAACGCACGTATACTAGCCCAATTTCTTATTTGGCTGTTGTTTATTTATTAAAAAATCCATTGGTTATCCATGTTGCGCTTTATGATGTAAAGATTGAATAAAAGTCAAAAGAATGTCATACACGATTAATTACCAAAGAAGTGTAAACCATATCTAATAGAGTGGATATAGATGTAATCATGACATAATTTTTTTCTTTACACAAATATGAATGTGCACACAACTATCCTTCAAGCTTTTTAACTCAGTGTTTATTTTTATAAGTGTCGTATCACAGAAATGGCTAAGTATTAATCTCATCCTAGAAGTTGACACGTGTCCTAGATTAACTATACACTGATTCGACCTGACTCCATGAAGGTTGAGCCAAAGGACGCCTTCACTCGGTCCCTTCCTATATGGACGAGTCGAAAGGCATCCTCACTCGGACCCTACTACTAAAACCAACTCCATGCATTGTCATTCATTGGATCAAGTCGAGAAACCCTCTCATCTAGTGGCCGAAAAGAAAGGCGTCTTTTCTCGGCCCTCTTGCAAAGCCGAGATGAAAGGCGATCATTCTCGAACCCCTCGCCGATAGCCAAAGGCGATCATTCTCAAACCCCTCACCGACAGCCAATCACCATCACATTAAATGCACGATCGGAGTCATCGTTACATCTCCGCCGAAAGTCTTAATGACTCATTGGACCTTGTCAACACCTTACTCCCTCTGTCGCTGCCACAATAAATATGGGGATGACTCGGATCACCCGATGCCGACACCTGTACGGTACCCGCTGACTAAGCCGACCGCATGGACTCGGCCAAGATTACACAAATACCCTGCAGATTCCACTATAAATAGGCACATTGCCTACTACATGAAGGTACGTAAAATTTCTGCCCAAAAGCCTACAATACGTATATTATCTCCACTTAAGATCAACACTGACATGACCGTCGGAGGAACATCCGGAGAACCCAACTCCGGGCCTCGTACGCATTGTGTGTGTGCAGGATCAAGTCCTCCTCTCAATTGTCAGCCATCAAAGAAGATTGATGGACCCTAAATATTTTATAACCTACCTCAAACCCTGCTGTTAAGTATCTAACATCAACAATACGTAACAAAATTATTGATGTCAGTTATCAAATAGAGGATTAAGTGTGGATTTTTTAGTGTATTAGGGTTCCTCAATCTTCTTTGATGGTCAGTTCAAGAGCAGAGGATTCAGCCATGCACATAAGCAACATGTAAGAGGATCAGAGTTGGGATCTTCGGTTGTTCCTCTGACGATCAAGTCAGTAGTGAGCTTGAGTGGAGAAAAAGTATGATTATTAGGTGTTTGTTTGCAAAAGATTGCTTACCCTATGCAGTGGACAACACCTCTTCTTTATAGCAGATCCTAGGGGGCAATTATGTAACTTCGGCTGAGTCCAAGTAGGCGGCTCAGTCGGTAGATACTTTACAAGTGTCGGCCACAGATGGGATGAGTCACATATGCGTTTAATGTGATGGTGACGAGGGAAGCATGGTGCTAACGAGATCCAATGAGTCATAAAGACTTTCGGGGCTGGAGTAATGATGATTCCCACCGCGCATTCAATGTGATGGCGATCAACTATAGGCAGGGGATTTGAGGACAAACCGCCTCTTGTCTTGGCTTTGCGAGAGAGTCAACAAATGATACCTTTTGTCTCGGTCTTGCGAGCGGGCTGATAAATGACGCCTTTTTATTTGGCCATCTTGGATTCGAAAGTTCTCGACCCGATCTTGTCAAATGAGGAGGCGGGGTTGACCTTAATAGCGAGACACCTATTGACTCGGCCCCTCTTGGGAAGGGTGTTGACGTTGCTTGAGCCGTCCTGCATAGGGCGAGGTCGATTTGATGTTTAGCTAATATGGGGCACGTGTCAGTTCCTGGGAGATGATTAACACTTAGCCATTTATGTGATATAACAAAAACGAACCTGAATCAAAATACAACTCTAATTTAATGCAAATGTAAGCTCCTAATAACTAGCCTTATATCATGTGGACTTTATTAGATACACATATACATTCCAAGAGATTCGATATATTTAGTTATATGAGGACTGCTAGTGACAGTCGCGATCGCTCGCAATACATGGGTGACATGTGTTTCCAAATCTAAACCCAATCCTAAACCTATTAGGAATTATGGAGCACACAAACAACACACACAATAAGGAGCGCAAAGGTCACAACAAAATAGAGAGTTTTTTTACATGGTTTAGCCAAATATGCCTACATTCATGGTCTCTCATCCATTATCTTCACAAACTATCAATACAATCAATACAAGTTTGGGTGTCGGCAATAATTTAGTCCAATAATATTTTCATCCTTCAACTTTGGGTGTTGGCTTTGCAAACGACCATTCATCTTGCTTGACAAACTCCTCCTTTCGTTGTACTCTACCCTTCTTGCAAACTCTAGCCACATTAGTTCTGATACCACTATTGGGGATTATTGAGCACACAAACAACACACACAATAAGGAGCGCAAATAACAAGACAACACAAAGAGTTTTTTACGTGGTTTGGCCAAACATGCCTACATCCACGATCTCTCATCCACTATATTCACAAACCAATACAATCACTATAAGTTTTGCACAGATAAATTTGAAAACCCTCGCACATCTCACATCTCTCGAGGAACCCGAGAACACCGATCACTCAAGAGTTCCAAAATACCGACCATCACACTACATCACTCAAAGAACCCGAGAACACTAATCACTCAAGAGTTCTAAGAGGATCATCGCTCTCCACAAGAAGATGATCTTCTCTCAACATACCCACATCCCTTTACAGTCTCCAATTAGAAGTTCAAGGAACTAACCATTAATGCATCATTTTCATCTTCCTATGCATTATAGCCCTTCACACTTTCATATTTTCATTTTCCAATGTTGACTAGCCTTTCAATTTTCCTAGTTAATACAATAGACTCGTTCCTCATTTATGAGATTTGGGGATAATTCCAATAAAACCCAGCCCTAAAATCAAAGTTAATCGGGCGCGTATCTACAATTCACGTCCTTCGTGACTGTTACCGGGCGCGTGAAGCGTGGATTCCCCTCGTCCCACCGGAGTTTACTTACAGTTTTTTCTCTTATGATCTTAAGCAGTGGTTGCAGACGAATCTTGACCGTCCTTCGTCAACTGGGTGGCCTCTGATATTTGCCATGACATGCTGGCTTCTCTGGTCGTGGAGGAACAAACATATTTTCCAGCCAAACTTTGGGAGGCCACCCGATCCTGCTTTGGTGATTCGACGAACTGCTGAAAGTTTCAGCCGATCTTGGACCCTCTCGGCACCTGTCTCGACCAAACCACGACGGTCTTGGACTCTTATTAATTGGAAGAAACCGTTGCCTAGTCAATGGAAGCTTAATATAGATGGTGCGTCGCGAGAAATCCGGTCTTTGCAAGTCTTTGGTGGTCTTATCCGAGACTCAGAAGGAAATTGGATGATTGGCTTTATGCACAACCTTGGTCACACCTCTTCCGTATTGGCAAAGCTTTGGGGAGTATTCTCGAGTTTGGATTTGGCTTGAAATTCAGAATATCGAAATTTAGTTGTGGAGACGGATTCTCGTGTTGTTCGCGATATTATTACTCATCGGTGATTATCCTATGATGGCCGCACACTAGTGATGGGCATCCGGGAACTACTTTCGAGTGGAATGTCACCATTTCTCACACTTATCGGAAGGCAGCGTCTGTCTTGGATTGGCTTGCTCGTCGCGCGTCTTCTCAGCCATTAGGTTTTCATGTTTGTCAAGCAATTCCTAATGGCCTCTATCCTTTGCTTGTAGACGATTCTATGGGGGTCTCCATGCCCCGCTTTGTCATTTCTGATTAATTTTATATAGGGCTCTAGCCCCGCTTTCCTCCAAAAAAAAAAAATCAAAGTTAACCCAACCCATCGAGTCTTGGTAAGGATCCTCTCGAGAACCTGTTTTATATTTATTTTTATGCGGAGCTAGGGGATATTGCCACGTGGAAATTAGAGTCCTAATTTATTTACTGGGTATCTTCGTCTTTCTGCATAGGGACTCCGACGAGATCCTCAACATCAACCCCTCATCGGAGCCCACCTCCTCCCTTCTAGACATCATATTTAAGGGCTTTGTCATTTCAATAAGTCTCCTCCTCGTTATGCTCTTCTCCCTCAAAATCTTTCCATCAAACCAAATATTAACCCTAAATCCAAAAAGGTTCCTCTGTGGCGTTAAAATTGCTTATCGATGCGAACAAGACTTCGTAAGCGGTGGGTTGACAACCGGCGATCCATCCGAGCGACCGAAACGCCGTCGGCGTGATTCGCCGCAAAAAGCGCATGTCGGCGAACCCATGAAGTGAGTCGGCGAGTCTGAGCAATAAACGGCGGCGTCGTGGAAAACAGCGAAGCTCAGCGAGTTGGCTAAATTCAAGCGTTGGCGAGGCGGAATCAGCCGTACTTATCCGTCGGTGCAAGCGAACCGTTTGAGCTCACGAAAGTTGATCGGACGGTTCGAACACAATGGCGACATCAGGAGCAAAACTAAGCGGAAGACCGAAGAAAATGATCGGCAGTCGGCGGAGACGGTAAGGCGGCAGCGGCGACACCTCGACGAATGGCCAGGTGGCTCGGCCACTGGTAGAAACCACCTCGACCAACTTGGCGAGGTGCCTCAAGTGGGAGGCGCCCACTTTGGTAGAGCCACCTCGCAACTTAGAGTACCTCAGTGGTAGGTGGCTCGACAAAGTGGCAGAATAAGGCTCGACAGTGCCGCCATGGCATAGCGCTTTCTTTTTGTATAAATGGGGGGTCTTGCTCATGGAGTGGGGTTGGTTCTTTGAGGTTGGATTTTACGGGTTTTGGCGGACTTGAAGAGTCCTCATGAGATCTCGGCCTGCGGTTAGAACGCGGCGAGCTCAAGTCGATCGGCGTGATCTATAGGCGGAAGGTAAACAAACTTCGGTCGAACTCTGAGATACCCTCTAGGTTAAGCCGTCTTAACCTCGGGGATAACTCGTGATTTCTCCTTGTAGATCTCACCGCTCGGCGATCCTCTCGCCGTGAGTGTGATCCCCTCGGTAACCGTTTCCTTGAAGCGAGCCCCTCGTCTGTAGTTCGGAACGGGTTTACACTCGGGATTGCGTGGTCAGCGGACGAATAAAAGTCCGACGAACCGAAACCATAGCGAGGATCCGTAAAATAGAGATCCTCGTGTTTGTTCACAAAGGAAGAGAGTTGTAATTTTCGTTTTCATTTATGCGCCTAAAATAAAGGCATTTCTTTTGTTTGAAATTTTGTTGTAGGCCCGCGAAGGCAGCGAATTCAAGCGAGCAATGAATAACAAACCAACTTTCCCCGAACACCTCCGGCGAGCTCTGAATTGGATCTACAATTCACGCCCTTCGATCGGCACGGGCGCAAGAAGCGGATTCCCTCGCCCCACCGGAGTTTACTTACGCTTTTTCTCTTATGATCTTAAGCAGTGGTTGCAGACGAATCTTGACCGTCCTTCGTCAACTGGGTGGCCTCTGATATTTGCCATGACATGCTGGCTTCTCTGGTCGTGGAGGAACAAACATATTTTCCAGCCAAACTTTGGGAGGCCACCCGATCCTGCTTTGGTGATTCGACGAACTGCTAAAAGTTTCAGCCGATCTTGGACCCTCTCGGCACCTGTCTCGACCAAACCACGACGGTCTTGGACTCTTATTAATTGGAAGAAACCGTTGCCTAGTCAATGGAAGCTTAATATAGATGGTGCGTCGCGAGGAAATCCCGGTGCTGCAAGTGCTGGTGGTCTTATCCGAGACTCAGAAGGAAATTGGATGATTGGCTTTATGCACAACCTTGGTCACACCTCTTCCGTATTGGCAAAGCTTTGGGGAGTATTCTCGAGTTTGGATTTGGCTTGAAATTCAGAATATCGAAATTTAGTTGTGGAGACGGATTCTCAGGTTGTTCGCGATATTATTACTCATCGAGCTGATTATCCTATGATGGCCCGCACACTAGTGATGGGCATCCAGGAGCTACTTTCCCGAGAGTGGAATGTCACCATTTCTCACACTTATCGGGAAGGCAACGTCTGTGCGGATTGGCTTGCTCGTCGGGCGTCTTCTCAGCCATTAGGTTTTCATGTTTGTCAAGCAATTCCTAATGGCCTCTATCCTTTGCTTGTAGACGATTCTATGGGGGTCTCCATGCCCCGCTTTGTCATTTCTGATTAATTTTATATAGGGCTCTAGCCCCGCTTTCCTCCAAAAAAAAAAAATCAAAGTTAATCCAACCCATCGAGTGCTGAGTAAGGATCCTCTCAGAACCTGTTTTATATTTATTTTTATGCGGAGCTAGGGGATATTGCCACGTGGAAATTAGAGTCCTAATTTATTTACTGGGTATCTTCGTCTTTCTGCATAGGGACTCCGACGAGATCCTCAACATCAACCCCTCATCGGAGCCCACCTCCTCCCTTCTAGACATCATATTTAAGGGCTTTGTCATTTCAATAAGTCTCCTCCTCGTTATGCTCTTCTCCCTCAAAATCTTTCCATCAAACCAAATATTAACCCTAAATCCAAAAAAAAAGGTTCCTCCTGTAGGCGTTAAAATTGCTTATCGGTGCGAACAAGACTTCGTAAGCGGTGGGTTGACAACAGACGATCCATCGTGGCCAGCGACCGAAGCAGCCGTCGGCGTGATTCTTATAACGCCCGCGAGTCGGCGAACCCATGAAGTGAGTCGGAAGCGTCTGGCAATGAAGCAATGGCGTCGTGGAAAAACCGCAATGAAGGCTCAGTTAGCTAAATAACGTTAGCGAGGCGGAATCAACCGTCTTAGTCCGTCGGTGCAACGAACCGTTTGAGCTCTGGAAATCGTTCTGGACTTCGAACACAATGGCGACATCAGGAGCAAAACTAAGCCCTGAAGACCGAAGAATCGACGAAGAATCGACGAGAGTCGACTTAAAACGACTTAAAAGCGACGCGAGGTTTACACCTCGCCAAATGGTTGGTGGCTCGCCACTTTGAGCCCACCCTACCAACTTAGCCGAGGTGCCCTACCAAGTGGTCGAGAGGCTCCACCACTTTGGTCGTGAGCCACCTGGCCAACTTGTCGAGGTACTCCTACCAAGTGGTCGAGGCGTTCTACCAGTGAAAGAGGTGGCTCTACCAAGTGGCCGAGCCACTTGTGCTACAAGGCACTCCCCTTTTGTATAAATAGGGGGTCTTGCTCATGGAGTGGGGTCTGATTTGCCGAGGTTGGATTTTCGGGTTCACATTCTCTCAAGAGTCCTCAAGGAGATTCACGACACATCTGCCCGGAAAGCACCCATGAAGCCTAAGTCCAAATGACGCCGGATCTATAGGAAGTAAACAAACTCGGTCGAACTACGATACCCTCTAGGTTAAGCCGTCTTAACCTCGGGGATATTTGTGATTTCTCCTTGTAGATCTCACCGCTCGGCGATCCTCTCGCCGTGAGTGTGATCCCCTCGGTAACCGTTTCCTTGAAGCGAGCCCCTCGTCTGTAGTTCGGAACGGGTTTACACGGGATCGGGATTGCGGTGGTCAGCGGACGAATAAAAGTCCGACACGGGCAAAGAACCCATAGCGAGGATCCGTAAAATAGAGATCCTCGTGTTTGTTCACAAAGGAAGAGAGTTGTAATTTTCGTTTCATTATGCGCCTAAAATAAAGGCATTTCTTTTGTTTGAAATTTTGTTGTAAAATACTTAAGCCGTAGTTTAATTCAAACGAGCAATGAATAACAAACCAACTTTCCCCGCGAACACCTCCCTGACGAGCTCTGAATTGGATCTAGGGACTTCAATCTCCGTCTCCTTCCGCCGCCTACCAGACGACGTGTTCCTCTAGTCAACCCTCTTCTCTCTCGATTTCCCCTCTTGCTCCTCTTCTTCAGATTCCTCTTCAAAATTCCTCTACAAGCTCAGATAGTAAAGATCCCTAACATCTATCGTCGGCCTCGTCAGAATGCAAAAACAATTATCAAACTGGATCATCGCTGGCCTTTAATAAGTCATCACCACAATAAAAAAATTTGATATTTCTCATGTATTTTATTTAGCGAGCAAAGAACAAAACAAAAGCCAGACGGCATTCATCTTCAATAGAATCCATTATATCAAAACATTGATGAGTCAGTAAGAACTTTAGCAATATATATTTCAAAATTAAAATCTTCAAAATTAAAATAAACAAATGAGAAGCAGAAAAATCAGCAAGTGAGAAGGATTTTGCTTGTTATTTTGTGTAGAAAAATAAAAAATTAGAGACTGAGATGAAGAGAGATTGCTTAATTCGTTGTTACTTTGTGCAGGCAAACAAAAACTTAGAGAGCAGATACGAAGAGAGAGAAGAAGAATTTAATCTACTCTTTAAAATTTGTTCCCATTTGGACACATGGCACTAATCACGGGTTCCGCATAAAATGATTATACAACTGGTTCTGAGGGGATCCATACTCCAGAAGATGAAGCTTATGAATTTTATAATTCTTATGTAAAGAGTAAGGGTTTTAGTGTTCGGAAGGAAAGTCTAGTCAAAAGAAGGGATGGAACAATTCGTAATCGGCTTTTAGTATGTAACAAAGAAGGTGTGCTCAAAGAGAAACCAGATTGCATAATAAAGCAAGCGCGTCCAATTGAAAGAACAAAGTGTCCAGCAAGGATTGGATTCTCGGTCGATCGTGGTGGGACATGGCTTGTAAGTAAAGTTGTTCTTGAGCATAATCATCCACTAACAAGTCCAAATAAAACTCACATGCTTAAATCACAAAGAAAAATTTTACTTGCACAACGCGGAACTAATAGAGTCCATGAATAATACCGGTCTAAGACCTACTCAAGTATACGATTATTTTATAGAAGAATCTGGAGGCATTGAAAATGTTGGATTTCTTTCGATAGATCAAAGAAATCACCTACGAACTATTCGTAAGAGAGATTTTGGTAAAGGAGATGCACAAGTTCTTCTAAATTTTCTTAACTGCCGACGGATTACGCCGCGAAAAACGATAAAGTTTAGCCGATGAACCCTGAGCAGTGAGTGGCCATTTGTGCCGAACGACGCTCGTGGAAACCCAACGACGCTCAACGAGGCGAAGCTGGCTAAATTCAAACGTTGACGATCGAATCAACCGCACTTAGTCTCCTGGTAAAACGAACCGCTTGAGCTCGAAGTGGATCTGACACGGACTCAACACAATGGCGACATCACCGGAGCAAAACTAAGCCCTAAGACCAAGAATCGATCGAAGAATCGATCGAGAGTCGACGAAAACGACGAAAAGCCGACGCTGAGTTTACACTCTCCAAATGGCCATTCTGCCACTTTGTCGAAAGCCACTTCACCAACTTGGTCGAGTGCCCTACCAAGTGTCGAGGCTCGCCACTTTGCCGAAGCCACTACCAACTCGTAGGTACTCTACCAAGTGGCCGGTGGCTCTACCAAGTGGTCAGGTGACCCGCCAAGTGGCCGAGCCACTGGTCGCTGGCTAAAGACCCTTTTGCATAATAGGGGTCTTGCCTGCGGAGTGGGGTTGGATTTGTCGAGGTTGATTTTCTGGTTTTAGACTTCAAGAGTCCTCGAGATCTACGACGCATTCCAGCACCGCGAGCTCAAGTCCACACGCCGACTATAGCGGAAGGTAAACAAATCTTAACTACGATACCCCTAGGTTGCTTCGCCTTAACCTCGTGATAGCGCAGATTTCTCCTGTAGATCTCACCCGCCTGATCCTCTCGGAGTGTGATCCTCAGCGCTTTCGCTTCTTCGTGGAACGAGCCCTCTACGTCAGAAGTTCCTAACCCTGCTTACACGATCGGATTGCGCGTGGTCAACGGACTAATAAAAGTCCCCAAGACAGCAAAGAACCCACGCTCGGTGATCCCTCGAAAATAGAGATCCTCGTTTGTTCACAAAAGGAAGAGAGTTGTAATTTTCGCTTTCATTGTACTTAAAATAAAGGCATTTCTTTGTTTGAAATTTTGTTGTAGCCACTTCCGTAGTTTAATTCAAACGAGCAATGAATAACAAACCAACTTTAACACCTCCCCGACGAGCTCAATTGATCTGGGACTTCAATCTCCGTCTCCTTCCGCCGCCTACCAGACGACGTGGTTCCTCTAGTCAACCCTCTTCTCTCTCGATTTCCTCTTGCTCCTCTTCTTGATTCCTCTTCAAAATTCCTCTACAAGCTCGATAGTAAAGATCCCTAACATCTATCGTCGGCCTCGTCGAATGCAAAACAATTATCAAACCGATCATCACCGCCTTTAATAAGTCATCACCACAATAAAAAATTTGATATTTCATGTATTTTATTTAGCGAAAGCAAAGAACAAAACAAAAGCCAGACGGCATTCATCTTCAATAGAATCCATTATATCAAAACATTGATGAGTCAGTAAGAACTTTAGCAATATATATTTCAAAATTAAAATCTTCAAAATTAAAATAAACAAATGAGAAGCAGAAAAATCAGCAAGTGAGAAGGATTTTGCTTGTTATTTTGTGTAGAAAAATAAAAAATTAGAGACCGAGATGAAGAGAGATTGCTTAATTCGTTGTTACTTTGTGCAGCAAACAAAAACTTAGAGAGCAGATACGAAGAGAGAGAAGAAGAATTTAATCTACTCTTTAAAATTTGTTCCCATTTGGACACATGGCACTAATCACGGGTTCCGCATAAAATGATTATACAACTGGTTCTGAGGGGATCCATACTCCAGAAGATGAAGCTTATGAATTTTATAATTCTTATGTAAAGAGTAAGGGTTTTAGTGTTCGGAAGGAAAGTCTAGTCAAAAGAAGGGATGGAACAATTCGTAATCGGCTTTTAGTATGTAACAAAGAAGGTGTGCTCAAAGAGAAACCAGATTGCATAATAAAGCAAGCGCGTCCAATTGAAAGAACAAAGTGTCCAGCAAGGATTGGATTCTCGGTCGATCGTGGTGGGACATGGCTTGTAAGTAAAGTTGTTCTTGAGCATAATCATCCACTAACAAGTCCAAATAAAACTCACATGCTTAAATCACAAAGAAAAATTTTACTTGCACAACGTGAACTAATAGAGTCCATGAATAATACCGGTCTAAGACCTACTCAAGTATACGATTATTTTATAGAAGAATCTGGAGGCATTGAAAATGTTGGATTTCTTTCGATAGATCAAAGAAATCACCTACGAACTATTCGTAAGAGAGATTTTGGTAAAGGAGATGCACAAGTTCTTCTAAATTTTCTTAATGCTAAGCAGTTAGAAGATCCTTTATTTTTGATGCTGTGCAAGTTGATGATAAGGAGCAACTCACAAATATATTTTGCGCTGATACACGTTCAATTATTGACTACACATACTTCGGGGATGTTGTCTCTTTTGACACTACTTTCAATACCAACAAGTATGGAATGTCGTTTGCTCCATTTATTAGTATAAACCACCACAAACAAACTATTGTATTTGGTGCTGCTCTTCTCTTTGATGAAACAATACCTTCATTTGTTTGACTATTTAATACATTCAAGAATGCAATGTTTGGTCGACAACCAAAAACTATCTTTACAGACCAATCTGCTGCCATGAAAGCAGCGATTGAGATAGCATTACTAGGTACATGTCATCACCTTTGCTTATGGCATATTTTTGTAAATGCTGCAAAAAATCTTCCTCACGTGTATAACTCTAAGCTTGGTGTAGACGTTAAAAATTACCTATAAGTTCCCGAACATAGCTCGCAACAGTGAGTTGATAATCGACGAGCCATCCGATTACGTAACGGCGAACCGTTGACGACACCGCAAGTGACCGCGACGCAAACCCTCTCATCAAAGAGGCCCTACGCAGAAGGGCGGTCCCGCTTAGCCGGTTAGCGCCGGGGTCAAGGGGGCAGCTCTAAAAATTTTTTAGAAGCTCTATCCTTCCGAACCGCCACCGATTCCCGGTCATGGCGAATCGACGTATAGGGCGCATGCTATGAAACGAGCCGACGCTACGCCAAGTCAACGAATCGACTTAATCGTGATGCTAACAAATGGGATGAACCCGACCAAGCAACGAATCGCATGCAATGGGCCACGGCAAGCGACTTAATAAATCCAAACCTCAAAACCTCAAAACGAGCTCTAAGAAATAATCTGAGGAAAGCCACGGGAAAGCTCGCCAAAACCAGACATCGAGGCGCCCCTGGCCGAGATTACCGATGGTGTTCGCCAGCCGAGATTTGTAGGTGTCTCCAACCGAGATTACCGTGTCTCTGGAGACAGTGTTCTGGCCAAGCCGAGACACCTAGAGGTGTCTTACCGAGACACTTAGATTTACCGGCTTTTAGCCCGCCAATCTCGCATCCATTTTAAAATCCTATAAATAAGAGGTAGGGTCTCATTTGCACGATCTGAAATTTTGGAGAAGCCGGCTCGCCAAATTGCCTTCTCACCTCAGATCCAAACTTGGGAGCGACATCATCTTCTTCGACACCGGATCCGATCTCAACGAATTCTAAAGGGCTATTATCCTCCTTGTGAGATAATCCCTGTGGCTATTATCCTCCTTCGTGAGATAATCCCTCAAAAGGTTCGAGATCGGATCTCGATCTACACGCGATTCCTCGAGATTAAACTTCGCTTTGATCTTGAGAAGAGCTTTGATTTCGCTGGTCGATCTCATTCGGGCCGTTATTTCCTTCGGAGATAACCCCCGCATCGTAGATCTCTTTCTTTGATCACGACACGGCGTCCACCTGACGGAATAAAGTCCCCCGACACAGTAAAGACACCCACGCAAGCAGGACCCGATAAACGGATCCGAAGCGCTTGTTCAAAAGGATAAAAGTTGTAATTTTGATTTTCATTGTAAGCCTTATAAAAGGCGATCTTTTTCTCAATCTCGCTGTGTTTAATCGGGTTTGTAACGGATTCAAGCAATGACAATCATCCCGACTTTTACCGCAACAAGCCGGGCGCACTACTGAGCCAACGGTCTCGTGATCTCGAGATCGCGGTCACAACCGCTGATCCCGATCCCGCCGAAGAAGAGGTCGAGTACGAAGTTCGACCAACGTAGTTCGAGGAGTATCTTTCGCCCTCGCCACAATCGCCCTCCCCGCAGATCCAAAAGGATCCCCGCCGCAAGGAGGATTCGCTGGTCATCGGACTCAAATCCCGCAGGATTCGATCCCGCCCCTACCAAGGTCGCAGAAGCGCACTTGCCCGGCCCGACTACCGGATTCGGCAGATCCCAACTCCTTTGTGAAGGAGAAAATCGCCGATGGCACACCGATTATGTCGAAGAGAGCTCGCCAACGACAACGCCAAAGCCAGGCACGTCGATTCGCTAAGGCCATGGAATCAGTGGATGGGATTCGCTATGAGGCGGATCTCAGATCCAGAAGGGGCAAAAAGCCTCTAAATCAAGCAGCTGATGGTTCTTCCAAGCCGTCAACAAGTGAATGGGTCCAAGTCAAGCGGAACCGTTCTATACTCCAGGAGCGCATCCGAAAGCCACAAGACTCCTTTACATACAAGACGGCCCTAGTTCAAGAGGCCCAAAAGCTAAAGGAAGAAGTGGCTGAAAAGCCGCCCAAGATGCGCCAAATTTGGAGGCCAAAACCCGGAGCAACGGTTCATGCAAAGGCCGAAGCTTCAATCAAGGATCGCCACCCTGCCGATTCAATCAAAAGAAGGTCGCCACGACCAATTCCAACCGGCGATAACCCCAAATTGCCGCCGACTCTACTTTCACTTCGGTTGAGCCCGCCAACCCATCCCGAAGCAAGAAGACGGTATTGGAACGCCGCCCATTGCAAGGTGATCGAGGCAAGATTTCAATCAAAGAACGCTTGGGTCTGCTGGGGAATCCCGTCACTCCTAGTGCGTGAGGTCGCACTCCACCTCAACCAAGACAAGAAGAATCCTCGCAGCCTACCGCGACCGCTACTTAATCAAGTCCAAGAGCCCGCCAAAGATTCACACTCATGGCGGTCATGGGCAGTGACTTATGAAACGCCTATTTTTCCTCGGGAGACACTCTCATCCGACGATGACGACGCTTTACCCGAGAAGTCGCGGCTAACACACAATAGGTTGCTTCGTATGCATACCAACGAAGTACTATCGCGGCCGGGGTACGAAAATCCGAAAGAGGAATGCCCTAACCAAATATGCCTTGCTTATGCTCAAACCGATCAAGGCAAGATCGAGTGCAACCGCTGCTAAAACGACCGAGAAGGCGCCGGTCTTTGATAGACTCGCACGAGAATGCCGTAACCCAAGTCAAGACGCCCGCAAGAAGAGATTGGTGCCTCGCATGCATGAATTGCCAAGCGTTATCATCAATATGACCAAAGAGGAACGCGCCACGCGCCATTCTCGGCATCGCGAACGACTCGACGCGTCCGACTGCTAGGACGCACCCATTATCGCAAGATGCGTATGATTACCCTCGATGATGAAGTGTCGGATGCCGGCCCGCAATGGCTTCCGATAATACAATTTCCATAGGACAACCCCGCGAGGCGCTCATGATCACGAACAAGTGTCGCAGATGCTTGAGGAGGCCCCACTCAAGCAAAGGGACAACTTTAAGCTTGAAATGGAACCGCCATGCGCCAGATGAGAGCCATGCATGACCAACATCCACGCTGATAATGAACCAAGGCGAAGTCAAGTCGCCGCAATAATGTCAACTTAATGATAGCCACACCGATGCAGAAGGAGGCCAAACATTGATGATCGTGGCCGGTCAGAAAATGCTAGCGATAACACCGCCATTCCTCCCCAAAATCACCCGAACGGAGACGAGGGGAGAATGAGAAAATAAAGACCTCGAGCAAAATCAATACTTTGATTTCCGCCAAGAGGTAAAGAAGACGGTATACCATGTCCATATCCAGAGAATGGGAATCAATCCCGATCCCAGAAAGTTCAACCTAATTAACTTTACTGCTCGACTGAAAGGGATCACCCACTCAAAGACTTGATCTATTTCAAGTCTCACCTAGGGTTATTCCCGCAACGCAGCCCTTGATGGTTCGGTCATTCGCTGGCACCCTTCGTGGAGTCGCCACGATTGGTACCGCCGCCTCAAACCGTGGAGTGTTAATACCGATGACATGAAGACCATGTTTCTCGCTAATTTCTTCGACGATGACACCGAGATATCCATCGGGTCGTTGTTGGACGAGAAACAGAAAGACGGGGAAACGGTGGATAACTTCGTCAAGAGGTTCAGAAATAAGGCAATGAATTGCCGGGACCCGATAACGGAGAAGTTCATTCTCCAAACTTGCCACAACAACTTGTCATTGGACGTGTTGGAAGCAATGGGAACGGCACCGTCCGAGACCTGGAAGGATTTAAAGATACGCCGAGAGCAAGCCGAAATGATTCCTCAAAAGGAAGAAGGCGAGAGAGGTCACCGCCAGAAATGCAAATAAGCAAAATTTCGTCCCGCGCGGCAGAGGAAAGGCACCAGCAAAAACAGTTGATGCAAATCAAACGTTCCAGTTGCGGCCCCAACAACAGTCGCAACAACAAGCACCACAGCAGTCACGACCTCAATGGCAACAACGAACCGAAAATCGTAAGTCGCCTGAGAAAGATTCCTAAGGTTTACTCCTTCAAAGATGATGAAGTTCCCGGTATTTTTAAATACCTTCTGGAGAACAACAAAATTCAGTTGCCCCCGATTGTAAACCAAGAGGAGGCAAAGAGGTTACAGACTGGCATCGCTACCACCACGGCAAAGGCACCATCCGACGGTCATGCTATCATCTCAAGGACAAAATCCGTGCCTTGATTGATGTAGGGTCATTACCCCAAAAGCGCCCAAAGAGAAGAAAGTAGGGCTTAACGCAGTTCCATCACTTCGATCGGTACCTTTGGATTGGTTCCAACCGACGCCCGTTGTGAAAGTTGGGATGAAGACGGTGAATGACGACCCACACGGTCAGCGCAAGAAGGGACTGGTATCTCATACAGCCCCGAACGGCGAGATCCTTTGGGTTCATCCGGATTTACTCGAAGATAAGCAGTGGGCGACCTCTTCGTCTAAAAAAAAGTCGAAAGGGAAGGGGAAGCTATGTCATGCTACTTCTGCAATCTTGGAGAAGGATGATGAGCAGATAATGACACTCCAACTCTCCGAAGAAGAACAAGAAGTCTTCGCCACCAGGAGTGGACAAGAGTACAGCTACAAATATCCCGAACTCCTAATCCAAACGCAAAGACGTTGACGGAGTTGGGGGTAGTGATGACTCCACGCTGCGGGAAAAGTCGCGAAAGAAGTGGCCGCTAAAGAAAGCACGCCAAGCTAAAAGAGAAGCAACCCCAACAACCGAGAGATCAAGTTCAAGGCAGCCCCGCTTCAATCGTCCGATTGGAAGAGATAAACCGAAAAGTTCGAACTCTTCACGACGCTCGACATTATGGCTCAACCGCCAATATCCCGCGAGGATAACGCTTTACGAAGCATCAGGTTATCAAAAGAAACCGAGAGGCGCATAGAGGCCTTAGTCGACTCGTATGTTTCTCACCGTGCCGAAGTTATGAGTCAGCCCAATCTTTGGCCCAAAGAATGCAACTCGCCACCAAGCACATTCCATGCATAACTTTTACCAAGGAGGATATGCAGCGAAGAATTCCAAACATGACAGTCGCTGTATTTCTTACCGGGTACATTGGCTCCAAAAGTCAACCGGATCCAAGTCGATCCGTTCACAGGAGCATCATGCCCTCCACCGATGTACAACCGGATTCCCGCCAAGAAGTCGGCATCTACAGCATCGGTGATTTACTGATTTAACACTGGTCTCACCACTTGGTAAAATCCAATAAAGTGCCAAATGGGAGATTTGAAGTCCCAAGTCACATGCTATGTGATCGATGCGAAACTTCTTATAACTTATTATTGGGTCGCCTTGGATCCATAATAATGTTATAGTTCCTCCACTCTTCATCGTGTCCAAATATGTCGACACTAATAATGAAGTTAAGACTGGTCGCGACAAACACCGCTTAAGGGTTGGAGAATTACTTCATCGACTCTCCTTTACTGCAATGAGTCCGATATCAATCATCGCCAACGCAGCTGGTGAGGAAGTTGGCGCCGGGCTGCTTGATTATGAGGGGGTTTTGTTATAAATGACATTGTACCACAGAATCAATCTTGACGATGAAGACTCGCCGATGAAAGTCAGAATTGGCAACTTGCCGATAATAAAATAAATGGTAAATTAGAATACTCCCCGTCTTTATTTGATGTGATGAAGCAATTGTACGATGATCCCGAGTTGCACATACTAATTCAATCATCATGTGTTACACAGAAGTGTCTCCGAGATTCCTTCGGAACAACCCTAGTCATCCCTGCCAAGATAAGAGGTGAGAAAGACTTGATTTATGGCAAAGGAGAGGCATTCCCACTACCAGATGACTTCTTAAAGCAAGATGATGGCAATGACAAGCTCGGCGCTCACTTATTTAGATACAGTACGGAAGTGCAGAGTCTGATGAAGAGATGGGGGTACGATCTTGCGCGGGGAGAGGGTCTCTGTTTCGGTAGAGGTCCTCAAATTCCACCCAAAGCCGCACACGTCCCCGAGGGGAAGCCTGATAACTATTATGGATTTAGAAGAGGGTTGGGTTATGTATCTTCTTCAGAAGACGAATGTTGCTGGCTCATTGACGACCAAGTATCCGACGCAGGGGATGGACATTCATCAGCCTCCTCAGCCTGGAGACTCGGCGTCGATCGCTAAATGTTCAAGGGGTTAACGTCAAATATGACTACAACCGATCCTGCCACCATCGAGGATGATGAACAGATGCCAACATGGGAAGACCCGTGGATCCATCACCTCAATATGCAATACGGAGACCGATTCGAGCAAAGAGAACCTCCGACCGAAGATGCAGTAGTTCAAGTCGATATGGGTGACGAAGTCAATCCAAAGCCCATATTCATGAGCGGCAGTCTTCCCCCAGAGAAGAGAGAGGAATTGATCGTCAGGAATATATATCGGCGTTTTCGCACAGATTGCGAAGATATGCGGGGCCGACGAGCGTGGCTACTCGCCAGCCTCAATATCAAGCGGATATTAAACCGATCAACGGCGGCAAAAGCGGTTCGTCCGCAAATCATGGAATCGATCGTGGCGAAGTGAGGAAGCTCATAACATCAGGGTTCATCAGGGAAGTACAGCACCCGGATTGGGTGTCAAATATTATTCTGATTCCAAAGAAGAATGGGACAATCAGACCGCCGACTACGTGGATCTAAACGCCGCATGCCCAAAAGATGATTTTCCTCTTCCAATCACGGATGTTATCATTGACAACACGTGCGGATTCGAGAGAATGTCTTTCATGGATGGCTTTTCGGGTATAATCAAATCAAGATGCACCGGATAGCAAAACACTGCAGTTTAGAACTCCCCTTGGTGTCTTTTGCTACACGGTCATGCCATTTGGCCTGAAGAACGCGGGCGCTACATATCAGCGAGCCATGACGAAGATTTTTCACGAACATCTTCGGAAGACGGTTGAATGCTACGTTGACGATCTAGTTGTGAAAAGCCGCGACAAGAATGACCACATCAAAGACCTGAGAACGACATTCGATCTCATGCGGAGTCATCAGTTAAAGATGAACCCCACTAAATCTTTTCTAATGTCCAAATGACAAGTTCCTTGATTCGTTGTCACCACTAAGGGTATTCACATTGACCCGTGATAAAGTGAAGGCGATCAACGAAGTTACAACCCCCGAAATCTAAGAGAGCTCGAGGGTTACAGTGGACGATAGCGACATCCGGTGGTTCATATCAAACCTCTCCGAAAAATGCCAACCGTTCTCCAAGCTAAATAAGAAAGGAGTATCATTTGTCCGGGACGACCGCCAAAAGGCATTTAAGGATATCAAAGCATATCTAGCTTAATCCCCGCTCGCTGTAATCAAGTCGTAAACCGCTCTTGATTTACATCAAATGACGAACCATTAAGCTAAGCGCTTTGCTCACGCAAGACGATGACAACGGTCACGAGCAAGCTGTATTATCTAAGTTGGGCGTTGGTAGGTCTTTGAATCCGCTATCCAATGATCGAAGGAATGCCTAGCATTGGTGTTTGCGGTTCAAAAGATGCGACACTACTTAGTCCGGCTCGATTCACGTTCTTTCGGCGTAAACCCGGTCAGGATATTCATGGCCTAACCGGCCTCTATGAATTGGCGCTTAGCTTAAATAGGCCTTGCTCTTGTCCCAATACGACCGCACTTCAAGCAATGTAAGTCGGTCAAGGGACAGTAATTTGTGATCTTTTGGCGCCTAATCCAATAAAGGATACTACCGAAGTTGTATGATGACTTGCCGATGAAACCCACGAGGTGAACACTACGTCACATCGGCAAATATAGCGACTGTACTTTGGAGACTTCCAGGCAACTAGCGTAACAAGCACCCGGATGTTCAAAGATTTCTCGCAGAGTTGGAGTTGTCTTAGTTTCTCCGGAAACACGTGATGCCGCTGGCTTATTCGCTAACCGAACCGCTCCAATAATGTGGTCAATACAACGCCTTACTTATTGAACTTCGGTTTGCAAAATGGGGTAGAATATCTCAAGCTTTTGAGATTCTCAACTCATAGTCAAACAGTTCGTGGGGACTATGAAGTCGAACTGACTTGATTCCGTATCGTGACGCATTTTGTCGAGATGGCGGATTCGCTTGAAGAATTCTTCATTGAATACATCCAGCGCCTTGAATGCATATCACGGTGGCGTTAGCGGCATTAAGCGGTATCGTTAAGCGCAACCGCTGAGTCGGGCGGATTGATTACTGTGAGGACTCACCAACTCTTTGTGCCAATGTATGGCGAAGGAGTCAACAACAAAGAGGTGGTCATCAAAGAGGTGCACTCAACCAGAATTGAATTAGAGCCCCGGGATTGGCGATTTCCTATAATCGATTATGTCCTACACGGCATCTTGCCTGAAGACGTAAAAGAGAGGGAATCAATCCGACGAAGAATGCCGAGGTTCTTTTATAACTCAGAGACCCAAACGTTATATCGTCGCGGGTACGATGGCTTGCTGCTTCGGTGTCTTTCAAGCAAAGAGGCAGAGGAAGTTCTTAGGGAAGCACACGGTGGAGAGTGCGGCGCACACCAACCCCGTCCCAAGCTTTATGATCGCGTCAGGAGAATGGGATATTTCTGGCCAACGATGGTTAATGATGCAATCGAGTACGCTCGAAGGTGCCATGCGTGTCAAATACACGCGAACTACATGCATCGACCCCCGGAGCATTTGCACCCCTCGGCTACATCATGGCCTTTCGAGACGTGGGGGATGGACATTGTGGGTCCTATCTTTCCTCCGCCGCTAAAGGTGATCGGTTCATTCTCGCAGCCACCGACTACTTCTAAGTGGGCTGAAGCAATTTCACTAAAAGAGGTGAAGACAAACAACGTCATCAGGTTTATCAAGCATCACGTCATCTATCGACACGGCGTGCCAAGGCGAATCATACATGATAATGGTCCCCAATTCATCAGCAATACCTTCGTCAGGTTTTACGAGAAGTTCAAGATTCAAGACGCCTCGCCGACGGCCTACTATCCCGCCGCTAACGGTTTAGTCAAGCTGCTCAACAAAACGATCATTAAGATCTTGTCGAAGCTTGTGAAGACCAATAAGCGTGATTTGGATGATAAACTCGGAGAAGCACTCTGGGCATATCGCACCACGATTCGCACACCAACTGGAGCTACCCCCTATTCTCTGGTATATGGATGTGAAGCGGTGCTACCATTAGAAATCCAAATTCCATCACTTCGATCTCGAATCGAGATGACGACGGAGGAACAAAGATCCAAGACTTTGAAGAGCTCGAGATGTTGGATGAAAAGCGCTGGAAGCTCAACAACACATTGAGTTTTACCAAGCGGAATGTGAGAGCTTTCAACAAGAGAGTCCGACAGAAGCTTCAAGGAAGGAGACACGGTCCTGTTGCTTCGGCGACCGATAATTCGACTCCAGAAGAAAGGTAAATTCGAACCCAAATGGGAAGGACCATTTGTGATAGACAAGGTTTACTCAAACGGTGCGTATCGCCTAATTACTCAAAATGGCAACAGGCAATTAATGCCAATAAATGGGAAGTTCCTGAAAAAGTACTACCCTTGTTCCTGAAAAAGTACTACCCTTAGTATGTTCGGGATAACCCATATTGAAGGGAAGCTCCTCAGGAAATAATTCTCCATTGTCCTTGAGGATAACCATAAATCTGTCCTTCACCATAAATTTCCTCACCGATCAAACTCATTAGCGGTGAGTCTACTAAATAAAAATCTTTCTGGTCCAATCCACCAACACAATCCCCTCTTGATTCCTTTCAATGAACAAGAGACCCCCTTTCACAATTAAGATTCCCTTCTGATAAACAGAAGGATTCCATCTTCCCCACTTCGCTCACGCCTTCCCATGGTTAGAGTCGAAGTTGGAATTTTCTCTCGATAAACGAGAAAGTCATTTCAAGATCGTAGCTAATCCTATAAAGCTTAAAGCTATCCAATCTTCTTCCCCACTTCGCTACACCTCCCCATGGTTAGAACCGGTTGGAATTTCGCCTCGATAAACGAAAGTCATTTCAAGATCGTAGCTAATCCTATAAAAGTGAAAGTTATTCAATCTCTTTTCGATTCTCTGAGTGGAGATCCCACTCTTAGTTTCACCCTTCCGATTCTCTCGGGAGATCCCACTTTTAGTTACTTCCTTCCTAGAGATAGAATATAAAATTCTTCCTCTCCAGGGACAAGAGATAGGATATAAAATCTTTCCTCTCTTGTTTTGGGTTCGTCTTTACCCTAAAAGAGGACTTGGAGATAGAATATAAAATTCTTCCTCTCTATCGTCGGGAAACAGGATATAAAATTCTTCCTTTCCCACGTTAATTTTCATCTTTATGTCGGTTTAGTCTTTCCTCCGTGAAAAAGATACCAAGATTTATCTTGGGGTATTTTATCCCGAAACCTAAGTAGGGATGAAGCCAGCCTACTGCAGTTCTTGGGTTTAGTCTTTTCTCCGATTGAAGAAGACACCGTGGTTCACTCGGGTATTTTATCCCAAGCCTAAGAAGGATAAAGCCAGCATACCAGCGTTGCGGTTTAGTCTTTTCTCCGATTGAAGAAGACACCGAGTTTGATTTTGGGGCATTTTATCCCAAGCCTAAGTGGATAAGCCCGCATGTAACACATGCAAGTGGTCTATGCCCGTGATAAAAGACTAAGTCTATGTATTCAACATCATAGCATCAAGCCTAAAAGAGTTTCATTCTCTTAGCACAACGCCACGCGCGAACGGGTTAGACAATCCGCGACGCCAGCCCGATTAAAACGGTAGTCGGTGAAGGCTAGTCAAACCGCTGATGGTCGGGTTGGCCAATAACCCTAAAGTCGGCGCCTAACTGCGGCGTCGCCCGGTTAGTCTCTTGCCCGCAAAAGATGACAAAGTCTATGTATTCAACATCATAGCATCAAGCCTAAAAGAGTTTCATTCTTTGGCACAACGCCACGCATGAACGGTATAGAAAATTCGCACGCTAGCCCGATTCAAACGGTAGTCGGTAAAGGCTTATCAAATCTATTGATGGCTGAGGGTTTGCCAAAAATCCTATAAGCATTATGGTGGATTATTTCAAGCGAAATGAGAAATCATAATAAACAAATGAAGAAAAAGGAGAATGAAAATTTATTCGAGAGTCGAGTCTTTTAAATTGCAGCTAATCAAACATCAAGTTTATAACAAAAGATTTGTTGTTCTAATTTGGACAGCTCATCGTTGTAAGCTTTTTGGAACTCCGCCTGCAATTCAGCTCTAAAAGATTCCTCTGAAATGGTCAGCGTCTTTGCAGCTTTTTCCTCAACTTCAGCTAGCTTTTGTTCCGAAAACTCCAGCTTTGATAGAATGGTTCGCTCCTCTTCGCTGACCTTGGTCGCTCTAAGATACTTAAGTTCTCTTCCCCGCTGAAGTTCACCTTAAAGCTGCATTATCTCGACCTCACTTGATGCGATGCAAGAATAAATGTGGTTCGTGGATGCGGATTTCTGAAGCTGTCTTAACCTCGATCTACTCGCCCTCTGTATCCAACCTCGAGTCCGATATCGACTGAGCATCGCGCCATGCTTCCAAACGACTCCACCGACCGACTATATACAAAGAAGCACTCGCTTGCAATTCCCGAACTTCAAGTTTGAATTCTAGGCAATCAAGGTCATCAGCAATGGCTTTGGCTAACTCAGGGTGACCAGCATCCCGTATCAAAGCCGTCCTAGAGTCAAGGGCCGACCTGAACCGATGAAGAGAAAGCCCACTATGGAGAATCTTGTCAATCATCAGGTTCATGAAAGAAAAGAATGACTGGACCTCCATACAGATGATAATCCGGTTCGATCGCCATCCGACATCGCGTCTCGCCAAATCATGGAGATGAGAGGTAAACCCTGTAAGAATATGAAAGGGTGGATATATCAAAATCAGAGGTCAAAGGCGGGCGAAGATGTCATTAGCTGGATAACCCGTACCTGGCTCTATCGGCATAGCTTCATGGATTGTCAAGTCTATCGGAGGAGGAACCGCCGTTGACGTACCAATTGCTGCAGTTGGTCTCACTCAAGATGTTCGCGCCAGCCGCCATCATGGTACCCACTCGAGGGGCATCAGAATGAGGAATCGGAGAATGAGCCTCAGTAGGAGTTCCTGCCAGCAATAAAGTGGATTCATTAGCTTCATCAGATTGTAATTGTATTAGTCAAAACAGGGCTAGTCTTACAATCAACAAGGAGTCACCGTACCGTTAGGGGAATGAACCCCAAAGATGCACAAAGCATGTCATCGGGAGACGCCACCTCGGGCTAATCATATAATCAATCTATTATGGGTGTGTCCATAAGCGTGCCATCCTCATCAAAATCCTCTATCAAAAACTGCACGAGGGGATATAAGTAAAGGCAACAGAGTCAAAACCCGCGATCGACAAAATGGCTTACCTCCTACAGAAAGTCAATCTCTCATCCCATTATCCATGTTTGCTCCACAAATTTCTCTAAAAGAGCGAAGCATAGAGATAATTAGGGGCATGATTCGAAGTCGTCCAATTCTCGCCATCAAAATGGAGTGTTGCCAGGGATAGATGTACCTGGATTCGTTGAATCAGGTCCTACATTGGTAATCTCACCAACTTCAGTAGATACCACAGGCTCTTCTACTATGGACTCGTACATCTGTTGAGTGAAACTAAGCCCCGCGGAAGATGCGAAATTGTGATGAGGAATGTCAAAATTGTCAAAGTTGGTTTCGCACCCTCCTGCACAAAAAATGGAGAGATGTGAGTCTTGAATCCGAAGGAACTACGGAGTGCTTAAGCATTACCTTCCTCGCCAACAGAGCCATCACCGGTTAAGTCCACCGCAAAAGCTCGCGGATCTACGTGTGTTTTGTGAACTAACTTCTTCCGCTTAACGGCGTGTGTCCCCGCTCGGAATGCGCGAGGTTCCTCCTCTTCCTCAGCTGATATGCCTACAGCATCAAATTGGTGTTAAAACCAATAATTTTGAAGGAGAAAAAGAGAGAGGAAATATTGGCGAACCTGTCCCAAAGTCCTCCTCACAATCGTCGTCATGATCTCCTCCAGAGGCTTCGTTGACAGAGTTGAAGGTCTCCTCCTCTTCCTCGACAGTTTGACGAGTGTTGCGTCGCTTCCTCTGTGACCGAGCGGCCTTCTGAATCTTTTGAGCTTTAGAACGGGAGGCCTCTTCAGCCATTAACTCCGAAATTGGCCTCACCTGAACAGGTTCATTAGCTGCTAACAACCACATGCAGCACAAAATGTCGGCTTCGGCGGCCTTCGTACTTCGAGCTAAACCTAGCTCCAGTGCATCCCGCCACACTCCATAGCCATGCCCGGACGCCGTCCACTAAGCCGCCATGAGTTTGAAGGTACCGATTCGGATTGCTGACATAAAGTTGGTCATAACCAAGCTGGCGGGCCGTCGGCTAGGTAGATACGGCCGATGAAGCACTCATCCTCACCCTAATGTCGTAACCCTACCAAATGTTCATCGGCCGGTTAAACGCAGCCGACATCAAGAGATCCGGCTGCGCCCTCTCCTCATCGAGCAAAGACTTCGCCGTCTTGACGAAGAACCAGGAAAACATCGAGAGAAAACCCAACCTTTGTGAATGCGCAATTGCTTTCTTATCTCCGAATCCTCGCCTTCCATCTACAATTTCTAACGATTGTAGCAAAGGGATGGAATGGTCAGCGATGCTTGGTGTCGACATGATATCCGGGCGGTGAAGGACTAACCACGCCATCAAATAAGTGTATGGAAGCTCCACCTTGGCAAGAGGAATTTGTTTCGAAGGTTTACCCTCCCCGAAAGTGAAGGCATCGACTATTTGTCGAGTCCACGATGAATGTTAGCCACCATCACCGGAGGAGAGAAAGCTCCTTCTTGTGAGCGAGCCGAATCATGGATAAAGCACTTCTAATGGCGGTGCCTCACCCGGTGATATGATGCAGCACTTCTTCAGCAGTTAGCGAGTGGCCAGGCGGAGAGTCATCGGCTCAATGGCTTCTGCGTGCCACAAGAAGGTCTTGAATTTGGTCCCCGAAGGAAGCCACCCCTGCTATTAAGGGTATAGGAGTGAGCATTGATTTCTCGATTAGCTCATTGACCTCTGAAGGGGTAAACGGTGATAATTCGCAGATCACCTCGCCAGAATTGCTTTCCGATGCTTGAACAAGTAAGTTATGACCGCCGTGCTCAATTGAGCCTTGGTCCTTTGGGTAATAGCCCATCGACAAAGCAATACGATAATGGCAAGTAAGATCCCACAAGGTGTCATAGCGTCGGCATATGCTCCTTCACCGACTCAAGTCACGGTTCAAGGAAAGTATTCCCGTATAACATCTTCCCCATGGGTAAACCGTAAACTCGGTGCATCTCGTGAAGAGGTAACCCCACCCCCGCTGGTCGAAAGGTATTTGAACCGGTCATAGAGCTCCAACAATGCGAGGAAGTGATTGAGTGTGACCCGGCCATTATACATGGTGTACGGATCGCGTAGAGACCACAGCCTGAACTCCTCTCCCATCGCCAAGAACGTAAGTCGCCATACGAGCCCACATGCTTATGCGAAGAATGCGACCAACCAAAAGATGCGTGACGGTTGCGGGCATCTCGTGACTTTGCGAGACAATTACGCAAAGTATTAGCGACAATGAAAAGCTCATCGCTGGGTGGTGCGCCTAATCCCAACACATTAGGGTGCAATCCGATAACACGCTTCCCTACTCGAGCGGGATGCGCTGGTGGGTAATGTACCGCAATGGATCTTTGTCGCGGCTCCTCGTCAAGCATACGACATTTCTCGAGCCACCGATACCTTAGCTTCGGCTAATGGCGATGTCGGTATCGGGATAAATACAAGTGCCTCCATCATCCTTATGCAACCACCATTTCGCTGCAAATAAAGATTGCGTCCGGGTCCTCAACAGATTCACCAAACAAGTAATCCGCCTTCTTAAGAGGCTGGTTGGAACTAGTGTCTCTCACAAGTGGTACATCGGTGATCAACGATCGAAACGCGAGCACTCCTCACGTTACCACTGAATGGTCTCATTGGCGTGCGGTGCAAAGCGAGGGTGACCAATATGGGCTAAGAAACATCCGGCAAAGATGATGCTCTCCTCACGACGCCAACCGCGAAGAGGGAAACGCCCGAGGGATATTCAACCGAAATGAGTAATAAATATCCGTTAGATTCGGTTATAAGAGTGAACTTCGTCATTGAATCTACGAGATAAAGTCCTTTACTTATAATGGGTAAAGGCGATTCCGATCCATAAGGCAGCATATATCATCATAAAAGAAGCGATAATATGCCACCTTACAGTACAATACGACAGTGCCCCCTCAAGATAGGTGTTGACCAAGCAAAACCCATCTTTTAAGCGACGACCCTCACGAAGAAGAATCGCGGCTCTTCCCAATTGCCTCACAAAGGAGAACAAAGCGGGGATGCAATATGCTATATGCGAACTTTGAATACAATAAGATATAGAATAAGCTCACCAGAAAGTGACAGGGGCACACTCTTAGGTGACGGGATAGCCGGCTGGCTCCTCGAGGCGCATGATCTCCCCGATGACATCTTGACCTGCAAAAAGAAACCAGACGGGTTAAATCCGAAACATAAAGGGAAAATTATGAATTTCGAACCAAAAATCCTAGGAGAATATAAGGGATTTCTTGGTCAAATTCTAGTTAAACCTACAAGGGGCATATGCGCCAACGTCAGGTTCAAATTTTGCTCAGAAACTCCTCCTGATCAAACTTGGCCGTAAAATGACCAAAATACCCCCGGGCCAGGTTGAAATTTCGGCCATCTAGGTTACTTTCAAGTCTAAAAAATTTCAGCCACCCAAATAGCCCTCAAACCCAAAGTTTTAGCTGTTTTGCACAAAACCCCCGAATTCAGCCTTTTGCACAAAACCCCCTGAATTTCAGCCTTTTTGCACAAAACCTCCTAAATTTCAGCCATGATTTGCATATAACCCCCTCAGATTTTTGCCAAAATAAAAGTTTAGGAATTCCCAGCGATCATTGGCATACCAACTCGTCAAACTACAGTCCAATCTTTACATAAAAACCCCTCAAGTTCCGCCCTCTTTCTCATGACCAAAATCCCTCAATTTCATGCAATTTTACCCTCAAAAATCCCATGTGAGGCTTGAAATCAAACCCTAATTTGTTGCATGCCTACCCTCTGATTTTCATGGCAAAATAAAGATTAAATGTGCAAGAGTTATGGGGTTTACCTCAAGCAAAAGTCCGAGGGATTGAATCGAAGAACGGCTCGAGGGACCCGAGAAGGCTTAAAAAGAATATAAATTTGGAGAATTCTTGAACGGCTGGAGGAAGCTTGAATCTCTGAAGCTATTTAGGGTTTAAGGGAGACGAGGCGAGAAAAAGAAGGAAGCAAGAGAGAGAGAAGGGGGGGGCCGGCCGAAACCCTAGAGAAAAAAGGAGGGGGGGCCGGCCGAAATAAAAAAAAAAAAAGAAAAAAAAGTAGAGAGGAGAAAAGGGGGCGGGTCCTTAAATAGGGGAGAGGATTTTAATTGGGCCCAAACCCAATAGAAGAAGGAAAGAAAAAGAAGCAGTTGAAGGCAGGTTTGACCAAACCAAGTTGTGGTGGGTTTAGAATTCTAAATCTAATCAAAGAAGACTTGGAAACCTAATTAAAGAGGATTTGGAATCCCAGTCCCAACAAGATTTTGGTAATCCCAAATTCCTAGGATTTGGAATCCCAAATTCCTAGGATTTGGAATCCCAAATTCCTAGGATTTGGAATCCCAAATTCCTAGGATTTGGAATCCCAAATTCCTAGGATTTGGAATCCCTGGCCACAACAGATTTCGAGAATTTTAGCCTCAACAAGGATTTGGAATCCCAAATTCCTAGGATTTGGAATCCCAAATTCCTAGGATTTGGAATCCCAATCACAACAGATTTCGAATTTTAGCCTCAACAAGGATTTGGAATCCGGTCAGCCAGTTTGGTAATCGGTCCCGTGAGAATTTGGAATCCCTGGCCACAACAGATTTCGAATTTCACTTCAACAAGGATTTGGAATCCCAATCACAACAGATTTCGAATTTTAGCCTCAACAAGGATTTGGAATCCCAATCACAACAGGATTTCGAGAATTTTAGCCTCAACAAGGATTTGGAATCCCAAATTCCTAGGATTTGGAATCCCAGCCCCAATAGGATTTCGATAATCCTAGCGGTGAGGATTGATAATCCTAGTCAAAGTAGGATTGAGTAAACTCAAATCCCCACCGTGTTCCTCTCTCCCACACGCAGGTCTTCACCCATCGAGAGTCAATTCTCATATGGTTCGAGTTGTGTGAACCCTAAGTATACCCAACCAGCGTATGAGTATAAACCGCTTCCTAATTTTGGTCGAGAAGTTCCCGGAGAATAATTTCATATTCTAAGGATAACTCGACAACCCCCATTTTACTCCCACAAGGATACTCCAATAAGGTATACGAGTATAAACCGCTTCCTATTTTGGCAGAAGTTCCCGAAAATTTCTTAAGGATAACTCACCACCTCCAAACGGTATACGAGGATAAACTAATTCCTAAAACTCCGATGAGCATGAGTATAAAGCGTGTTGGCCCGATAGCCAGCGTCATTATTGAATTGCCGATTAAAGGTGGAATGTCAAGAGAAAATTTCTAACGCCGGCCAACGCCGCATCTCCGTAAAATTCCTCCCGCCGTGGTCAATCCCGCAACGAAGGCCACAATGGAGAGTCCAAATATTAAATGGCGAACCCCGATCTCCTCCCTTGTGGTTAGGCCAGCATGGCAGCGCGTCGGAGAATTTGCCAAGCATAAATATGAAGTTGATGGTCACCACGAAAACTCACCAAGACGAGTGTTTGGGTCGAAGTTGATTTCTTGAGATTTCGACGACGCTGTTCTTCGATCTTCTCATGATTTAGTCATATTTGAGGTTCTTGGCAATTTTGATGCTACGATACCCCTCCAAAGTTTTCGCATTCTCCTCAGATTTTATCGAGGGTCCGAATACTTTGATAAGATGCTCTTGCTTCGCTCAACGCTGAACTTTGTAGAAGAGGCCCATGTTTTGCTTCAGTTTCTTGAATCACGGCTCTGTGGCGTCGTGACCATATTTTGGGATCAATAGTCGTTGCATTTGTATTTGATTGATTGAAATGTCAAGTCGATTTTGACTAATCATCTTCATCTTGAAAGTCACCACTTGGGTTATAATTGAAATGCCTTGAGAATCATTCGAGAAAAAGGCCGCCTGGTTTTCTCAATATCGATTTCCGTGAAAGCTTCTATATGTAATATCTCAGAATTGTCCCACTTGAAAGCGAAATGGGACAATGTCTCGCTCAGGGCCCGCAGAATCAATGCGAGCATGCTTGAGCTTCCTGAGGCGATGTAATGGCACATTTGCATTAGCAATGAGTTACAAAGTGCATTAAAATCACGGTAGAGAAAGTGCTTGACCCCGGCAGAAGAGTGAACCCACTGCCTCAAGTTATTGCTTGTATGATAGATATAGATTTTTGGCAAACCCTCACCATCAACGGATTTGATGAGCCTTTACCAACTACCGCTTGAGTTGGGCTAGCATGTAGATTATCCGAGTCCGCTCTACATGTTACGCTGTGCTAAAAAGTGAATTCTCTTAGACTTTATGCTACGATATTGAATAATGAGGTTCTGGCCAATTATCACGAATTGATTACCCTACAAAGATGTGTTAGATGCGACTTATCTCTCGATAAGGGACAGATAATATCCCTATGCATGAAGGCATAGTTTAGGTGTCATTAGTAAATGACCTCTATGCTACGATATTGAATCGTAGGCTTGTGGAATTTGTGTTTTCTCTTGGGGCAGCGAACCTGTTGTGTTTTCTCTTGGGGCAGCGAACCTGTTGTGTTTTCTCTTGGGGCGAAAACGAACCCTGTTACCGGAGTAGACCTCTCATTCATAAAAGGAATCGAGAGGGGATTTTGACCGTGGTCCTAACTGTAGGAAGGTTTGACCAAGTGGGAGTGAAAATTAAAAATGATCCTAATCAGAGGAAGGTTTGATCGATAGGAGTTTTGAGACAATCCTAACTGTAGGAAGGTTTGATCGCCAATCAAATGGACCTCTGCTCATGGAAGGAATCAAGAGGGGATTTTGACCATGGTCCTAACTGTAGGAAGGTTTGACCAAGTGGGAGTGAAAATTAAAAATGATCCTAATCAGAGGAAGGTTTGATCGATAGGAGTTTTGAGACAATCCTAACTGTAGGAAGGTTTGATTGTTCAATCCTGAAATGGACCTCTCGTTCATGGAAGGAATCAAGAGGGGATTTTGACCATGGTCCTAACTGTAGGAAGGTTTGACCAGGATAGGAATTTTTGAGACAATCCTAACTGTAGGAAGGTTTGATTGCTCAATGTGAAAGTGGACCTCTGCTCATGGATTATCCACCCCGGCTTTCTTCGCAAAATTGGGCCGCTCTGAGTGAGTAAGAAGGAAGAAGCGGTTTAACCTCTTATATTCATCGGAGGAAAGGGCGGTTTATACTCGTATACACAGCCGAGTCGGAGGGCGGTTTATACTCGTATACACAGCCAGTCAAGTTTGATTCAACTTATTTCTGCTAAGACGCCGGCTTCAACCAAGGCTTGATGATGGCCTTGAGAGCTAAGCAATCCTTTGTAGGATGGAGGATCCTCACGTAGTGCATACGGTATTTAGGGTCGAAATTTTGTTAACCTCCTCTTGATTTGTAATTGGAGGCAACTTGATTTTGTTGTTATCAAGGAGGTGTTTGAAGATGATTGGAACTTCTTAGTCCTTGAAAGAGTATGTCCTATGGAATTCGATTTAGAAGCTTTTGGCGGCCGTTGTTGCGACGTTTGACCAACAGCGATTCTGGATGCCTTTCCTCTATTACGAGAGGAAAATTTACTTCGAGGGTCGACCATCTTTTAGCCTCTTCGACTTTCTTCCTTAGAAGCGTTGACTTGTTCTCCTCGTATTTTTAGGTCTTTCCGTAGTTGGTGGGGCGACCCCATGACTTCGGCAATTCTATAGAAAGATTGTTGTGGCAAGTCTTCAATATGAATTCTTGATGGTGGATCCACGCAATTCATAGCTTTATTATGAATCGCTAACGAAGGTGTCGATTGTCTCCCACCTTCGCTGCCTAGGAGATTTCCAATCGAGACTTGGTGTCGTCATCGAAGAAGTTCTTTGAAAAGAACTTTCCATGTCCTCCCAGAAGCTAATACTCCCGCTTTGAGTCTTCGATACCAATCGGCAGCCCGCCAAGAGTACCGACGAATGACCGAACCATCGAGGCTCGTTTCGAGATTACCCCAAATGTGATTTGAAATAAATCGGTGTTGTGAAGGTGACCCTCTCGAGTCAAATGGCGTGAAGTTGATCAAATTGAATTTCAAGCGGTAAGGGATTGAATCCCATTCTCGGATACGGACACGGGATACCGATCCTTTTGACTTCTGTGTGGACATCAAAGCATTGATTTTATTTTCAAGCTCTTTCATCCTTTCGCCATCATCCTCCCCTTGTTTTGGATGGCTTCCAATAGGAAGAATTGGACCATTTCCACCTTGAGCATCAAATGGAGCTTTCTTTGGAGGTTGATCGGCATAAATGTGTTCATCAATCTCGAATCACTTGTCTTGACATTATGAGCATTATGGTGGGTAACTCCACCTTGTTGGTTGGATTGGTTTGGCTGGACCAGTTGTTGTCTGTGTTTGGGTTTGCAATTCCCTCATCATTTGCATGGCTAGCTCCATCTCTGTTCTCATTTGACCTTAAGCTCTTCTCTTTGCTTAGCTAAGGCTTCTTGTAACATTTGAGCGGAGATCGGAGGTAATGGTAAAAGCTTCTACGGGATGGGGACCAACACTTGACATTGTGTCATCGGAAGCTATCGCCGAATTGATGTGGGCTTCATCATCGGATGACTCTCCCTCATGCATCCTTCTATAGCCGTCGTTGGGTAGCTTCGCAATTATGCAGAGACATCTGGCTGAGTCGCGGCTTTCTGCGAGAGGTGAAATCGGGATGCATCGTCGCGGTCCTTTTCCTTTGTTCACCATATTAATGGTCGCCGGAAACTCATCAATTTGGATGGGCGATCTCTTTCTTCTTCGGCGTCGTCTTGGGTGGCTTGATTTTCCGTTCTTGGCGGGAAAGCGTTCGAATCTGAAGCTCTTTGTGGGTGGCGTTCGACTGGAAAGGGGCACATCGATAACCCGTCTTAATCGGTTTTGCACATGAGCAAGAACAACCTATTTCATCGATGCGTCCTCTTTAGGTGTGTTGCCACTGACTGATGATGTGGTTGGTGTGGTTTATACTGTGATACCGCTTCTGAGTCCGTGAGGGAGCAGCTTTATACTGTGATACCGCCTGAGTCAAGTTTGATTCAACTTATTTCGGCTAAGACGCCGCTTCAACCAAGGCTTGGATGATGGCCTTGAGAGCTAAGCAATCCTTTGTAGGATGGAGGATCCTCCGCGTACGCACAAGATTTAGGGTCCGAATTTTGTTAGCCTCCTCTTGATTTGTAATTGGAGGCAACTTGATTTTGTTGTTATCAAGGAGGTGTTTGAAGATGATTGGAACTTCTTCGTCCTTGAAAGAGTATGTCCTATGGAATTCGATTTAGAAGCTTTTGGCGCTGCCGCTGTTGCGACGCTTGACCAACAAAGAAGCATGATGCCTTTCCTCTATTACGAGAGGAAAATTTACTCGAGGGGTCACCATCTTTTCGCTTCTTTCGCCTTTCTTCCTTCCGAGAAAACGCTCGCTTGTTCTCCTCGTATTTTTAGGTCTTTCCACGTAGTTGGTGGGGCGACCCCATGACTTCCAAAGAATTCTATAGAAAGATTGTTGTGGCAAGTCTTCAATATGAATTCTTCAAGAATTGATCCCCGCATTCATAGCTTTATTATGAATCGCTAACGAAGGTGTCGATTGTCTCCCACCTTCGCTGCCTAGGAGATTTCCAATCGAGACTTCGTGTCGCCATCAAGAAGTTGCTGAAAAGAACTTTCCATGTCCTCCCAAAGCAGCTAATACTCCCGCTTTGAGTCTTCGATACCAATCGGCAGCCCGCCAAGAGTACCGACGAATGACCGAACCATCGAGGCTCGCTTCCGAGATTACCCCAAATGTGATTTGAAATAAATCGTGTTGTGAAGGTGACCCTCTCCGCCAAATGGCGAAGTTGATCAAATTGAATTTCAAGCGGTAAGGGATTGAATCCCATTCTCTCGGATACTGACACGGATACCACCCTTTGACTTCCCGTGGACATCAAAGCATTGATTTTATTTTCAAGCTCTTTCATCCTTTCGCCATCATCCTCCCCTTGTTTTGGATCGCCCAATAGGAAGAATTGGACCATTTCCACCTTGAGCATCAAATGGAGCTTTGGAGGTTGATCAAAGATAAATGTGTTCATCAATCTCCAATCACCGCCTTCGACATTATGAGCATTATGGTGGGTAACTCCACCTTGTTGACTGGATTCAGCCGCTGGATCGACCTGTGTTGTTGTGCAACCGCTTGGGTTTGCAATTCCTCATCCGTTGCATGGCTAGCTCCATCTCTCGTTTCATTTCGCCTTAAGCTCTCTTTGCTTAGCTAAGGCTTCTTGTAACATTTGAGCCGAGATCGGAGTAATGGTAAAAGCTTTTCGATGGGGACCAACACTTGACATTGTGTCATCTGAAGCTATCACGAATTGATGTCGGAGGCTTCATCATCGATGACTCTCCTCATGCATCCTTCTATAGTCGGCGCGGTAGCTCGCAATTGTAACCGAGACATCCGCCGGGAAACTCGGTGCCGACTTTTCCGCAGGAGGAAATCGATCCGTGATCCGTCACGGTCCTTTTCCTTTGTTCACCATATTAATGGTCACTTCGAAACTCATCAATTTGATGGACGATCTCTTTCTTCTTCGACGCCGCCTTGACCGTGGCTTCGATTTTCCGCTATCGACAGGGAAAGCCGCTCAATATCGGGCTCTTTGTGGGTGAGCGCTCGACTCGTAACGTGCACATCTTGATAACCACGCCTTAATCGCTTTGCACATGAGCAAGAACAACCTATTTCATCGATCGTCCTCTTTCAGGTGTTGCCACCCCCACCGATGATGTGGTTGGTGTGGTTTATCACCGTTGTATTTCCACCCCAAGTGTAACATTGTCCTTAATGGAGGACACGCTTCTTTGGGGACGCCGCCGCTTGACTTGAGAGACAACTTCCGCCGCTGGCTTCGCTATCCGGTTGCTTCAGATGAATCACGAGGGTCCGGTTATCTCTCATGATTTTGCGAGTCACTTGCCTCAATTTCTTCTTCTCGCCAGACTCGTGGACCCCTTGTGGGATGCTCAAACGAGATGCAATTGGAATTCTAGAGACTCGATATTTCAGCTTGCTCAAGACTCTTCTCGAACCGGGTAATCCAAGCCGCTTTCACCGAACCTTGCTTTTATTTCCGGTTGTGGACCAAGACGACCGAACACCGGTTGTCGGATTTCCGTGACTTAAAGGTTGATACCTCATCCGGAGAAGTGGAAGAAAGGGCTAAAAGCCCATCTTTGTCAATGCATGGAGGATCGCGGCGCATGGCAGTTGGCCGCCGGGCGCGAGATATTACACCGCCGCTATTGGCGAAGTTAGCCGTTTCACGCGCGACGCTTTACATCGCCTCGGCCAAAACCGCTGGCGACAGACTCTTGAGCCGATTTTGATGTCGACTTCGGATCCATGCTTGGCGCATTTTGAGCCGCTTGTCGGGTTGCTTTTGACTCTTGCGCCTTTGCGAACAACAAAGACGTGCTCGAGCAAAGCGCACGGCGCTTTTGAGCGCCCTTCTTTGTCAATCGGGTCCTTTTGACGAATCCATTCTTCCTTGGCGTGAGTGCCGACGGGTTGAAAGATTGCGCTTGTTGATGCCTTTGATCACGTGAGTTCGATAGTGAACTCCATCCGCTGACTCCGAGCCTTGGCGAACCGACGGCCATCTTTGACGCCGCCTTTGGCGAAGCTCTTCGCCGATCGCTTGAGATCTTGTTGAGAGGGGAAATCACGCAAGCTTAACAAGAACGAACCTCCTCTTAAGAGATGACATCCTCCGATGTTTGCGGGTGAGGAGGACTTCATGTGGAAGAGGAGAGATATTCTTCAAATTTGGCTTGATCGAAGAAGTAGTCTATTCCATCAACCATGAGGTCGCCTGATCGCCGCAAGGTCGCGATAATAACGATCTTGCTCAAGACTCTTCTCGAACCGGGTAATCCAAGCCGCTTCACCGAACCTTGCTTTTATTTCCGGTTGTGGACCAAGACGACCGAACACCGGTTGTCGGATTTCCGTGACTTAAAGGTTGATACCTCATCCGGAGAAGTGGAAGAAAGGGCGAAAAGCCCATCTTTGTCAATGCATGGAGGGCGCCTGCGCTTTGGCGGCGGTTGGCTATCTCGGTGGCGAGGCGGTTGCTACCTAGCTATTGGCGAAGTGCTTTCAGCTGTCGGCCAGCGAGCGGTTCTGATCTCGGTAGCGGTGGCGAGGCGGACTCTGAGCCGATTTTGATGTCGACTTCGGATCCATGCTTGGCGCATTTTGAGCCGCTTGTCGGGTTGCTTTTGACTCTTGCGCCTTTGCGAACAACAAAGACGTGCTCGAGCAAAGCGCACGGCGCTTTTGAGCGCCCTTCTTTGTCAATCGGGTCCTTTTGACGAATCCATTCTTCCTGGCGTGAGTGCCGACGGGTTGAAAGATTGCGTTTGTTGATGCCTTTGATCACGTGAGTTCGATAGTGAACTCCATCCGCTGACTCCGAGCCTTGGCGAACCGACGGCCATCTTTGACGCCGCCTTTGGCGAAGCTCTTCGCCGATCGCTTGAGATCTTGTTGAGAGGAAATCGCCTGCTGTAGCGAACAAGAACGAACCTCCCTCTTAAGAGATGACATCCTCCGATGTTTGCGGGGTGAGGAGGACTTCGATGTGGAAGAGGAGAGATATTCTTCAAATTTGGCTTGATCGAAGAAGTAGTCTATTCCATCAACCATGAGGTCGGCCTGATCGCTGCAAGGCTGCGACACAACGATCTCGGGCTCAAGACCGTTGGCTCCCACTGTGGTCGCCATCGTGTTTGAGTCGAAAGTTGATTTCTTGAGATTTCGACGACGTTGTTCTTCGATCTTCTCATGATTTAGTCATATTTGAGGTTCTTCAGCAATTTTTGATGCCTACAACGAGCTAAAGCAAATAGTTCATTCATTAGCTTCGACTCGAGACTTCAACAAATGGCCGACAATAAATGCAAGATCGCGATACTTTCACCATCCTACAAAGCACCGGATAGTCCGAAGAATTGGAGAAGTCAAGATCCGAAGCCATTTCCAGGTCCCATTATACCGACTGAAGGTTGGGGCCTATCATATCCAAAGTATTCCGGCTTCTTCTATAAAAGAGCAACGCCGAAACACTTTGGAGGAGGTATCTGTAGACGTTAAAAATTACCTATAAGTCCCCGAACATAGCTCGCAACAGTGAGTTGATAATCGACGAGCCATCCGATTACGTAACGGCGAACCGTTGACAACACCGCAAGTGACCGCGATGCAAACCCTCTCATCAAAGAGGCCCTACGCAGAGTTTTCGGCGGTCCCGCTAGCCGGTTAGCGGGTGGGGGTCAAGAGGCGTGGCCCCTTAGGTCGGCGCCCAATTTTTTAGAAGCTCTATCCTTCCGAACCGTCGGTGATTTGAGTCTGGCCCCGGCGTGCTAGGCGTTGGCGTTGTATGAAACGAGCCGACGTTACGCTCAAGTCAACGAACTGATGAATCGTATGCGAACAAATGGGATGAACCCGACTCCGAAGCAACGAATCGCATGCAATGGGCCACGCAAGCGACGGAATAAATCCAAACCTCAAAACCTCAAACGAGCTCGCAAATAACCTGAGGAAAGCCACGGGAAAGCTCGCCAAAACCAGATTACCGAGAGCGCCTCGCGGTCGAGACACTGATGGTGTCTCGCCAAACCGAGATTTAAAGGTGTCTCGCCAAACCGAGACATTCGATGGTGTCTCGGTTTGGCCGAGACACTGATGGTGTCTCGCCAAACCGAGACACCTAGAGGTGTCTCTGGCCACCGAGACACCTAGGTTTACCGGGCTTTTGGGCCCGCCACCCAGATCCGCTTTAAAATCCTATAAATAAGAGGTAGGGTCTCATTTGCACGATCTGAAATTTTGAGAAGCCAAGCTCGCCAAATTGCCTTCTCACCTCGATCCAAACTTGGGAGCGACGACAGATCTTCTTCGACACCGATCCGATCTCAATGAATTCTAAAGGGCTATTATCCTCCTTTGTGAGATAATCCCGTGGCTATTATCCTCCTTCGTGAGATAATCCCTCAAAAGGTTCGAGATCGATCTCGATCTACATCGCGATTCCTCGAGATTAAACTTCGCTTTGATCTCGAGAAGAGCTTTGATTTCGCTTGGTCGATCTCATTCTCTTCGGGCTTTTATTTCCTTCGTGAGATAACCCCCGTTTACCGTGTAGATCTCTTTCTTTGGATCACGATTACGCGGTGGTCCACGGACGGAATAAAGTCCCCGGCACAGGCAAAGACACCCACGCAAGCGAGGACCCGATAAACGGATCCGAGCGTTTGTTCAAAAGGATAAAAGTTGTAATTTTTTGATTTTCATTGTAAGCCTTATAAAAAGGCGATCTTTTTTCTCGAATCTCGTTGTAAGCGACTGAAGTTTGTAACGGATTCAAGTAATGACAATCATCCCGACTTTTACCGCGAACACTTGGGTTCAAGAAAGAATTTAAAAGATGCATATATGAAGGTGAATCTGAAAAAAATTCCTTTCTCGATGGAAAAATATGATTGATAGATATGATCTTATAGGAAAAAAATGGTTAGAAAACTTATTTGAGCTTCGGGAAAAGTGGGCATTAGTATATCGTCGTAACTCATTTTGTGCTACAATGACAACAACACAAAGGAGCGAGATTATGAACAAGCACTTTAAAATGTTTTTTAAAAGAAAATTTTCACTTGTAAAATTTCTCAAGCATTATGAAAGATCATTAAACCACTTTCGAGAGAAGGAGTTGTATGAAGATTTCAAATCAAAACAGACTAAACCAATTTTATTTGTTGATGCGCCTATGTTACAACAAGCTGTAGAATCATATACCAGGAATATGTATAAGGAATTTGAAGAAGAATTCAAAGGCCAACTTACTTGTCTATGTAAAATGTTGGTTCGAACGAAGTTCTTCGCACTTATAAAGTTTCATGCCTAAATTCACCTTATTTTGGACGAGTTGAATTTAATCAACTAGAAATGACAATAAAATGCAGCTGCCAAAAGTTTGAATCCATAGGATACTTATGTTTGCATGCATTAAAGGTTTTTAATCTCAACAACATTCTTCAATTGCCACAACGATATATGCTCAAGAGATGGACTAAATTTGCTAAGGATGGGGTGATAGAAGATGAGCATAAAAAGATGATTGATCCTGATGGAAAAGAACATTTATCATAAGATATAGCAGCTTGTGCCATAAGGCAATTAAAGTTGCTATGAAAAGTGCAGCTTCTAAAAATGCAATGCAATTTTTTGATTGTGTGCTTGATAAATGAGAAATTCTCAACCCTCAATTTTTTGCCTTGCCTCCGCATTCACAATAACAAGGTATATATATTACAAAGTATTGCCGAGATCCTCTGCCCTCCTCCAGATCCTCCTGATCACAAAAATATCTGTTACCTAATATACAAAGACTAAATTAAGGAAAAATATTTCTCAAAAGATATGTACAATCAATTCCCTATTTTAGTCCCTATAATATCGTAATACCCCCCCTCAAGTTGGAGCGTGTAGATCTCGAACGCCCAACTTGCGAAGTAGAAATTCAAATTTCGCCTTCCCAATGCTTTTGTAAAGATGTCTGCCAATTGAACACTCGTGGAAACATAAGACGGAGAAATCATTCCTTCACCACCGTGATCTCAACAAAATGGCAAACCTCTATATGCTTTGTTCTTTCGTGGAAGACTGGATTTTGAGCGATGTACAATGCCGACTGACTATCACAATACAGCTTCATACCCTTCGGATGTCGCACACCCAAGTCACCTAAAAGTTGTTTAAGCCACTTTAACTCACACACTGTGGTAGCCATTGATCTATACTCAGCCTCCGCAGACGATCTAGACACTGTTTGTTGCTTCTTGGTCTTCCACGACACAGGAGAACAACCAAGTAACACGAACCATCCTGTCAAGGAACGCCGCGTAAGTGGACAACTAGCCCAATCTGAGTCACACCACCCTTCTAGACTTAGGTCACTAGCAGCGCGAAGCAAGATCCCTTGCCCCGGACTTTTCTTCAAATATCTCACGACCCTGAGAGCCGCCTCCCAATGATCCTTACGAGGTTGTTGCATAAATTGGGACAAAATATGAACCGAATATGCAAGATCAGGTCTCGTTACAGACAAGTAAATCAATCTCCCCACAAGTCGCCTATATGGCGCTGGATCCACAAGGAATTCGCCCTCTGCAAGGGCCAAATTGTGATTTTGTTCCATAGGAAATGCCGCAGGCTTTGCTCCCAACAAACCCGTTTCAGAAATTATCTCGAGAGCGTATTTTCTTTGGCAAAGAAAAATTCCTTCTGGACTACGGGCTACCTCTAGCCCCAAGAAATATTTCAAAACTCCTAAATCCTTCATATGAAAGCACCGGCTAATGTAATCTTTAAAATTTGTCAATGCAACCTTATCATTCCCTGCAACAATCATGTCATCAACATAAACTAACACGTTGATCTGAGTTCTTCCCTTGCACAACCCAAACAATGAATAATCTGAACGAGATTGCACAAATCCATAATTCTTCAAGGCTGTTGACAGTTTTGCAAACCAACATCGGGGAGCTTGTTTCAGACCATACAACGACTTTTTCAACCTGCAAACCATGTTAGGATGTGTGTTCTTGAAACCCGGAGGAACCTTCATATAAACCTCCTCACTTAAATCACCGTGAAGGAAAGCATTATGCACATCCATTTGATGTACATCCCAATTTTTAACAGCAGCAATTGCAAGAAAAACACGAACCGTCACCATTTTTGCTACAGGAGCAAATGTCTCGTTATAATCAATTCCTTCCACCTGATGATTGCCACAGATCACAAGTCTTGCTTTGAGTCGCTCTATGCCGCCATCAGACTTATACTTAATTTTATATATCCACTGGCTCCTTAGTGCTTTCTTTCCGGGTGGAAGAGTCTCCATTACCCAAGTCTCATTGTCTTCAAGGGCTCGTATCTCCTTACCCATCGCATCTCGCCATCCCGAGTCTTTCATTGCTTCTTTAAAATGTTTTGGCTCATGTCCCATCACACCGCTGCAAGAAAATTCCTATGTCTCATAGAAAACGCTCACAATTCACGTAATATGTTATAGGATGTATGCACGGAGAAAGATGAAGTACCGATGAATTATCGATGGACTTATTTTCCGACAAGATGAGTAACAAAATCATGATACCTTGTTGAAGGAGTTTTGGCTCGCTTTCCTCGCCCTAGCTCACCGCCAACCTGCACATCTTGTTCCCCACGGTATTTGCCGGCCCCTCATCACGCACATCCTCATGTGCGGGCTGCTGCCACCGAGTCGCGTCGCGGCCTCGACCCTCGAGGATGGACGCCGCTTCCAACCCCCGCGGCAACGCACACAAAGACACTCATCCGCACCCTCATCCTCACTCCACGCCCCATCCTCATTGTTCGCCAGCACAGGAGTCACCACATTCTGTGGTTGGTTTGTCGCAAAAGGAAATTCTTTCTCAAAGAACTTCACATCCCTCGATACAAAGTACTCATGTGTTTCTAAATCATACAGTTTCCAACCTTTCTTCCCAAATGGATAGCCAACAAAGACACACTTACGGCTCCTACTTGCGAACTTATCACCCTTGTGTCGTTGATTATGAGCATAGCAAAGGCAACCAAATACACGAACAGCATCATACGAAGGCAATTTCCCAAACAACATTTCATATGGCGATTTAGTCTTAAGTAAAGTAGAGGGTGTTCTATTAATCAAGTGACACGCTGCCAACACACATTCTCCCCAAAATTTTATTGGTAAGTTCCCTTGAAATCTTAACGCTCTAGCCACATTTAAAATATGTTGGTGTTTTCTCTCAACTCTTCCATTTTGCTGTGGAGTTCCAACACAAGAAGTCTCAAAAATAATTCCATTATTTTGAAAATAATCATGCAAACAATTAAATTCAGTCCCATTGTCACTTCGCACACGTTTTATCACTTGTTCAAATTGTCGTTCAACCATAGCCACAAAATTAAGAAACATAGATTCAACTTCCATTTTATTGCATAGTAAATATACCCAAACTCCTCTTGAAAAATCATCTACTATTGTCAAAAAATAGGTAGCCCCACATGAAGAACGAGTCTTGTAAGGCCCCCACAAATCCAAATGAACAAGTTCAAATATCCTACCAGCATTATTCGTACTAATGGGAAAACTAGATCGAGGTTGCTTTGCACGCGGACACACATCACAAGCTTTATTATGTTTCCTACAAGCATGACTCACAGTCGGAATCAGCTTCAATATTTTCTCCGACGGATGCCCCATACGTTGATGCCATAACTCGAATGATGAATCACCATCCACTGTCAAGACCTTCACTTGAGGAACACCGCGGAAAAAATAAAGTCCATCCAATCTTTCACCCGCCCAATCACCTTCCTCGTCGGTTGGTCCCAGATAACACAAATGTTTTAGTGAACAAGACATCACAATTGAGTCATCGACACTGAGTCACGTAAATTAAATTGCATGTTAATTGTGGGACATAGAGCACACCGCCAAGTTTCAATCCTCCCGCAACACGGCACTCCCTTCTTGGTTTGCATCCGCCGTGTTGCCATCCGGCAATCCCACCGCAACGCCAGACCTTTCACATTTCTCAAAATGCATAAGTCACACGCCACATGGTTTGAGGCTCTGTATCGATAATCCAACTAAAAGTACCGTTTTACCATACGCCGATCTTTCGCTTTGGCTAAGTTCAAAAGATCAAGGAGTTGCCGCAGCTTGTGTTGCGAAACACCCGCAAGACCCGCAGCCTTCGTTGCACCCACCAGCCCTCGGAAGTTCACGCCCGCATTGGGGTTCCAAACTTCGCCAGCTTTATTTATGCGGACAGTGGTGCACCATACCCTCGCCACGCCGTGAACTCGCGACGCCCACCTCCTCTTCCCCGTCCGTCCTCCACCACGACCGGTCCCGTCCTCCGCGAGGTCGGTCCCCCACCATTCGTGAAATCCGTGCAATTGAAAACAAGAGGATTCGCGTGGCCTTCTATTACAATGATGGCAAAACTTATCGCAATATCCACAAAACAAGACTTACGCCAGACGTTTAACTCAAGGCCATGATACTATCACATTCTTCCTTGGATGAGGACAACTCTCCTCCACGCAGCCTTTCTGCTTGAATCACTTGTTGATACGCTCTATCAAGCGTCGGCAATGGCTCTTGTCCAAGCAGATTTGTTCGGATTGAAGCATACGCCCCATCGAGGCCGATAAGAAAGTGATGTAGATAGTCCTCTGCTCTCAACTTTTCTACCTGCGTGACTATGCTACACGTGCAACTTCCACACGTACAGACCGGCACCTTCACATATGTGGTCAGTTCGTCCCAGATTTTTGACAAACGACCAAAATAAATTGCCACAGTCTCGGTTTTTCCTTGCTTGCACTCCCCCAAAGACATTTTTAACTGACATATACGAGTGCCATTTACCACACAAAACCTGTTTTTAAGATTGTTCCACAGGAGTTGTGCATCATCATATTCTCCAAGTGTCGACCGATCAGACGGCTCAATGGTGTTGGTCAGCCATGACACCAACATCGAATGCACAGCTATCCAGTCCTCAAGTTTCTCCTCTGTTTTTGGCTTCGGAATCGTCCCTTCCACAAAGCCAAATTTCCTCTTCGCCTTTAGCGAGATTCGAATTGCCCTCGCCCATTCATCGTAGTTCTCACCACGTAATTGAATCGGGGTAATGATATTTCCCGGACCGTCACTCGATCCAAGACGATACGTGATATCCACCTTCTTGTCACCATCTCCTTTCTTTTCTCCCTCTCCGCCAGCCATGATCTCTCGTGGAGGCTACAGCACTGGGAAAAAAAATGTGTTTGCCCTAGAATCTCCCTAGTGGCTCTGATACCATGAGAAATTCTCAACCCTCAATTTTTTGCCTTGCCTCCGCATTCACAATAACAAGGTATATATATTACAAAGTATTGCCGAGATCCTCTGCCCTCCTCCAGATCCTCCTGATCACAAAAATATCTGTTACCTAATATACAAAGACTAAATTAAGGAAAAATATTTCTCAAAAGATATGTACAATCAATTCCCTATTTTAGTCCCTATAATATCGTAATAATAAAGCGATTCTTGTGGTGGAAAAAATGCTTTGTGAGACTACATTAAATGAAGACTTGAATATTCCCCAAGAAATGCAAGAAGAATTTACATCATCCATATCCAATGACCAAAGATGTAAACACCATGCTATTGTAAAAGGTATTGCATTAACGAACAAAAATCTTATAGCTCATCGGAGGTTGAAAGGTGCACTCGAGAGGAGAAGAAAGAGAAATTACAGAAAAAAATACCACGTTGACAAATGCAAATATATGCTCATACTTGACGAACAAAAAACGACATAGAGGTATGTAGTGCATTGTTTTAATTCTTTTGTATGTAGTGCATTGTTTTAATTCTTTTGTATCATGCGTAGAAAATATTTTTAATATAATTTACATGTGAGCAGGCCAACTTAATGATTTAACAACTCGGAGCAAGTGATCTAAACGAATACTTGATCATAATGCGGGAGAAGCTATGGGATGTTCTTCCTATTTAGAACCTATCATACAGTCTCAAGTTTCATAGATTTATGTGGTTATCATAGATTTATGTGGTTAATTATGTTCTAAGTTTCTGAGGTGCTTTAATTGTACTCACATCCTAACTAAATGATTAATTGCAGAATTCCTACAACTTGATTCAGCTGTTAAGTATTAGAGCTCAAATGCCCTCAACGCAAGCATTTTCTAATGACATTAATTCAACTTTCCTTGCTCCAAATGCAACAAATTTACAGTACACGTATTCCTCTGAGGTATGCATTTTTCTTTCTAGCTATAGTTATATATGTCGCTGTTAAGTAGTAAATGGCTCTACTAAGTATAATTATTTATTTATCTTTAGCATTCCGGTTTTTTGAGTCAGCAACAAGGAATACATCGGAAATTAAACTTTGATGATTAATTATCAAGGTATTTCTTAATTTTTGCTTTAATTTTTTGTGACCTATACTTTCATAATTAATAGGAGTATATGTTTGTACAGGCTGAGACACCTGCACTAATGCTCAGTATTGTTACAATTACGACACTCTCGGATCTGAAAATTAATGTGTTCACGGTCATAGGAGAAGACTGGACTTTCCAGGCGAAGTTGAATGCGATATTGCTGAAGATAAAAGTGATAGATATTTCTAGTTCTTATTTTCTTTTGTCAACTTCTTAAAACTTAATGACCATTTGCATTTGTTTTATCAAATGTTAAATTTTGCGTCGTATCGACTAAAAGACAGCAGAAATGTGTTCGTGCTTTTACACATATTTTTTTCTTTTTTCTATCAGATCTCATGTTATTGTACTCTGCTCTCTACATTTACTGGGATACATCCCACTAAACTTTGAGAAAAAGCAAAAACAATAAGAAAGAGTGAATATAAGAACCTATGTTCTTTTTCTTGAGAAATGGTAAAAATTTGAAATATACAAGTCAATAATAAAATAATTAAGGCTAAATAGCACTTATATACCCAATTGTTTCACCTACTTTTCACTTATATATCCCCACTTGTATTTCGCAGTAAGAAAATACCCCAAAATTTTTAAAACTTGTACTTATATACCGTCACTTTTTTTGACACCGCTTAACTTGCACTTAAATACTGTAAAGTTTTAAAACTAACACTTAAATTCCCTAAAGTTTTTAAAACCTGCACTTAAATACCCTTAGTTATGCAAACTTGAGGGCACTTATGTGCGATTTGTAAGAACTTTAAGGTATTTAAATGCCAGTTTTAAAAATTTAAGGGCATTTAAGTGCCGCCAAAAAGATGAAGGTATATAAGTGCAAATTTATAAAACTTTAGGGTATTCAAGTAAATGCAAAATGAAAGTAGATGCAAACATAGGAAACAAACAAATTCTAAAAAAAATTGTTGATTTTAATGGGTTTATGATGTTAACGTGCTATTTCATTGAAAGGTCAAAGGCTTTAAAAAGTTGGTTTTAGTAGTTAACATTAAAAGGTAAGAAGGCTTTAAAAGGTTGGTTTTAATAGTTAACATTAAAAGGTAAGTTTAATTAATCAATCGGATCCGGTAATTAATTCCCGCGGTTGTTTCGTTGGGAGTTGAAGACGTGTCCACGTGTCAGCGATATACCATTTCCGCATAAAATACCTATGCGCCCGGTTCTGAGCGGATCAGCACTCCATCCCATCCCCCACTATATTTTGCGTCAGTGTCCAGCGGCAGGCCAAATTCGACTGCCGTTAGACTTTTTCTCAGTTATACAATTCAATTTGACGTTTGACAACGGCATGTTTAGCAGGCATTCACTGATTTGGGCCTACATTGAACCTTATCCCAGTAAATATCGACACAAAGAGCCAGCTGTGTGGTTACTAATAAACAAGGAAAGAAATGATCTCACATCGTACTGCGTGTATTTCCTCATCTTCCCATTTTGACGGGAAATGTACTACTAAAAAGTACAACTTGCACCTATAAAATAATCATTAACCCCCTCTCTCTTCTTGAAAATTCTCCTCAACCCCCTCAAAATCTTCCCTCATTCTTCTCCTCCAAGTTCCAATCCTCGTCATGGCCATGAACATGGACCATGATCACTCCACAATGGACACGAGCAACAAAACCATGTCCATGACCATGCACTGGACCCACATGACCTTCTTCTGGGGGGCCCACTCCGAGATTCTCTTTGACGGTTGGCCCGGGGCTCGACCCGGCATGTATGTGCTCGCGCTCATCGTCGTGTTCTTGCTCGCGGTTCTATACGAGTGGTGCAATCACTGCAGGCTGATCAAGAGGGTTAGCAGGAGCCCGAATGTTGCGGTTGGGCTCGCGCAGACCGCGTTGCACACGATCAGGGTCGGGCTCATGTACTTGACGATGTTGGCCGTCATGTCGTTCAATGTCGGTGTATTGATTGTGGTGATATTAGGGCATGCAGTGGGGTTCTTGTTCTTTGGGAGTGCGGCGGTTAACGGGGCGGATGTGGACGGCGTGACCGGAGAAAAGCGGCCTGATCTTCCTCCTATTGGATGTTAGGTGCCTAGGTAAACTTAGAAGTGGTTTTGGTTTATGTTGATGTTGGAATAAAGGGCATCTGGTCGTGGTTGTATTGTTCGCTTGGGTTTGTTCCTTGATGTTTATGTGATACTTCGTGTGTAGGCTTGTTGCTTGTAGGTAGAGGGTCAAGGGATCATATATAATTGTATAACTGAAATTTATTTTGTGTAAAGATATGAATGAGTGTAATTGATGAAGATAAGATTTTAGTTGTACCGAAAGCGAACCATAACTGTATATATCTCTTTTACAGATCTGTCAGAATGTCATTGAAGAGTATCCAGATTAATGCTTATGTTAGCAGCAAAAAGAAATTAATGTTTAATGTGGGCTGGAGAGGGGAAGGATTTGAATCATGCATATGATTTATTTCAATTAGTTAATTTAGTTTTCTTAAGGAAAAATAACAAATAAGGAGATCAAAGAACATATGTATAATTTAACAAGATTGAGAAAGTACTAGTTCCTCAAAAAATGGCAGAAAGATATCTCATATTTTCTAAGTGATTCCTAAACACTCATCTCACATATATTTCAGAATTCCACATGAATTAACAAAGAGTTTGATGGTTATGAGGTGACAACTAATTTAGCTAAATGAATTACTAAGAGATAAAAATGGTGAGATCCACACCTTTTGACGTGATAATGAGGTGAGCCTCACAAAATGACTATCTCTTGATTGCTTATTTAGCAAAACAAACCGTCACCTCATTCCCATTATTTCCATAAACTAATCGTAGCTGTTATAATTAAGTTTATAAAAAAAAATTGAGACAATGGATGGAGTTTCAAAGTATGAAACCCTAGCCCTCTATATTCCCAGAAGTGTAGGGGTTGTTTGTTTCGTTTTCCAAAATTTGCGGAAACAAATCCATCTGCATAAGCAGCGGAAAAACTTTCGTGAACTAATTCCTCCCCTAAACCCGCGGATGTTGGTTCTAGAAATTGGAGGGGCGTTTAAGCCAATTTATAAAAAGCTTTCACAAAAAAAATTTGAAACAAACGCAAGAACAAACTGCTATAATATAGAAAATTTTCTTCTCAGGTGGTTTTTAACTGTTTTCCACCAAAAATTTGGGAAATAAACAGTCCCCTGTAGTAAACAGATGCACTCTCAATTTCAAAAGTACATCCTCAAGTCACAAAAGCAGTGTGATTACATCCAATCCAAAGAACCCCCATAAAACAAATACATCATTTGCCAAAACAAACATTAAGCTGATAGTAAAATATAACTGTATACAACAAAAAGTACAAGCTGAAACCGTTTGTCAGATATTTGACGGAGATCGAAAACAAAATATGAACAAGCCTGTTTCTAAATTGCCAATATATATACATTTAATCCGATCTTTGCTGATTAGATGCTAATCTAGAATATGAGCTCCACAAATTAACATCTCGAGTTAAAGGCGAACTGGCCACAACTCGATTTGTTAAAACATTTTCATGAAAAATTAAACATTAATGATTGAAAAGAAAATGGAAATTTGTATAAATGTCTTATAACTAGCAAATTCATGAAAATGACTAAATGAGGCGCATGCTTTTCTCAAAAACTAAAAAATAAAAAATAACAAATGACAAATAAAAAAATAAAAATAAAAGAAAAGAACGCATGCGTGAAGAAGCTCCTGTCTTTGTTATCTATACTTTTTGTGGGGCAGGAAAAGGTGATTAATTTCTTATGGATCGTTTCAATATTTTGATTAGTTATATGAATCTTTTCAATAATTTCACAAGGTTATAAATTTTAACAAATTTGTTTCTTTTCTGGGTTCAAAAGCTTTGTAAATTTATGTCGGAAGGGATATTATGAAAAGTGTATTTATAAGCAAGGAAGAGGAAAAATTTAATATTGGATAAATAAAGGGCTATTAGTACTTAAATATCATATAGTTTCCCCTGATATGCACTTACATACCCTCGCTTTTGGTAGCACTTATCTACCCTAAAGTTTCTAAGAGTTGCACTTTAATACTTTCTATTATGCAAACACAATAATTTTTTCCCGACTTTTCTCATGTGACACTCATAAGCTAATCTAAGAACATCTTAATCCTTAATATTTGTTGAATTTATTGTTAAATACACCATAATTACATCGAGACATACTCCAATTATATTATAAAATAGATTATAATAGATTTAACAGTAAATTCAATAAAAATCAACAAATATTAAGAGCTAATAAGTTATAAAACTAGTTTGTGAGTGTCACATGGAAAAATTCTCACGTTTGTATCAGACAAAGTATTAAAGTGCAAGTTTTGAAAACTTTAAACTATATAAATGTCGTCAAAAAGAAGAAAAAAAAGTGACAGCGTATAACTGCAAATTAGGGGAAACAACAGGGTATTTTAGTGCTAATTAGCCTAAATAAAGATTCTGTGAAAACAAAGAACTCTCAAACAAATAAATCATACAACCATGTTAGCATTTTGAGAAAATAGAAGGAGGGGGAAAAAAGATGAACAAAATCCCAAGTCTCCCCAAAGTCTAAATCTCTCATCAACCACAAAATCCAAAATCACTAGCTTGGACTTTCCTTTCTACCTCTCTTTTTCTCACCTCCCCTCTCTCTTTACTCCCCTCACTATAAGACTTGAAAATCATCGAAGCTCCATCTCGACCTCTCCTCAACGATAAGCGATATCTCAATTCCCCACCACAATCTCTTCCTTTTTAAAAAAACCCCGTTCTCTCTCCCTCTCCCTCGCTAAACTCAAACCCTCATCAAACTCCGCCATGGCCTCCGCCCGCGCCGCCTCCTCCTCCCTCTCTCTCCTCCCCTCATCCTCCTCCTCCTCCTCTCGCTCCTCCTCTCTTCGCCCCTCAATCTCCCTCCGCTCGCCGCTCCGCCGTCTGGGCTTCGCGGGCTCCGCCGCTGACCCCCGCCTCTCCCTCCACGTGGCCTCCAAGATCCACTCTGTGTCTGCTAAGTTTGGCAAAGGGCCGAGGGGAGTTGCGTCGATGGCGAAGAAGAGTGTTGGGGATCTCACTGCTGCTGATCTTAAGGGGAAGAAGGTCTTCGTTAGGGCTGATCTTAATGTGCCTCTTGATGATAACCAGAACATCACCGATGACACTAGGATTCGAGCGGCGGTGCCGACGATTAAGCATTTGATGAGCAATGGGGCTAAAGTCATCCTCTCTAGTCACTTGGTAATGTTCTCTTTCCAATCATCTTGTATTGAGCATTCTGTTCTACTGATTGGTTAGTGTATATGATAATTTTCATTTGATCAATGATTGACTCGGAAAAGGGGTATTTATGATTCTAACATGACTTTTTATATGCATTTGTTTTGTAGATCAAGTGGTTGTAAGTAGGACTGCAAACGAATCCGATCGAATTCTTAGATATTCATACGTTTATTTGTTTAAAATTATCAAATTCAATTACGAATGTCCTCTGAATTTATCCAAATTTGAATTCGACACGAATACTTTTGAATACGCCCAAATATTTATCTAATATTAAAGTATATTTCTTTGATTAATAATTTATATCTTATAAATATTAAACTATTTAATTAAGAAGATAATTTTATGTGGTTAACGAACTACTCTCATTTTTTTCTAAAGAATTTAATTTTCAAATAGCTTTAAATTCATAATTGAAAATCGTTTCTTTTAATTATGATTTATAAATCTTTAATTTGAATATTTGGTTAAAAGAAACGATTCGACTCTTTAAGCCTTTTAAACTTAGTATTAATCTAAAAGTGTGAGTGGGTCAAAACATAACATTTTGTGTGTAATAATACTAGCTGTGAAAGGTCACATTTTTAAGCGAATATTTGATAAGCAAAGGAATCGAATATACATTTGGTTAAATTATATTCGTTTATGAACCGATTACTAATATTTATTTGTTTATTGTTAAATGAAATATCAAATCAAATATAATTGAATAGTTAGACTAATAATTAACAAACCATCTATTAATTATTTGGTTCATTTCCACCCCCAGTTATAAGCGAAAGAGCTACTTTAGTGCTATGACATGCGCTTAGTAATATGCTAATCTATTTCTCATTTTATTGCTTTAGCTTATTGTGGACATTTTCTTTTTTGCTTTTTGCGTTATTTTATATTTCATGTTATCGTCATGAGGTCGGACTTATTCATTTATAAGCTGCTAAACATAAGGATAGTGTCGTTTGCTGCCACTTGTCACTAAGGTACACTTTTCATGAAATTACTTGCATAAAGACAAGATGCCATAATCATTCCTTCCTCTTAATGTTGTTCGTATGATACCTTTTTTTTTTCTTTCAATGTAAACACAAGTGTAGCCACAATATGTATGTTTTCTATCTGTTTCTTTTCCTTCTTAAATTCTATTGTGTGATTTGTCATTGATGTCAATAGGTAATTCTGTGGGATGTGACCGTTGTGGTTTTCTGTTATTGTTCACTTGTGTATTTCCTTTTCCTTAGTATAAGGTTGGTCCTTCCATCTTGTCCTGAACGTCATATAAAATCATAGCAAAGATTCATAATCTAGTTTGCATGGAAGAGAAAGAACCATCACTGAAATTGAATATGGTTAAACCTTAGGATAGGCTATGAGCAGGAACAATATTCAGTTTAGGGGAAGAGAAGCATAAGCAACAATAGCGTTTGTAACAGGTCACCATAGCTTAAAATTTGCTGGTCTAAAGGTTAAACAATAGTCAATCAACCCAGACTAATGATTTTAGAAGCATACCTGTCACTGTAGTTGACCTCGGTTCAACTGTTTTTCCTATTCTTGTTAAATCAATCTGAAATGGGTGTAATTCTTCATCGAACATAAAATTATGAAAATTGTATCTCATTCCATGTTCCTGAATTTTCAGGGACGCCCAAAGGGTGTTACCCCAAAGTTCAGCTTGGCTCCTCTGGTTCCCAGATTATCTGAACTCCTCGGCATCACGGTAGGCTTTTTTCATTCTCTATATGGCATCGGACAGCTGTTTCCGATATTACAACTGACATGTATGTACCATCATCCTTTTTACCATTTAGGTTGAAAAAGCAGATGACTGTATTGGTCCAGAGGTTGAGCAGAAAGTTGCTGCACTTCCAGAAGGTGGTGTACTTCTTCTAGAAAACGTAAGGTTCTATAAGGAGGAAGAGAAGAATGACCCAGAATTTGCGAAGAAGCTTGCATCACTTGCTGATCTTTATGTTAATGATGCATTTGGAACCGCTCACAGAGCACATGCATCTACAGAGGGAGTAACCAAGTTCTTGAAGCCATCAATTGCTGGTTTTCTTCTTCAGAAGGTAGCATTTAACTTCTAGCTTTAGTGTTTCATAACCAGAATCTGAAAAAAATTAGGAGCCTATATTGAGAATGCTCACATAGATGGTAAACTTTACCCTGTACGGACTGAAGAATTTATATGGCCAACATCTCTAACTTTAGTATAACCATATAGATTGTTACTCTGACAGGATATTCCAATATTTTTTGCAATCTTAATCTTTTGGAATATTCCAATATTATTTGCAATCATTTATTGTGTTTCATAAGTTTGGACTTGATTGATATTTATATGGTGCCTAATTTCAGGAACTTGATTACCTTGTTGGAGCTGTCTCAAACCCCAAGAGGCCATTTGCTGCAATTGTGGGAGGTTCTAAGGTGTCCTCCAAGATAGGAGTGATTGAGTCACTATTGGAGAAGTGTGACATCCTTCTTCTCGGTGGTGGAATGATATTCACCTTTTACAAGGCACAAGGCCTCTCTGTTGGTTCTTCTCTAGTGGAGGAGGACAAACTCGAGCTTGCAACTTCACTTCTTGCTAAGGCCAAGGCCAAGGGGGTTTCTCTCTTGCTGCCAACTGATGTTATTATTGCTGATAAGTTTGCACCTGATGCAAACAGCAAGGTTTGTTTTCTTAGCTCTTTCTTCATTATAAGTCAACATGTATATTTACAGTTCACTTGTAAGTGGTCATTACATAAAAGTGGGATTATCTATTTTATGTGTAAATTTTCTTTTCTAACAAAACTTTTAAGGCTAGGGGTCTCACACACTGCACAGATAAATTCATATGAGCTCTATTATTTTAGTGCCAGAGATACAACTATTGAAGACAATTGAATAAAGATAATACATGCTGCAGGTTGTGCCGGCATCTGCGATACCCGATGGTTGGATGGGACTGGATATTGGACCGGATTCAGTTAAAACATTCAATGAGGCATTGGAAACAACCAAGACAGTTATTTGGAATGGTCCTATGGGAGTTTTCGAATTTGACAAGTTTGCAGTTGGAACTGAGGTAAGCACATTCCTATTTGTTGCTTGCTGGTGAATGTTAATGCATACTGATGTTGATATCCTTGGTATTTATATATAACTAACTTTAAAGCATGCCACAGGATATAGAACTAACTTTAAAACATGCCACTTGTGGAAGTCATGAAAGATGTTTTGAACCTTGCGAACTTGGACGTTACAGACTGTTTGATTTGTGATACAGTAAAGCTAATGTAAAATTTTTAAACATTAATTTGTTTTGTTTAGAAGGAAAACCAGGAAAAAGGGTAACAGCAAAAATAGTATTGTATAGATATTTTCTTATCATCTTTCACTTCTCTGACCTAGTGAAAATGGAGAAAACTAAGCGGAGAAGAGAGGGTTGTCAGATCTTGAAGGGAACCTGCTGGTTCATGAGCAGAACCATATGGAAGCTTACTGTTTTCATCTCTCCCTTTCCTTTCCCCATTGCAAACACCAAACAAAATTTTCTCTTCTTCTCTTTTCCATACCTTTCTCTTTCTCTTTCATTTTACTTTCTGTCCTCTCTCTTTTTAGGCATTCCAACACTGGGATTACTTCAATTTTTATCCATTACATCTCCAATTGACGAGTAATTTACTTCTTACAGTAGTGTTGGAAGTAAGTGCAGAAACTCTCAAAACTACTGTCAAATTACCATTCAAAACCATAAAATCAAACGTTCTTCTAACTATTTGCTGTCAGCCTTGTGATTTTTTTCTTTGCCTGATATCGAGATTAACCAATAAACTGGCTGCAGTAACATTCATTTTTTTTTAAAGAAAGGAATTAATGTTGTATGCTAGAACAAATAAATCAAAATAGTCAATATTATTGAAGTTAATATTTCTCCATATTGCAGTCCGTAGCAAAGAAATTGGCAGAGCTCAGTGGAAAAGGCGTGACAACAATCATTGGAGGAGGAGACTCAGTTGCTGCAGTCGAGAAGGTTGGAGTAGCTGATGTGATGAGCCACATATCCACCGGAGGTGGTGCCAGCTTGGAGCTTTTGGAAGGAAAAGAGCTCCCAGGAGTTGTTGCCCTCGATGAAGCTGTGGCTGTACCTGCATGAGGATAAAAATTTTACACTCGATCTTTCTATCTCTAGCCATTCTTGTGTTTGTTGTACTTCTAGTGAAAACTAGGAACCATTGTAAGAATTCTTGTTTAGAAACCTCGTTTGGTCAATTTGAGAGGATTGTTTCTTTCCATCGATCGCATTTCTTGTATTTTGGTGTTAATCCATGTCGATGAGTTGTTGTTTGCATCATGCAAATAAGAGTAGGTGCATGTTTCAGGGCTTATGTTATTGTAATATATCTAAACATTGGGTTCTTCTTGGCATCATGCAAATAAGAATAAGTGCATGTTTCAGGCTTATGTTATTGTAATACGTCTAGACATGAACCCTAGTGAATGTTATTGAGTTATATATGAAATTGAAATCATGTAATATCAACTTTTTCTCCTGCAGTTGCTTGTTATTTATGAAGAATGGACTCGCACCTTGTAGTATCATGATTGGTATTGCTTACAGATGCACGCTTGCCTCATGATTTTGTCAGTGTATACTTTCAGCTTAAAGATTTGTACCATATTCATTATGTCATGCTTTTCTTGTTCTTAATTTTTGTTGACTCCAATTTTCTTTTTTTCTTTTTAAAGAAGATGCTTCAAATTTTATGTAGATATTGAAAATCAGTTTGAAATATTTCGTTTTAAATGAATAAAATAATGAATAAAAATGCTCCTAAAAATAAAATAGCTGTTTTTTCTTCAAAAACTATGACTTTATGAATATATGTTTATTTCTAATTTGATTCTCTGGTTTTGATGGTAAAAAGATTTTTCTGACTGTTGACTTAGACATTGCCCGCTTTGGCAAGGACTTAAGAGAAGGGTTAATGGGGTTTAACCCATTCTTAATCATTCAAATGGGTTAATTTGGTCAAGGTTAACAAACCCTTTACAAGGGTTAAAGTTACTTAACACCTCTTTTAGAGGGGTTAATAGATCCGCTTAAAGAGAAAGGTTAAGAGTTGGTCTCTCTCAAAATAAGAAATGAAACTTTTAAAAAGAAAACACTTTAGGATATTTATGATAATTAGCCTCCTTAACTCTTCTTTATTTGCCAAATACAAAAATATAACCCTTCAACTTGAGTATCAAATCCAAAAGGAATTAAATTATTTTTAACTTCTAGTGAAGAGTTAACTAAGTCAGTCATTCCCTTAACCCTTTTCTCTTAACCATTGAACGACTGTGATTTGATTATGCATTTCAGTTTTTATTTTGAAGTTTGAAATTATAAAAAAAATTAAGCATAGAAGATTGTTGTTACAACAATATCTAAATAAAGTTCAATAAAAAAGAATTTATATGATCATAGAAGAAAAGGATCTGTGGTCGAACCGATAAATATTGGAGTAAAAGTTTATTGTTATTATTTCGAAGAAGGGAATCTAATCTAATAAAAAAATACAAATATAAGTTTAAGTTTATATTCTCTGATGTATTTCAGGTGTCGTTTGGCAATGAGTTAAGTGAGTGGTTAAGGAGACTTAACTCCTTCTTAACCCGCCATACAAAAAATCTATACAAAGATTAAAATGAGTTAACCCTCTATAATTTACCAAATACAGAAAATGCAGAAGACTTAAGCTAACAGAGGGACTAAAATGAGTTAACCTCTCAAAATGAGGAGTTTACTAATACTCATATTTAGAAGGATTAAGAGTTAATCTCTCTATTTATAAATAAAATAGTCAAAATCCTTATTATTCCCAAACACTAAAAATGATTACGAAGCTAAAATAAAACTTATTTAACAGGTTAATAATTTGATCCTTCGAATTATCAAATGGGCTAATTATGTTAATCTTTCTCTTTAACTCCTCTTTCTTAATCCTTTGCCAGACGAGACGTTTGAGTATTAATTGGCAAATTATGACCCAAATCGTATATAGTGTAGAATCCATAAACCGGGCCAGTCTACCTCGTCCGCTTTTGTATTGCTTCGTTAGAAAGAAATGGGCTAACTTTGATCCAGTTTTTTTAGTATATTTTTTGGCTTTTAAACCAGGCCAGAGTTGGAACAGACCCCCGTCTAGTTTAATCCTGGTATGGATAAGAGAGTATACCAAGTTAACCTGGTTTTGGACGTGGTTGCCAAACAGGCCCTAACACTCACCAAGATCATGTGACATGGGAGTCCTCAACATTTTTTATCACTTTAAATATTTCCTCTTCCCAAACAGGACCAATGCCAAGAATATTCGAGTGGCATAACACAAACAAAATCAAAATAACAAATGAAAAAAAATCGAACCGTCCAAAAAATACTGTGTTTCTTTTCTAGAAGCTCCTACAAAGAAAATGAAGACCCAAACTCCTTCTCAACCGTCCGATGAGCACATCATAAAGGACCATTGCGCCCACAGAAAAAAAAAACCCTTTTCTATCTCGCGCACGTTAGCACCCTCGGCTTACCTTACTTATCCTCCCCCATTTCTTCTTCTCCAAGCTCAGCATAGTTCATCTCTCTCATTTATTAGATTCAGATCAGATCGTAGATCAGTTGATTTCAGTGTCAATGGCGACGAAGAAGAGCGTTGGATCTCTGAAGGCGGCCGATCTCAAGGGGAAGAGGGTCTTCGTTCGCGTGGATCTCAATGTTCCACTCGATGACAACCTCAAGATCACCGACGATACCAGGGTTAGGGCTGCAGTTCCCACGATCAAGTATCTCATGGATCATGGCGCCAAGATCATTCTCGCTAGCCATCTCGTAATCAATCTCTCTTTTTCTTAGTTTTCTATTTGATTCGTTTTTAAAAGTTGTTATGGATAGATCTCAGCGGTCTACGTTCTTGTTTCGTGATTTTATATTTTTGGGGAAAGGAATTAGAATTTTTTTTGTCTGACTGGAAATTTCAAAGTCCGGTGATTTTTATTAGTTTTCTTTAAAAAATTACATCTGATTGCGGAAACTTAACTGTCTGATTTTTGACTTATTGGAATTTTATGATTTGTGAATTGAAAATATACAGGTGGAACCTGAGTCTTAGATCTTTGAGTTAAAACTAGAAAAAAGAAAAAGTTTTGATGTAGTTTGTTACTAAAGAACTAGGAATTTCTTGTCCTGGAATTAGGAACAGGTTTTTTTGAAGCTCTGTTCAAGGAAAGGAAAAGAAACAATAAAGGTTGCATGCGAAATAGCTGTTCCTATTAAGAAATTTTGTTTCTAGTTGGGATTGTACTGAAGGATTGGCTATAAATAAATAAATAAATATTAATACATAAGACATGCATATTGTTGGTAGGTCCATTTGGTTCATGCCATAATGATATTTCTCTTTTGGTAGAAATTTATATTGGCAAGTAGGTGGTATGATGATGATGGTTTCAGGAATGAATGCCTGATTAGTTAACAAGATCGGAGGCTGGAACTTAGAATTAAACCAAATATGATATAGTATTAAAGCCATAACTCACAGAGGAAGTTGTTAGGATATCAAATAATTACTTAGGTGGTGCTTTAGAAATCTGGAGTCTAGAGTCATAGACCAAGTCAGATGCACGAGTCATGATTGTTATGGAGTTTTACTTATAGGTTGATAGTACAAGAATATAAGAATAGTAATTTAGCACTTCCAGACATTATTGTCTTCCGTAATATAAATTGGTCGAGGACGTACCTTAAAGTTTCCAAGCTTTTTATTTTATAAATCAAGAAAGGTTGAGAAAGAAAGATACATGTTTTAGAAAGGCCCTAATGGATAAGGTATAATCATTTGAGGATTAGAAGACAGTGATGCAAAGTAGATTTCTCTGGTTTATCGCCATGTTAATAAGGTGTTGAAGCCAAGAATATGTTGAATGCATAGAGGATAGGTTGTGTTATCCAGTTTATGGTTTTTGAGGATGTAAAATTTGTACAGTCGTGGAATTGAATTTATGAGTTCTGCTATGAGCTATTAGAAAATGTAGAGTTTGAGAAATAAAACTTACTATCAGAAGTTAAGTTTATGTGTACTAGATTTCTATTAACAAAATAACAAGAGAGACTATGCTATTGCCTTCTGTGGTAATTGTTGGAGATTGATGGAGTGATGGAAAAAACTTGATATGATATCTAATTATTAAGCGAAGTGTACTTATAGTACAAGAAAGTCTTCCTCTTTATGGAAGAAAGAGAGTGTATATGAACAGTAAATTCCAGGAAACAGAGGATGGGTATTGAGTAGTATGAGAATAATTTCGGCATTTACAGTTAGCTACGGTGGCATATATTTACTCTGCACCCACATGTCCATGAAATGGATGTAATCAGTCCCGCAGCCTTATGAGTTTTGTGCAGATGACATATATTTATTGATCAACCTAAAATGAAAAGAGAAAAGGGGGTTTAGTACTTCTTAACTAAAAAGATTTAGCATAGAAATGCAATTGCAATACTATTGCAGTTATATGACTTGTGGTGTCAAGTGACAGGGAAGTGTTTTGGTGTCTCAGACATGTTAGAAGACCCCAAAATTGAAGTTGTCTAATTCATGTATATAATTAGCATGCTTTACCTTGTTATCTCCTCCACCTACTCGTTTTTGTCGGTCTGAAATTGCAGTTGTGTTTATTCCTTCCGCAGATTAAATTTGATTTGTGCCTTTAATGATGTATATGTATATCTTCTCTAAACATTTGGCACTAGTTGACTCTTAGGCTGTGGTTTCTTTGTAATACCGCTCCTTGATAACCTCTGATGTCCATTAAGTTATATGTTTTTCTCTACGTTTGTTTGAATACTATATAATACAATTTAATTTCTTCCTACTTTGCAGGGACGTCCAAAAGGTGTAACCCCGAAGTACAGCTTGAAGCCCCTTGTACCTAGGCTATGTGAACTTCTTGGTGTCAATGTATGCCTCACATTTCAATAATCTATTTTCATCTGTGGATCCGGGACACTTTGTTCATAGTTAACACACTAAATTTTTACTGAATTTTTACTGCACATGATATAGGTTGGGATGGCCAATGACTGTATTGGGGAGGAAGTCGAGAAAATGGTAGCTGCACTACCAGAAGGAGGGGTTCTACTTCTTGAAAACGTTAGGTTCTACAAGGAGGAAGAGAAGAATGATCCAGAGTTTGCAAAGAAGCTAGCATCTCTTGCTGACCTCTATGTAAATGATGCCTTTGGCAGCGCTCACCGAGCCCATGCTTCAACTGAAGGGGTTACGAAGTTCTTGAAACCAGCTGTTGCTGGCTTCCTCATGCAGAAGGTCAGATGGAATTTTATCACGTCTCTCCAGCTTTTTAATTTAGACTTGAGAAAGAAAATTTTGGAGTTCAATGAAAACTTATGGTTTTTGAGAAATCTTTTTGTCCTCTGATACATACTCCATATTCTGTTACCTCTCAGCTTTCCTGTTAAACTGTTTATTTATGTTCCCTTTTGAAGTACAAAGAAGTACGAACTTCAATTTTAATTGATACTTCTTCAGGCGTGTTTATTTTTAAACTCCGTATGCATTTGGTGGGTAACATTTTCCATTTTTCTACTAAATTTGCAATTTTGTTTCAGGAGCTTGATTACCTTGTTGGTGCTGTATCAAACCCCAAGAGGCCTTTTGCTGCAATTGTTGGTGGTTCCAAGGTATCATCAAAGATTGGGGTGATAGAATCACTGCTGGAAAAGGTGAACGTACTTCTGCTCGGAGGAGGAATGATATTTACGTTTTACAAAGCACAGGGGCACTCTGTTGGCTCCTCCCTTGTAGAAGAAGACAAGCTTGATCTCGCGACAGCACTCCTTGAGAAGGCAAAGTCTAAAGGAGTATCACTCTTGTTGCCCACTGATGTTGTTATTGCTGACAAGTTTGCTGCTGATGCAAACAGCAAGGTCTGTCCCCTCTGCTACTGTTTGAAGTGAGACTTAACTATTATATCAAAGATAGATATCCGAGTCTGTCTATAAGAAAAGGGAGCATATATGTCGATTTCGTATTTTTTAACTAGCGACGTTAAGGATCGCTTGATGGGGATTATTGGATCAGATTGCGAAATTATTGTCTAGGGCTGTTGTAGGATCTGAGACAATTTTCATAGCACTGCTACTTAACAGTAACTTGTTCTTTGTTTCCTTGCAGATTGTACCAGCATCTGTGATCCCTGATGGTTGGATGGGCCTTGACATTGGACCTGACTCCATCAAGACATTCAGCGAATCCTTGGACGCTACTAAGACCATTATCTGGAATGGACCCATGGGAGTCTTCGAGTTCGAGAAGTTTGCAGCGGGAACAAAGGTAAAGCTTTAACAATACGGCGGATGTTAGTATACCTGGATACGTTTCATCAGAATTACTTGGAAATTAATCAAGCAAAGGAAATGAGTGTGCTAATATTTTCTTGTCACTGCAGGCCATTGCAAAGAAGTTGGCTGAGCTGAGCGGCAAGGGTGTGACAACCATCATAGGAGGTGGTGACTCTGTTGCAGCTGTTGAGCAAGCGGGGCTCGCTGATAAGATGAGCCACATCTCCACCGGTGGTGGTGCCAGCTTGGAGCTGCTTGAAGGCAAAACTCTTCCCGGTGTTCTTGCACTTGACGATGCTTGAATCAATGAAGACCTCTTACATCTCGTTTTATCTTTTACCGCCTTTAAGGGTATGCTACGGTTTTTCTTAAGAGAGAAGTGAAATAACTTCTGAGTGATGGAACTCTGATGTTTTGTAGATGTGTTAATAAGTTTTGATGCTATGAGATGCTTAGACAGTAAACTGCGAGGAGCAGTTTTCTAAGCTTCCCTATGATTATGTCAGATATGTTTTGGTTGCACTTAATATATTGATGAATGACATGGAATTGGACTTCTGATGGGCTTTATATTGTTCATTATGTTGGAAAGGCTATTTATTAAATCTTTATGAGATTTCAAAGCCATAAATTCTTATTTTTATAAGTTGTGGAGGGATGAAATCTGGAGGCAAGCAGTAAGCTTATAATTTTTTCAGTTAAAATGATCTTTGATCTGTGTTCAAATCAATGGGAGGATTGTGTCCTCTCCGTGGACAGAGAACTCTGGCACCAATGCCGTAAGCAGAACAAGATATATGTTCTGTTATATTGGCACGCCATGGTATTTTTATGGTGTTAGATTATTGCGCCGTCCATCTGTTTTATACTAACTACTACTACTCTCGTTATACAACTTTCTGGAAAATTTATCATGTATGTCCTTGTAATTATGTAACGCAATTCAATGTTTGTCCCTTCTTTTCCTCTGCAAAACTACGTAACTGCAAAGTAGTTATTGTTTGTACTCAAAGTTGATGCTACAAAGTACAGCGAGTAAATGCATTAGTTTACAGAACCAAGCAAGATATATGAATCAGGTGCATATTCTAGGAGATTTGACGGAATATATTAAGACACAGATTGCACTAGATTTTACAATATGTATATTCACTAGATTTAATCACGTACTCTAATTATAAGTTATACATAATCTAATTATTATAAGTTAATTGAACATGAAACTTTTCATAAATTTCAATATTCCAACAATATCAGTAGTTAGTAATCTAATTCACAAAATAATTGAATTCTTCCAAACATTTAATTTACTTTCTTAGACTCTTAACTCAACGGTGCAGGAGGTTCTGAACCATGACCTGTAATAAACATGGGGTGCGGGAGTTTCTAAGCTATGACCTATAAGAAACAGGGGGCAATTCTGACATTTCACAGCCCCCTCTATGTGGCTCAAAGAACCCTGCATCATGCGGGGTTCTGATAGGATCCCTAGTCCATCTACTATTGCATTAACTGCAACAACAAGTTCAGATTTAAGATTTTTTTTACACGAAATTCAATATTCCATCAAGGGTTCTAAATCAAACCTATTTTGTGCATATTTAATGATATGAATCACGTGTACTAATACTTTCTTCCATCTTCTCCCAAAACTCCTTTTTCAAGGCAACCAAGTCCAAATGAGACTAGCAAAACAAGGAGAAGGAGAAAAAACAAGGATGGTTAACCACCCTAAAAAAATTTAATGGTGACTTTAAACTAAATTAATTTTGTTTTGAATTTAGGATAGATTGTCCGAAACAAAACCAGTTTAAAAGCCAAACTTGACTTTAGAAAAACCAGACCAATATTGGCCCAATTTTACCTAAAAAGATATTTTCTCAAAATGATACCAGATTTGGATTGGGCTCCTCTACACTAAAAAAAAAATAATGAAGATTGTGATTTGCAATTGTTGATTTGTTTTGTGGGTGATTATGATTTGCCATTGAGCATAAATTACAAAAATAGGGTAGGAGTAAGGTAAGTACTACATAAGGAGTGATTCACAACCATATACTAAACAAATTAATAATTATGATATTGCAGTTATCTCTTCACTATTTTTTTTTAGTGGAGTGGATCCAAATCCATTGGACCTGGTCTTATTTTGAGAAGTTACCAAACACACCTGACTAATGAGCAGCCCGCGCAGTAAGCCCAACTTCTCCTCCTCTCTTACTTCGCCTTCCAATTGTCCAAAATCCGAATCCTTAAGCCCCAGATGCGCCGATCCCTCGTCAATGATTATGCCATTATGGGGGTGGCCTGGACGATTTACATACGTGTGATAAATTTATTGTCTGTATTGTTGTTAATTTTGTATGGTTTGTTTTCAATTACAGAATACTGGCTATATGTTTCATCAAATTTGACATTTATACGATTAGTTTAAGAAACACATATGCTAGTTTTGGGTTTCAAAAGTTTAAACATCTCATGATTTATAATGATATTCATCTTTTAGTTGATTTCATCATGCAGTAATTAAATTAATTAATTCATTGATGAAAAAGTTGCAAGTAACTAGAAAGTAGAAAATTATTGGAAATCATCATTATTACTGAATCATGATAGTGTTTCAATTAAAGAAAGATTTAGAATTGTTATACATCGAAAGTAGTTGTATTTGATTCAGTGGATAGTCAGTTAGGAAGATTCCCATACAATTATTAGGGAATTTCAAAAACACGCATGAAATAAGCAGTAGAATCAGAATCATCCCACTGTACATTTAACACTTGATCGATAAATCACCCTAAATTTATACGATCGAATAAAAAATGAAATTAAAATTAAAATAGAAAAGAAATGAGTTTAGAATTTTCAATGTTAATAAAGAAAATTAAAAAATTGCACCGAGACACTCCAATATGCAGTGCCGACAATAGCTCTGGACAATATTTTGTTTGGTGAAGTTAGTCATTAATGATTAATTTTTAACTGTTCTATACTAATGAGTTGCAATATTTTTGAACTTCTTCAGCGAACACAAGTAATTATTTCACAGACCTTAAACATAAATGCGTACAGTATTATTCTATGCAGTAGTTACCAATCGTAATCAATACAGATAGTTTTCTTTAATTTTTTTCCCCAACCTTTCTTTGTGTTTGTTACCGACAATTGATCTGGATGTATGAAAAGATATACAAACTCAAACAGAGACATTGCACCTTGCAAAAAATAACTCAAAGAGTTACATTGGCCAATCAAATGAACAAAAGAAAACGAGAAAAGAAAAGATTGAATTAAAGACACCGGTTACATGAACAAAAAAATAACAAAAAAAAAAAGAGGGGAAAAAAAAGCCCCCACCGCCCCACGCATAGCTGCTCTGCAAGAGTCTAAGACCGCTCAAATGCAGTGGATTCACTTGATGGAGTAAGCTGAAGAAGCGTACTCAGGAGACAACGCTCAGGCGGGCGATGGAGTGTACTCGTCGACCGCAGACGGAGTATAGAAATCCGGCGTCAAGGGCGTGCAGTCGAGCGGCGAAGGAGTGTACTAGAATAAAGAGACAGAGTATAGTAACCGAGCGTGGAGGGAGTGTACTCCGGCGACGAAGGAGTATACTCGAACGAAGATGAGGGGGTATAGAAGTCTGGTGTCGAGCAACGAAGGAGTGTACTCGAATAAAGACGACAAGAGTATAGTAACCGGGCGTTGATGGAGTGTACTCGAATAAAGACGACAGACTATAGTAACCGGGCGTTGATGGAGTGTACTCCGGCGATGAAGGAGTATACCCAAACGTAGATGACGGGTTATAGAACTCCAGTGTCGGTGTGTACTCGGGCATGAAGCAGTGTACTCGAACAAAGATGATGGAGTATACTCAGGTGATGATGGCGGAGTATAGAAGTTTGGCGTTGACGGAGCGTACACTGGCGACAAAGGAGTATAGTCGAACAAAGATGACATAGAGTACAGAAGTTCGGCATTGAGGGAGTGTACTCCGGCGGTGAAGGAGTGTAGTCGAACAAAGATGACAGGGTACAGAGGTGAAGGAGTGTAGTCGAACAAAGATGACAGAGTACAGAAGTTCAGTGTCGTGGGAGTGTATCCCGGTGACGAAAGGATGTACACAGGTGATGATGATGGAGTATAGAAGTTCAGAGGTCGTGGGAGTATACTCTGGCGACGAAGGGATGTACTCAGGTCATGATGACAGAGTATAGAAGTTCGGTGTCGAGGGAATGTAATTGGTCGAAGGAGAGTAGAAAATGGACGGCGTGTACTCTGGTGACGATGCCATGAGGTCTTGATTTGAAAGTTCAGAGAGAACGAGAAAGAAACAGCAGAAGGGAGTTTTTAGAGTTTGAGAGGATAATGATTATGGTGTTGTCGAATATGTTACTCTGTATTTATAGAGTTTCTGTATCCAAATCCTAATATTAATTTGAATTTCTATTTTATATATATATATATATATATATATATATATATATATATATATATATATATATATATATATATATATATATATATATATATATATATATATATATATATATATATACCACTTTTCCAAACGGATCCTGTCAAATATTGTATAATATATATATATATATATATATATATATATATATATATATATATATATATATATATATACCACTTTTCCAAACGGATCCTGTCAAATATTGTATAATATATATATATATATATATATATATATATATATATATATATATATATATATATATATATATATATATATATATATATATATATATATATATATATACCACTTTTCCAAACGGATCCTGTCAAATATTGTAAATATTCTATCACAAAATGGAATTGAAAAAATAAAAATAAAAATAATATCATGTCATACAGCATGGTTGGCAGCTCGTTAATTAACATGAAACATTTGTCGGAGCATACTTTGATGATTAAACTGATTATACATCCAAATCGTTGTTCAGCAAGATGAAATTACATTTTATAAAATATATGCATGTATATAGAAATCTATTACTAGACCTATTTCCAGATGCATCAAGTGAAACACTATATATATGGATTCACCAAGGACCTGATATGTTCTTTGTTCTTTTATGATTTATCTCATGTGATGCCTGAAACAAATGCGTTGAGAGACTTTGTTAAGCTACCCATTGCAGGGTGTGAAACATAAATGATAGTGAAATAGACCAAATATCATAGGGAAACTGACCTTAGAGTTTCTTTGGTTCCACGTCGAATCTTGCAGCGAATTGTTGGAAGACCTAGACGCTGATGTGCCTCAAAGCGATGACAACCAGAAAACCCTACAAGAGATTGAATGTTTCAATTCAGTGCTTCAGTGGTTGAATAGTAGGAAAGTATTTCATCTGTTTGTGCAGGTTTCAGACAAAGATCCAAACAAGTACTCACCATAGTATACGCCTTCGACCTCCAGCACATCAATCTGCAAGATAATCAACAAATCAAAATGATACTTGTTCGTAACACTTCATATAACTAACAAAAGTTTTTATGATGTCAACTTCTGATGAAATTTATTTGAAAATGAATTTTAATCCATGGTGCAGATGCACTTTGAAAGATGCTAAATACATGAAAGATGAGACTGGAAGATTTTCTCTACTGATGTAGTTTTGAGGAAAAACATTTAATAGGGGCCTGGAGAATGATAAATATGTGAAACATTTAGATAGCATGGTGCAGATGCATGATAAAGACTCAGCATAGCTTTGTAGGAATTACATCTGAGGAAGAAGAGTTTTTGAGTATGCTACCTACCCCAAATGAGAATAGTTTATTACTGGGTGGCAGCATGAAGCTTATCTATTAACTAGCACCAGAACAAATTTAGAAAATTCTGATGGCAGAAAAGATAAGTGAGATATTAGCACAAAAGCATGCTACTATGTTCTCCATTTGGGAAGCGATCATAATTTCTCATGCCCATTTTACATATTTGCTTCATCTTTTCCCCAATAAGCCAGTTTTTCATCAGCTATAAGCAATAACATACAACTCCGCCATTCACAAACTCCCCTAGGTAAGTTTCCATCCAACCTATCACGGTGAAATAAAGGATAATGAGTATGATGAAGCTAATAGGCCTATTCAGGGTGGGCTCAGTATCTACAGAACTAAATTTGCCTCTTTAAGGAAAAAAGTTTCCATACTAAAAGATACAACCTATGACTCCAAGGCATTATACAAAACTGGATCTACAAGTCAGAGAGCTTCAACCTTGCAAAAGAGTAAAAACTTGCTCTTTCCTCCATGTTCGAATCTCAAACCCCCAATTGTAGCAAATTGAATGTTCAGACCTACCTAATCAATCACTTTCCAAAGGGCAAAGACCCTCTTACTCATCTCCCAAACCTTAGAGAAGCCCAAATAGCAACTGAAAAGCTAAATACAATATGGTTAAGCATTGCATCCAGGTACCTAATACATAATCCAAAATGCTAAAAGATCCCATTTAGACATGCATAAACACTAACTTGTGCACGGAGACATTCAAGTAGAATGATTCTTTAAGAACATTTTCCTTCATTTCATTCCATTTTACCCTCTGAATATGAGTTTGTAAAACTTAGGGTAGAAGCTCCTCCTTTGATCCATATTTCCTAAAAGCTGCAAGCTTCTTCATCGTGATCTTTTATACCTATTTCCATCATTACCTAAAGTTCCTGATTAGTAGCCATATATACTCAAAAACTGAAAGGAATGATATCATCTTAAACTCCTACCTAACCCCAGTATGACTACAAAATAGAAAACCAAACTTTTTGAAGTCAATAATTTTGTTCCAATCTCTAAGAATGCAAGATAATCTAGAAAGTTCTAAAGATAAATTGTTCTTCTCTGGTATTACCTAATTTAGGAACTTGCATTGCTCAACAACAATACGAAAAAGAAATAATAAATTCTTAACTATATCTAACAAGGAGTTACGCCAAAATTTTTAGATTGGCTACAAAAGTCAATTTTCTATTTTAGCTTTGATAAGGGTCACCTTTTCTATTAGGTTGAAACTTGAAAGCCCCTCATCTTTTTCACTTACTACAATCTCATTTGTTTTAGCTCCTAGACACTCTTACCACATCTTATACTCAACTAGAGGTACCTCTAACTCGTACATTTTACTATAATTCAATTGAATTGTTCAACATCCATACCAATCTCATTTGGCTACTCTCATTTTTTTTAGGTATATCATGATGGTTCTGCGACATCTGGATCCATATAGCATGATGTTTGTACAGATGTTCTATCAACTCTTCCTTTCAAGATCATCAATTGTATAGACAAAGAACTTTACAAGTTTTCTCGGGCTCCGCCGTATAATTGTGTTTGTATTAACAACATCCTCCTCAATTTCAGTATCATAACAATCCTAACACAAATCCAAATCTAAATCTTCAAAATTGCAAATACCCACAAGCATATAACATACAGTTACTCATGAATTCAGCACGAACAATAAAATCCCCAAGCCATCCACCAACAATTTGGACTACGTACATGCTAATCAAATGAATTCAGCATCAAAACTCACTCACGTGACAAGAATCAGTGACCCACCTTCAATAACTGAAAAAAGAAAACTTACAGGTTCCTGGAGGCCAATTTGGCCGATGCTCTCCATGAGATCCTTCACCTTTTGGGGATCATTTGCTCTGGTTCTCATAAGTGGCCTACGAATCTTATCCAAAGGGATGTCAAGAATCACGAGACCTCCTGATTTGGGCCTTGCGAAAGGAACCCCTGAAACCCAAAACCAAATTTAAAGCCCAACAACAAATATAGCTGACCAAATTAACAAAATAATGGCAGAGAGATAGCGGGGAACCATTGGATGAAGCTTTGATGGTGAGAGAGGAAATTTTGATTGGGGCATGAGAGAAGTTGAGTGGGAGATTGGCCATTCTCTCTTTTGTTGTGGGCAGAAATTTTGCAAGGGAGAAATGGGAACAGGCTAGGAGAGAAAAAAGGGGAGGAGTTTGTTGCCGACCTGTGTTTTCTTTGAGCTCGTGGTGATGGGCTCTTCTCGGTTGAGTCTCGTTTACAACTTTCCCCACTACCAAACAGTTGCTCACTAGGAAAATCCTAAACGGTTCTTCTTAATTTTTTTGTTGGGTTTTTTCCTAGAAACCACCTTAGTAATAGGCTAATTATACGGAAACCATCTTTCATTTTCAATTTATACATAAACCATCTTAAAAGTTGATTTTTATTGCAATCAACCACCTCCTCAAAATTTCACTAAAAAACTAAAAATAAGCTTAAAAAATTCAACTTCAAGGAATGTGAGTTGTATCCTAATAATATCCAAACACTAAAAAAATGTGTCATGTACATTGAATGTGAGTTTTAAGGGTAATTTTGGGTTTTAAGTGAAGAATTTGACTGGGAGGTGGTTGATTGCAACAAAAACCAACTTTTAAGGTGGTTTATGTATAAATTAAAAATGAAATGTGGTTTGTGTATAATTACTCTATGTTTAAGGTGGTTTCTAGGAAAAACCCCTTTTTTTGTTGGTTATTTGCAGATAAACACTCTACAGCTTCATATATTCAGAGACAAATATTCTGAATTTTGTATTTGTAAAAAAGAAGAAGAAGAAGATATTCTGAGTTTTACAAACTTTACATTTGGTACATTTTGCTAGTTGACCCGTCATGAAATCTGATAAAACTTGACCATGTAATGACAGTATGCAGTGTTTACGGATAATGTCCCCTATTCAAAAAAGAAAATCCTCTTGAATTCCTCTTCATCTCCATTTCACATGTTCACACCCTCCTCTCATTGTCTAAGTCCAATTTCGATCATCGTCAAGCATGGTCATTGTTGATATTCAGAGGTTTGGCATGGTGACAAGGATCTTTGACTTCGTTGCAGAGTAATCCAGGTTCAATTCTTATGAGCCAAATTTTAAAAATTTTGCTATAAGAAGAATAAAAATACAATTGACATCTTAATCAAGAACTTAATTTCATAAAATGGCTTATTCCCAGTTATTGCTAGTATCAGTCACTAGTGGTAGATTGAATAACAAGTTACACCTCCAGAAAATCTCTACAACTAGCATTCTGCAGCACTTTCTCAACATCTATCTTCTCTCATAATCTAAATCCAAAATTGTATTACATATTAGTAAAATTCTGATGTCACAAAATACATGGAAAATCCTAAATTATTCAATATCAACAAAATAACAATCCAATAATCAATCTATCGTGATACTTGTATCAACAATGAAAACCCCTCATACACTCCCTCCTCCTCGTCCAACCACAACCGGCTCCCCGTCGCCGCTCTCGTCCGCAATAACACCACCGCACACCCCGCCGGATCCTCAAACAACCACCGAAACAAATCCCACATCACATCGACCGCCAACCCATCGACAAAAACGGTCTCGTTCCCCCTAAAATTCCACCTCAATTTCCTAACCTGAAGCACTTTCTTCTCATCAACGTGCATAGATAACTCCAACTCCCCTTGAAACTTAATCATAATCTCATGCTCCTTCCCTTCGTCGTAAAACCGAGCCTTCGTCGAATAAATCGCTCGACCAACCACCTTCACAGTGCGACTCACCATCGAAAAATCTGCAATTGGATTATCGCCACATCCGAAACTGTCAACAAAGTCTTTACTCTTATCGCCGACTAGAAGAGCGAATTCGTTGTTGAATATTAGTGCGACGTAGAAATCTGATATTGGCTCGGGGCCTAGACTGTACTTGGCAGCTGAAAAGTCCCAGCAGACACCGATGACAGAGTTCTTGCTGAAGGTGAAGGAGAAAGTTCCTCTCGTTCCGGTTGTGGCGATGGGCTTGTTGTTGACGACGACGGCGAGGGCGGGGCCCGCTCGAGTTCTTGACCACGTGAGTTTGATGATGGCGACAGAATCTTTGTCGGTGGAGAGGCGGGTTGTGTAGATGTTTGTGACTGCGCCTTGGACTGAAGGGATGAGGGCGTCGTCGACGGAGCAAGATGCGCAGCCTCTCATTGTTGATGTTGGATGGAGAGCATTTGAAAGAGGAAGGAGAAAAGTTTAGTTTTTTTCGGAATCCCAAAAATCTTGGGGAGTCTGTAACTGAAAAGGGTTGATAGAGAGTATGTAAAGGATCTCTCCCTAACGGCAGTAAATATGTCAAAAAATGCACAGAGAGATCGTGCGCTTCTGTTCACAGCTGTGCAAATAATCCATTTGGATTGTGAATGGAGATTTTTATTTGATTGGCAGTTATAATTCTTATGAACTGAGATTGGATCCAAATCCTTTCCAATTATGCGGTAATTGAAAAATATTCAATTTCCTCGATCATTATGGTTCATATCACTTTCAAATGGATGAGTACCATTGTTATCTTGAAAACAACACTGGTCTTATGAGATTGGATCCGGATCCTCTCAAATTATGTGGTAATTAAAAAATATTCAATTCTCTCGATCATTACCGTTCATATCACTTTCTAATGGATGAGATCACATCATGTAACGTTTCCATTGTTATCTTGAAAACAATACTAGTCTTAAAAATCACTAGTAAACTTGAAAACCAATTAATCAAAATTACTAGTGGAAATCTTACATGGCGTGATCTCATCTATTGCAATTGAGATAAACGGTAAGGATCGAGAAAATTGAACCCTCTTCAATAACCACCTAATTGGAGAGAATCTGAATCCACTAAGATTATAGCAACACCAAATAGATGCGAAACTAATTGAGGCCACGTTGTATTCGTGAATTGATAGCTTAACAAACTTCGATGTGCTCAACCATCTTTCGTTTGATAAAAAGTATAATTAGACTGATATCATCCGTATTGACCTGATTTGCAAAACATAACATCAGGTGTTGAGATTTCTGTCTTTATTCCATTTTTTTTCTTTCATATCTATCTTTCTGTTTTAACGTTTGTATAGAGAGCAATGTAACAACTCTTGATTGTAGACACTGCTGTTACACATCTCACCGTGATAATGATTATCAATTGTTTAGTTAAAAAAGAGAGTGAGTTATATTATTTGAATAGTATATTGAATTTAATAAATTTGAAAATAATTGTGCGTTGCATGTAGTTGGTGTATACGTCTTCTATAACAATTCATGAAAGTATAGGTTGAGAATAGAGATTCAACAAAGTACAGTGGGGACAACAACAATTCAGAATCAGAATAAATTAAAAACTGATCATAATACATAAACAACTAATCAAATTTATTTAAAATGTTTCAAAATTGACGGAGGAATAAAAATTAAACACAGTACAGAAATGTGCAGTTGGATTTACTGTAAACAATTTTCTATTCATGGCACCTAATTTAATCATGAATTTCGGACCTTGTCTAACTAACCTCTCATATTAAATTTGTGTGGTGACATTTATTAACATTAGTAATTAAAACAATTATAATCGGAATGGAATATATATAGGCTAAAGTGGAGGTGGAATTCTCTTGAGCGACATAAGATCCGTAAATTAGCCTTTATTTGATATTAACTCCGGATGTAAGCCAAATTAAGCCTTGTTAACTCCAAAACGAAATATCAATGTTTTGAGAAAGTTCCAAACTTCATTTTGAATCGAGACAAATTTGTACTCTTACTTCTTTTTATGAATTGTATAGTCATCTATTTTTATACTAAACCTGTTCATTAACTTTGAGAAATATCAATGTATGAGAAAGTTCCAAACTTCATTTTTGAACCGACACAAATTTATATTCTTACTTCTTTTTATGAATTGTATAGTCATCTATTTTTATACTAACCCCGTTCATTAACTTTGAGATGATTTGTGCTATATGTAAACATTATAAACTCCATATATGCTATACTTATTCTAATTGAATGGTTTGAATTGAATTATGTACATGGTGAACAATCATGATTGAAAGATGACAATCGGGTTCCAAAAGAAGAGAGACAAAAAATAAAATAAAATAAAACCGAACAAGCTTCCTAGGTCAATCACTTAAATTACTTGAGCTTAGACTTGAATCCTCCATTTTATATATAATGAGAAATTGGTGGTACTTTTAAAGAGGCAAAAAAAAGTGTCACAATGAGAAGGTGACACTTGGGCAACTAAATCCTTTATTCACCTAAGAATCCACATTAAATTAAATCTATCAATAATTAAAAAGTTTAATTATAGTTAAATATTTGGTAATCCTAATCAAATCATAATTATCTATAATTTTAAAAAATCTAATAATCATACTTTAAATTCTCTTCTCTTTATATATAAAAGGGGTTAGTGGTTTACTATTAGCCATACATTTCAAAAAGTTGCAACATGACTCTCCTTAATTTTTAAAGGATAAATTTCATTGAATCTCCAATAAGTTTAGTCTTTTGACACCAAGCCCCCAAAAATTTTGAAACCCCCAATACGTTTAGGAATTCTAGAAAACCCCTAAGAACATTTTGATTTTTTTGCACTTAACCTCATAAGGATATTACCCTGGGTGAAAGAGGCCACCATTCTCTTTCTTTCCTCAATTGTTCCGATCATTTCTACATTTCATTCCCCTTTTTGGGCCCCGGGTTGGTTCATTTCCTCCTCCTATCTACGCAATTCTCTGTCTTCGTTCGTGATCATGTTAGGTGAAGAGATAGATATCAATTTTGTAGAGAGGCGGCTATGAAACGGTGCCACATAATACACTAGTGAACATTACTTCTTAAGGCCAATATATACCTTTCAAATCATTCTTATTTGCAGAATAACCCATAAATTACAAAACAACTCTTGAACGATACAAAATTACAATTAGCTCTCAAAAATATGGAACTATAAACAATCTCTGAAAATTCTAAAAATCACAAACAACTCCTTTTAAATTCTAAAAATTATAGACAACCCTCTTAAAAAAATAAAAAAAATTACAAACAGATCCCTAAAACTACAAAAATACAAACAACCGCCTAAAAATCTAAAATTGCAAAAATCTCTCTAGAAAATCTAAAACTATAAGCATATCCTAAAAATTCAAAATTACAAACAATTACTTGAAAATTTTGAATACAAATAGATCCTTGCAAAACCAAAAATTAAATAAAATCCCTTTTAAAATCCAAAATTACAACGACATCCCGAAAATCCAAAAATACATACAAAATTCTGAAAATTATAAATAGCAGTCATTAGAGGTTTTCTACCATAAGTTATTTGGGGTTAAGTGAATAAATTAAAACTTATTTGGTCGTTTCTGCCTAAATTTTGGTCATTTGACCACACTTGAAATATCAATGTATGAGAAAGTTCCAAACTTCATTTTTGAATCGAGACAAATTTGTACTCTTACTTCTTTTATGAATTGTATAGTCATCTATTTTTATACTAAACCTGTTCATTAACTTTGAGAAATATCAATGTATGAGAAAGTTCCAAACTTCATTTTTGAACCGACACAAATTTATATTCTTACTTCTTTTATGAATTGTATAGTCATCTATTTTTATACTAACCCCGTTCATTAACTTTGAGATGATTTGTGCTATATGTAAACATTATAAACTCCATATATGCTATACTTATTCTAATTGAATGGTTTGAATTGAATTATGTACATGGTGAACAATCATGATTGAAAGATGACAATCGGGTTCCAAAAGAAGAGAGACAAAAAATAAAATAAAATAAAACCGAACAAGCTTCCTAGGTCAATCACTTAAATTACTTGAGCTTAGACTTGAATCCCTCCATTTTATATATAATGAGAAATTGGTGGTACTTTTAAAGAGGCAAAAAAAGTGTCACAATGAGAAGGTGACACTTGGGCAACTAAATCCTTTATTCACCTAAGAATCCACATTAAATTAAATCTATCAATAATTAAAAAGTTTAATTATAGTTAAATATTTGGTAATCCTAATCAAATCATAATTATCTATAATTTTAAAAAATCTAATAATCATACTTTAAATTCTCTTCTCTTTTATATATAAAAGGGGTTAGTGGTTTACTATTAGCCATACATTTCAAAAAGTTGCAACATGACTCTCCTTAATTTTTTAAAGGATAAATTTCATTGAATCTCCAATAAGTTTAGTCTTTTGACACCAAGCCCCCAAAAATTTTGAAACCCCAATACGCTTAGGAATTCTAGAAAACCCCTAAGAACATTTTGATTTTTTGCACTTAACCTCATAAGGATATTACCCCGGGTGAAAGAGGCCACCATTCTCTTTCTTTCCTCAATTGTTCGATCATTTCTACATTTCATTCCCTTTTGGGCCCGGTTGGTTCATTTCCTCCTCCTATCTACGCAATTCTCTGCCTCGCTCAGTGATCATGTTAGGTGAAGAGATAGATATCAATTTTGTAGAGAGGCTATGAAACGGTGCCACATAATACACTAGTGAACATTACTTCTTAAGGCCAATATATACCTTTCAAATCATTCTTATTTGCGAATAACCCATAAATTACAAAACAACTCTTGAACGATACAAAAATTACAATTAGCTCTCTGAAAAATATGGAACTATAAACAATCTCTGAAAATTCTAAAATCACAAACAACTCCTTTTAAATTCTAAAAATTATAGACAACCCTCTTAAAAAATAAAAAAATTACAAACAGATCCCTAAAACTACAAAAATACAAACAACCGCCTAAAAATCTAAAATTGCAAAAATCTCTAGAAAATCTAAAACTATAAGCATATCCTAAAAATTCAAAATTACAAACAATTACTTGAAAATTTTGAATACAAATAGATCCTTGCAAAACCAAAAATTAAATAAAATCCCTTTTAAAATCCAAAATTACAACGACATCCCGAAAATCCAAAAATACATACAAAATTCTGAAAATTATAAATAGTCAGTCATTAGAGGTTTTCTACCATAAGTTATTTGGGGTTAAGTGAATAAATTAAAACTTATTTGGTCAAGCTTCTAAATTTTGGTCATTTGACCACACTTGAACTAACAATGTTAATTTGAGAGTTTTCCGCCAAATTTTTGGGGGTTTAGTGAGAGTTTGAAAGCTTTTAGTATCATACATACGAGTTTAGTAAAATTTACTCAAATTTTAATTTTATAGAGAGCATAGATAGTGGTTACACATGAAGACTTTATATCTATTGAAGACTATTGTTAAAGATATATTGACTATCAAGTATGAGAGTGTTTGAGAAGACTTATTTTTGAAGCTTATAAGTTATGCTAGCTTTTAGTGGCTTTTGACTTTTTGATAAAAATATTATAAAAATTATTTGGTTAGTATAATAATTTGTTCGATCATTTCTACATTTCATTCCCTTTTGGGCCCGGGTTGGTTCATTTCCTCCTCCTATCTACGCAATTCTCTGTCTTCGTTAGTGATCATGTTAGGTGAAGAGATAGATATCAATTTTGTAGAGAGGCTATGAAACGGTGCCACATAATACACTAGTGAACATTACTTCTTAAGGCCAATATATACCTTTCAAATCATTCTTATTTGCGAATAACCCATAAATTACAAAACAACTCTTGAACGATACAAAAATTACAATTAGCTCTCTGAAAAATATGGAACTATAAACAATCTCTGAAAATTCTAAAATCACAAACAACTCCTTTTAAATTCTAAAAATTATAGACAACCCTCTTAAAAAATAAAAAAATTACAAACAGATCCCTAAAACTACAAAAATACAAACAACCGCCTAAAAATCTAAAATTGCAAAAATCTCTCTAGAAAATCTAAAACTATAAGCATATCCTAAAAATTCAAAATTACAAACAATTACTTGAAAATTTTGAATACAAATAGATCCTTGCAAAACCAAAAATTAAATAAAATCCCTTTTAAAATCCAAAATTACAACGACATCCCGAAAATCCAAAAATACATACAAAATTCTGAAAATTATAAATAGTCAGTCATTAGAGGTTTTCTACCATAAGTTATTTGGGGTTAAGTGAATAAATTAAAACTTATTTGGTCGTTTACGCTAAATTTTGGTCATTTGACCACACTTGAACTAACAATGTTAATTTGAGAGTTTTCCGCCAAATTTTTGGGGGTTTAGTGAGAGTTTGAAAGCTTTTAGTATCATACATACGAGTTTAGTAAAATTTACTCAAATTTTAATTTTTATAGAGAGCATAGATAGTGGTTACACATGAAGACTTTATATCTATTGAAGACTATTGTTACAGCATATATTGACTATCAAGTATGAGAGTGTTTGAGAAGACTTATTTTTTGAAGCTTATAAGTTATGCTAGCTTTTAGTGGCTTTTGACTTTTTGATAAAAATATTATAAAAATTATTTGGTTAGTATAATAATTTGTTTGATCAAACCTAGCTTATTTAGGTTAGTTTATAAGTTAGTTTTTCAAAAGTCGAGGTATACCAGCTTTTTAAAATGTGACTTATAAGCTAACTTATTTTGTATTTTACTAAACAGGTAGAAATAAAAAAGCTAGCTTGACCAAAAATAAGCCGCCCCAAACACCCTCTATATCTTAATTGTCAAATTAAGATAAGAACTTATATCTTAAATCGACAGAGGAATCAAATGAAAGACATCATAAATAAAGAAAATCTAGACATGATATTCTTTGAGTGGAAGAAAAATTGAACTACATAAAAGGGTAGGAGTGAAAAAGAAATGGTTTAAGTCTCCTTTATGTATAAAAAGAAATTTGTGATTTACTATTAGCCTTACATCTAAAAAGAACTACCACATATCCCTCCTACTTTTGAATTTCAAAATTTTAAATAAAAACTATCCCTATACTTATTTAGTGGGTAGCATTTTCTTTTTCTTTTTTAATTTTAGAATATAACAAAAATGAGTAATATTACAAAGAAGGGATTGGTTAAATCTCAAAGTTTGAAATAAATATCATCCATGCTTATTTTTTATTTCTTTTATAAAAGAAAAAAACCTCTCCGGCTTAAGTTATCAGACTAAAGAAACGAGACCCACCTGTGCGAGCACCATCATAACGCTTGTTGCTAAGGGCTTGTTTGGTTAAAAAAAATTGGGTGGAAAACACATGGAAATCTACTGACATAGCTTTCTTGTGTCAGAATAGCTAAAATGGATTCCTATTTTGCAGTTTGGTTCACAAGAAAACAATTGAAAAAATATTTCAAAAACGTCACAAAATGTCATCTTTTAAGGAAAAGCAAATTCCGAGTTTTTAAGATGGAATAGAGAAGAAAACGTGTTAAAAAAATTAAAAAATGGTTGGTGGTAAGTTTCTTGAGTACATGTCTTTTCTTAATATGGCTTTTCCTAATTCCAAGTTTTGATCCAAAACATGGATTTGTGATGAGGTAGAATTCTGCATTCCTTTCGTTGTGCGAATGAAAGCAAAAAAAAAAAAGCTTTCCAAAAAAATGCATGAAAAACCCAAAAAATAGTTTTTTTTTCATTGGAACCCTATTGCTTTATTACTTAGAAATGAACCAAACATGCCCTAATAAAATAAATTAAGAATATGCATTTGAAATCTTCAGTGATTTGATTGCAGTAGGTTAGGGGGCTCGGGTCCTGGCCTTTTATTAAAAACTTGGGGTTTTTATTTCAAGGCCCACTTGTTTACCCTTCTTTACCTCTAAGCCCATTAACTATTGTATGTATCCTCCAATCTAATTATCTTTTTTTACCTCTAAACCCAATCTGCAAAATACAGTACATTTACCACTTGTATTTATACAAGAAGATGGTAAAATCCCCTAAATACCCTTTCAATCCCAACTCCCACCGTGATTTCTCCCCCTCTTCTTCACTAATTTCATCTTCGAGTTCTAGAATCACAAAATCAACCCAACCCACCTCCATTCAGGTTCTTGGCCGCCGTTTCGCTTTCATCATGGTCCGCCTGCCGCTATCACGCTGCCGCTGTCAGCTCACCACCGCTATCGCCAGGTTCGCCGCTGCCGCCGCCCTGAGCATTCCCTGAACTCAATCACTGCCGGCTGCCAGGTTTATCTCTTCGTGCCGGCTTCGCTATGGCCGCCATTATTGCCACTGCCGCTGCCGCTGCCCCGGCGCATTCCCTCGAACTCACTTCGAACCCAACCGCTGCCGCCGCCAATCCGCCGCTTTTTGATGCTTGAGATCTGTTGATGTTGTTGTTTATTGATCGCGTAATTTGATCGATTATTGATGGAGGGATCAAATCGAACGGGCAGCTCAATTTTAGGGTTTAGGGTTTCTTGTACTAATTTGAGTAGAGATTTCTTATTTTGGCGATCGCGATGAGATTTGGGAAGTTTGCACTTTAGAGAAGTACAAGTGTTTGGTGGATTAACCGGATTCAATGGGGTTTAGGGTTTCTTGTACTTGATTTGAGTATAAATTTCTTATTTTGGCGATTTGGATTGGATTTTTGAAGTTTTGGTCAGAGGTAAATGCTTGTCAGTAGGGAAGAAGAAATGATTGCTTGATTAAATAGTTAAGGTGATGTTGGGAGTGAAAGATTTAATCTTGATCAAAGAAAAGTGCTTGGTTTTTGTTTATGGAATTCTTTTTAATCTATAAGCAATAGATATTTTATCTATCGATTTCTAATGACTAAACTCTCACTTAGTATTTTCAAGGAGGAGATGCATTTGTGAATAAGTGCATCTCTTTGGAAGAAGAAGCTCAAATGCTATATGCATATGCAATATTCTCATATTTTGCTCATTTTGTGTATATATATTTGTAACATATTGTTCTCGCTTTGTTAGACTAATGAAATAGATAATCGAAGGTTTGTTAGTGAGCGGTATTTGTAACATATTGTAACATATCGCATTTTGTTCAAGTGGACTTTTGTGCATTTTTGGAGCTTGTAAGTCTATGAAAGATTATTGTGCAAATGTGAGTGGTATTTTGGTATTTTACACTTGTGAGTGGTATTTGTTTGCAAATTATCTTTGATTGATGGTATTTTGGTTTTGTGCAATTGTCATGTATGCAAGTTATCTTTGTTTGCAAATTATCTTGTATGCATTATCTTGAATGGGACGAGAATATGGATTTTTATTGTAGCGTATTGTTCTGACTTGTATGGGTGTGTGTATATATATAGCCTGTAAGTATAGCGTGAAAGTGTAGCGTGATAAATAATTTTCATTAATAAAATGAAAAATGACATGTGAATTAATTAATGTGAAATAATTAGAAAGTGTAGCGTGATAGTTAGAAAGTGTAGCGTGATAGCTGAAAGTGTAGCGTGATACCCTGTAGGTGTAGCGTGATAGCTGAAAGTGTAGCATGATATCCTGTAAGTGTAGCTTGATATCCTCTAAGTGTAGCGTGATATCCACAAAGTGTAGCATGATAGTGAGAAAGTGTAGCGTGATAACCTAAAAGTGTAGCGTCATACCATGAAAGTATAGCGTGATAACCTAAAATGAAATTGAGAAATAATTTTCATGATAGCCTGAAAGTATAGCGTGATACCATGAAAGTGTAGCATGATACACTATAAGTGTAGCGTCATAGGCTGAAAGTGTAGCATGATACCATGAAAGTATAGCGTGATATCCTATAAGTGTAGCCATACCATGAAAGTATAGCGTGAAAGTGTAGCGTGATATCCTATAAGTGTAGCATGATACCATGAAAGTGTAGCATGATACCATGAAAGTATAGCGTGATACCATGAAAGTATAGCGTGAAAGTGTAGCATGATACCTCGTAAATGTAGCATGATATCCGAAGTGTAGCGTGATAGTGAAAGTGTAGCATGATAGTGAGAAAGTGTAGCGTGATACCCTAAAAATGTAGCGGATGACCTAAAATTAAAAGTTGACTAAAAATAAAAATTAATGGTTGATTAATAAATGAATAATTAATGTGAGATAGTTAATGTAAAATAATAACAAAAATTAATGTGAAATAATGTGAAATTAAAATTAATAGTGAAATAATAACATGAAATTATGTGAAATTGATTAGTCATTGACAAAAATCAAGTTTAACTAAAATTTCATCAAATCTAACAAATTTAACTATTTTTATGAGTTCATCAATAATAATGTGAAATTTAAATTTATGTGAAATATTCATTTAACTAACATTGCATCAAATTTGACAAGTTTAACTAATTCTTATGAATTCATGAATAAAAATGTGAAATAATTGTCATGAATAAAGTGGGAAATTAATGCTATAAGATTGGTAGTTGAGTGAGATACAAAATTATACCTTCAATTGCTAAGAAAGTGAATAAATTCCAACAAAATCACACCATACACATTAATGAAAGTGACAATTAATTGAGGGATTGATAAAGTGGGTGTGAGAGAATTAATTGTTGGGTTTGAGAGAATTAATTGTTGGGGTTTTAAGAGCAGAAGGTGAATGAGAGAGAGAATTGAATGAGAAATGGAGAGAGAGAGAGAGGGAGAGGGAGAGGAGAGGACCCCGCTTCTCCTCCTCTCCCACGCGGAGAGGAGAGAAACGGCGGCACAGTACGCTCCCCTCTCTCTCTCTTCTCTCTCATTTTTTTTGGTTTTTAATTTTTAAATGGGGCCCACTTAATTAGATACTGAAAGGGTAGAAATGGTATTTAAAGAAAATATTGGGGGGGCCCACGTATACAAGTGTTGTATTTTAGAAGTTGGGTTTAGAGGCAAATACAAGAAAATAATTGGGTTGAAGGATACATACAATAATTAATGGGTTTAGAGGTAAAGAGAGGTAAACAAATGGGCCTTGAAATAAAAACCCCTAAAAACTTTAGGTGGGCCCATTAAAGTAAATGGACCATAAAATGGATTAGATAAGAGAACCCATGAATGAATCAGTATGTGGCTAGCATAGAAAGATTTCAGCACTCTTGAAACTCAAGGAGAAGGAAGTAGTTACTATTGGAAAATGGATGCAGCTCTTCCTATCATCGGAATAATAGCTGCCGCTGCTGCAACATTCTACGCTGTCAGCTTTAACGAACTGCGAGAGGTGATCAACTTCTCTTTAAACTTTTAATTCTTCTCTTTTACTTCAATAAATATTCATCCTGTGTTCTATTTTTCTTGCTTTCGTTTTGTAGAAATCTTTCAGAGATCTGGACGAGTCGGAGCCTGAGACTGGTGGTCGTGGTGGGTTCAGGTCATCTGCTAGTTCAAGACAGACGAGAGCGAGGAGGAAAGCAGAGAAAGAAGAAAAAAAATGATTTCTTCTCTTCCTCCTCCACTTTTTTAAAACACTTTTTATTAAATGTTCTCGATCGAGTATCTTGTCGAAGTGTTGTTTTCCGATGAAAGGTAGTAGACTTGATATCATAAGAAGCGGGTAATAAGACTTGTTCAAGGGTTGCTGATGGGGGATTTCCGTGTTCTATCTGAATATGATTTTTGTTGGAAATATTTTCTTTAGAAATGTTTATTCTCTTTGTGGCGAGTTTGGACCACAAATATGTTGGCCAATAACTAGTGGCTATAGCTTTTGAGTTAAAATTGATTCCTAACTTCTATTTAATGCTCATCAGCTCTAGATGAGACCCGATTTCTCCTCAACAATTGAAAATCAATGAACTAAATAATTAACAAATAGTTTTGTTAATTGTCGGATAGCTTTTTAGTAAATAAACTAGTTTTAAACCCGTGCAATGCACGGATTTGTTTATTATTGAGATTGTAATTTTTTAATAACCAAATTTAAAAAAATTTAAATTTTCATATGCAGAAAAGGAAAAGGAAATTAGAAATCAAAAGCAATAGTATTATACCCACACTATGCTGGTGTAACTTTTTATGTTACATATTATATCAAAAGGATAGACTTGAGTCTAAATGTGACTTTTAATTAAAAGAGATAGCAACCATTCCTTTTGATGTAATGTTATTCTCACTAAAGCTTCTTTCTCTTAGTCGTTAGTACTTAAATTATGTCTTAAAATAACTAAATATATTCTGTACAGTGATGGATAGAGCACAGAAAAACAAAGAGTCTGTATATGTCTATGTAGATCCACCGAGTCTACATAAAGATAAAAATTAATTAGCAATATTGTACTTTATACTACAAAGGTGAAAGGATTTTCAAAAGAATTATGTCTAGTTGACTATTGGCTATTAAAAACACTAAAAGCAGATTCATTATTGAGCAAATAATTTCACAATATCCATGTCCAAAATAACTGATCTGAGAAAAATGACGTGCTTTCAAAGGAAAAAGAAAAGAAAAAGAAAAGAAAGAAGATTATGACAAATTGTAGAGCAATTAAATGGCTTAACTATAATTAAGAGATAAATAGATATTTACACGAAAACAATAGAAATACCGTGACTTCAAGGGTGTCTTCGTGAAAACACATCAAAAGAGCATTTTCTTGCAAAATCATACCAAAATCAATGAAACCTTGTTCTAATCCTTCTTGTAGAAATTACATTGAAATAGGATACAACATAAGAATTCTAACTATTTCAAACCTCTCAATTCAATTCCCTTGCAAAAATAATATATACAACTCTCATTACTACTGCTACATCCATATACTCCATATTAGGCCATTATTATCTCTAAATTGATCACTATTGCTTATTTTGTCTGAAGAAATTTTAATTATAAGCGGCAGTAGAAATCTCAATTTTCCTTGCATCATTTTAACAACATTTTCTTAGGATTTTTCCATAAATTTCAATATTCCACCAATATCTCAACAAATAAAAGAATAATTTTCATTAAAAAATCAAATCAAATTGTTTAAAAGTGTATTTTACTTCATCAATCAAACATTTCTTCGATACCCATCCTGCTCACTAATCATGTCTTCCACTCTCACAATGTCACACGACGCACTTCCCTCTTACATGAACCCGACACACCCAATACATGATCCCAACAACCAGCCCCCAAAACCCATATCAAAACCAAACCCGGCCCACCCGATCCCGTGATCCCTTTCTTCTCCTTCGCTCTTCCCCAGAAAAACAACCTCCTTCATTCAGGGGCCAGCCATGTCCGAAAGAGTCACCGCCAATAGCCGGCCCAGAAAGCCCAAACCCTCTTCCTCTCTCCCCTCTCCTCCCATTTCCCCCAAATCCCAAACCCTAATCCCCAGAATGCGCCGGTCACTCCTCAAACCCCTCCTCCTCTCCCTCCCCCTCTCCCTCCTCGCCTTCTACCTCTTCTCCTCCTTCTCAGTCCCTAACCCTAGCCCTAACCATAAGATCCCTCTCCATCTCTCAACGACGAGCACCAGAGTTCAAGCCCCCAAGATTTACCTCTACGATCTGCCGCGTAAGTTTACTTACGGCGTGATCCAGACTTACGCGGCGGCGAGAGGAGCGAAGGAGAGCGATCCGTTGAAGTATCCTGGCCACCAGCACTCCGGTGAGTGGTTCTTGTTTGAGGATCTGAGTAGGGTTGAGCGGGCCGGGTCGCCGCTGCAGCGGGTTCTTGATCCGGAGGAGGCTGATTTGTTCTATGTGCCGTTCTTCTCGTCGCTGAGCTTGGTGGTGAATCCGATTCGGCCTGCGGAGGGGACGAAGGGGCCGGTGTATAGTGATGAAGGAATGCAGGTGAGATTGCATTGAAGTTATAAGCTTTGAATGATTTACATGCATTAGTTTTACTGAATCTGTTCTGGCAATTCTTGTTGGTTTTGTAAGTTTTTTTTAACGAATTTAACACTTGCTGAATGTATATTCATGCAACACTAGTTAGGAGAAATGATTGAACTAGGAACGAACTTTAAGCATAGAAAAAGATACAGTAGTTGCATGGTTAACAATTGGATATAGAGAAAGGATTCATGTAGCAACTCAGCTGAAGTCTTTGTTGGCTGTAGTTTTTGTTGTTATTGAACGAATTTCTATACATAAATTTCTGAGTTATTCTCCTGCAGTCAATCCATTCATGTCATATACACAAATCATTTGTCTCACCAAACGATTGATGGTTCGATAACGTGGTTATTAAATTTGCAGGATTGATTATTGATGTTTATTCCTTTTATTAGGGTGCAAACTGTAGAATATGGATTGTGTTTAGTCTTATTATGACTAGTATTGTATTACAGATGTAGATGTCCTTCATATGGAAAACTCACATGCATATCTGGTATAGATATGGATAGGAATCATACATAATGGAAGCAAATATGAATATATATTATATATAAGAAAAATGAATAAGAAAAAATAGATCATGTGATGTAAGAACTATCTAAATACAATAAAATCTTTCAGATTAGAGAGCACTAATGAGTCTCAATTACTGGATCACTAAAATAGATTTCCAGTCTACTAATCTAAGGTCAAAATAATTTTAGCCGTTTGATCCAGACAAATATGTGTATATTCACATCCATATTACTTTTTTAACTATGCCCATACCCGTATCCAACCAAAAACACAAAACTCCATCTTTATCGTTTTCTTCCCAGACATGGATTGTACATATTTGTACTTATACCCAATTGGATAGGAATACTGATCTGTGGATATTCGTATCAATCTGTTCTCCTACTCTTTGTGCTGTAGAATTCTATAATCATCTACACTTTGTTATAAAAATTTGAATTGTATTGGAAGGTGTTACGATTTTTCCATATCCCGAATTTTGAGCTTTGCTTGAACTGTTTGTGAATGCTAAATGTATTACTATGTATGCAGGAGGATTTGGTAAATTGGTTAGAGGGGACCAAATACTGGAAGAGGAATAATGGGAGGGATCATGTGATAATAGCTCAGGATCCCAATGCTCTGTTTAAGGTAATTGATAAAGTGAGGAATGGGATTCTGTTGGTATCAGACTTTGGAAGGTTGAAGGGGGATCAGGCATCATTGGTTAAGGATATAATCTTGCCTTATTCACATCGCATTAATTCATATAACGGAGAGATTGGGGTTGGGAATAGGAAATCGTTGCTCTTCTTTATGGGCAATCGATACCGGAAAGAGGTAATTCTTTTTTACTTCCCTCTTTTTGACAACCAAAATATTTTTGCCGTTGCAGTAGGCTCCTGAACAGATTGCTGATAACTTCTTCAATGCAGAAATGATACTCCCTAATCTTCCTCTATTTTGGTCTAACTTTTTTATGCATGTGTCCATTATGCAATTGTATGTAGCACCTTTCACTTTATCCTATTTTTATACTTTAACGGTATTCCTTACATGTCTACTACCAGTGTCTAATACTTAATCACTGGTAACTGACCAATGGTTCTCCTAGGATTCTATCCTGTTTTAAGTACTTGGAATCTGTAAGTTCTGCTATTAACCTGTAAACAAACAACCAATTACGGTTATAAATGGGTAGAGTTTTGATCAGATGTGTGTATAATGTATATGTAAATCTGATAAGCCGACATCTAATCCAGTCCCAATTCGGTTCCTCAGAATAATTAAAATAGAGAAAATCATGCACTTTTAAATTCATAAAAAAATCAGTCCACTTCTCTTTTATCCTGTGACTCCATTTGTTTTATACATTGCATATTGTCATTTCCCGCATCTTTTGTATTATAGGGAGGGAAGATTCGTGATACTCTTTTCCAAATACTCGAGCATGAGAATGATGTTATTATTAAACACGGAGCACAATCCAGGGTAAGCAGGCGCATGGCATCGCAGGGCATGCATTCATCCAAATTTTGCCTACATCCTGCTGGAGATACACCCTCAGCTTGCAGGTTGTTTGATGCAATAGTTAGTTTATGTGTTCCAGTGATAGTCAGTGACTACATTGAGTTGCCATTTGAAGACATCATAGACTATAAGAAAATTGCAGTATTTGTGGACACGGATACTGCTGTGAAGCCTGGGTACTTAGCTTCATTTCTGAGAGGAATAAGTGAAGAAGCGATCCTGCAGTATCAGAAAGAGCTTAAACTGGTATGTACATTGCAGTTTTGTTTTTATAATGCTCTTCTTTCATATACTTGTTCCTTTACTTTATGCATAACAATACAATTGAAATTTACTCCTTTAAAACTAACTTCATAATAACAAGGACTTGAGGCTTAATGGGATTCTGTTGGTATCAGACTTTGGAAGGTTGAAGGGGATCAGCATCATTGGTTAAGGATATAATCTTGCCTTATTCACATCGCATTAATTCATATAACGGAGAGATTGGGGTTGGGAATAGGAAATCATTGCTCTTCTTTATGGGCAATCGATACCGGAAAGAGGTAATTCTTTTTTACTTCCCTCTTTTTGACAACCAAAATATTTTTACCGTTGCAGTAGGCCCCTGAACAGATTGCTGATAACTTCTTCAATGCAGAAATGATACTCCCTAATCTTCCTCTATTTTGGTCTAACTTTTTTATGCATGTGTCCATTATGCAATTGTATGTAGCACCTTTCACTTTATCCTATTTTTATTCCTTAACGGTATTCCTTACATGTCTACTACCAGTGTCTAATACTTAATCACTGGTAACTGACCAATGGTTCTCCTAGGATTCTATCCTGTTTTAAGTACTTGGAATCTGTAATTTCTGCTATTAACCTGTAAACAAACAACCAATTACGGTTATAAATGGGTAGGGTTTTGATCGGACGTGTGTAATGTATATTTAAATCTGATTAGCCGACATCTAATCCAGTCCCAATTCATCCTCAGAATAATTAAAATAGAGAAAATCATGCACTTTTAACTGCATAAAAAAATCAGTCCCCTTCTCTTTTATCCTTTGACTCCATTTGTTTTATACATTGCATATTGTCATTTCGCGCAATCTTTTGTATTATAGGGAGGGAAGATTCGTGATACTCTTTTCCAAATACTCGAGCATGAGAATGATGTTATTATTAAACACGGAGCACAATCCAGGGTAAGCAGGCGCATGGCATCGCAGGGCATGCATTCATCCAAATTTTGCCTACATCCTGCTGGAGATACACCCTCAGCTTGCAGGTTGTTTGATGCAATAGTTAGTTTATGTGTTCCAGTGATAGTCAGTGACTACATTGAGTTGCCATTTGAAGACATCATAGACTATAAGAAAATTGCAGTATTTGTGGACACGGATACTGCCGTGAAGCCTGGGTACTTAGCTTCATTTCTGAGAGGAATAAGTGAAGAAGCGATCCTGCAGTATCAGAAACAGCTTAAACTGGTATGTACATTGCAGTTTTTGTTTTTTATACGTTCTTCTTTCATATACTTGTTCCTTTACTTTATGCATAACAATACAATTGAAATTTACTTCTTTAAAACTAACTTCATAATAACAAGGACTTGAGGCTTAATGAAATTCTGTAACATGTTGACATATTGTGTTATAATCTTGCAACACGTGCCATGGAACTTTTGATCCAGTGCATGCCGGTTTAAGAGAGAGGAGGGGGTTTGGTGCAAAGGGAAGAGAATGATATCTACTTGAACTGATATTCACTTTATTTTAATAGCGTTGTCAATGTCCTCTGAAATTAATGTTTGACATCGTACATGAACATTTACTTAGAGTCACGACCAAAGATGGAATGCTCTTTTCATCTGACTTTGGCTTATGTCATGCCTCAAAGATAAAATCAATCTTCTGAATCAAAGACCTTATTGTCCTCCCGTTTCTTCTATACTCTTTCTTAGTCTAGGTGGAATTTTGAAAAGTTGCTTTGTTACATAAGCATTAAACCGCTTAACAAATAAGATTGTTTCCCTTACATGCCAACTTTTTTATTGGGTGGTACATCAATTGTCCATTATTCTGTTGACCACCAAATTTCCACCTACTCAGAGGGTTTAACTTGATGGCCCGTCCTAATAGTTTGTTAAATTCTGAAATTCTATTGACACCTTTTTGAACATAATTATCTCTATATAGCTGGTCTTCTTTTGATGGAAGAGGCTTGGATTGTGATAATGAGTGATGGTTTAGTAAAGGCTGTACAGATTTCTAGAAGAGAAGACCATTACCAATAGGGCAGGAAGTAACATGGGAAAAGGAGACAATTAAAGACAAATATCTGGTCTGGCTCCTTGAAGTTTATTCAAAAAGGGGCTGGATGTAGTATTATCCTTCAGATAACTGTGTTCAGAAACTACTTTATTGTTTTTAAGGGGGTTGAGGATTGTATTATACTATTACCCTTCACACTCACTAAGACAGTATTTACATTGCTCAAAAAGTGGTCAGAGTCAGAGATAGTAACATTATTCTTCACATTCACAATGCTTAAAGGTATGAAAGAATTCTCTTTGTTGATTGAGTCTTCCTGCTTCTCCATTGAAGGCTGTTCCTGCTGCCTTTATAACTATCCGAGCTTGCAGACTGATCTCTGCCTCTACTTCATGCTTGAATGTATCTATTTCTTAACCTAGGCTAGCTGGTGTTGCATTCTGATAAGCCACTACTTCATGCTTGAATGTCTCTAGTACTATGACACACACACACACACACACACACACACACACATATTGGTGGAAACGTGCTGCTGCTCCAGATGAGATTTGGGATGGGGAACAGTGGCAACATGTTAGAAAATCAAATAATAAAGCATAAAAATAGGAGCAACACACACACACACACACACACAAACACATTGGTGGAAACGTGCTGCTGTTCCAGATGAGATTTGGGATGGGGGAACATTGGCACAATATCAGAAAATTAAATAATATAGCATAAAAATAGGAGCATTATTTACTTATCATAATATTCATTGTTGTCTCGGTGGTGTTCTTATTTTCTGTTGGTCTGCTGTGTTCTGTTCTTCCTGGGCTTTTTTTCCCATTACCAACCTTCATGAATTACCGCTCATTAAAAAAAAGAGCATATAGATGGGGCTGACCCTCCTTCATTACAGGAGCCAAATTCCTCTTACAATTTTTTGTGCATGCCAGCCTTATTATGAATTTATTTCAGCCATACATCTCAATTTCAATATTTCATAATATGCCCAAACCCCAATAATATATGCATTCCCTTAGCTTCAAATTGAATTGTCTGCTTGCTTACTATAGTTGCCAATAACTTGTGTAAGAGCTATGATCTGCCCATTCAGAACTATGATTTAGAAATTCTTTTGATCTCAATGGTATTTACCATTATTTTACAAGAATGTAACCAACTAAATGCATACGTGCTTTAGTTCAGAACTCTCAGGCTGAACTTGGATATATTTTCAGGTGAAAAGATATTTTGAATACGACGATCCAAATGGGACAGTGAATGAGATATGGCGCCAAGTTTCTCAAAAAGTTCCCTCATAAAACTAATGATCAACCGTGAGAAACGACTTGTTGGGAGAAGTTTGAATGATCCCGACTGTTCTTGTCTCTGTACAGGACGAAATGGAACTAACACTAGGCTGTGATGGGATAATACAGGATTGAATATTAAATTTTTCTGGGGTTGGCTTGAAAACTTTGATTCAATGAGAATCATCATGATATTGGAAGCTGAATGATTCAGATTGCTGCTTCTATTACCAAGGATCAGATTTCTGTTGCGATCAGGGTTTATTCTTTTCTTCATAGTCCTGAGTGTGGCCTGCAGGCAGTTTTGATCCCCCCCTCAGATCTCCAGTAGAGCAATAGAAGACTTGTTGATATGAAGACGGAACGTAGAAAACATATATCGCCTTGTAATAAAATTAGCTTTTTGAGGTTTTTACAGAAGAAATATTTGTGTGGTTTTTCCTATAACAGAATTGATTCTTTGACTTACACATGAAATAAACTTGGATTTTGATTTCCCCCCTCTTTCTGTGCAGTGTGCACTTATGACATCTGAACTATATCGCCTCTAGTTCCTGACAAATTAATGGCATGTGGCATTCCAGCTTCTATGAGAAATTGGCAGACAGGACAGAGTCATTCAGTGACTACTGCCTCTAATTTTTATAATCAATTAATGGAATTGAACAAAAGTTTGCATCTTCTCCCACATTGCAAGAGGATAGCAATAATTATTGTTCCATTTCTTTATAGGTGGCTTATAATACATTCTCCAAATATTTGATCTCATAACCAAAATTTTTTGTTTTATTTTGTGTCTACTTAAACTGACTTTTTTAGTCAGTCGGTCTTTTTAGCAAGTACAATAATGCCCTGTATCTCCTCATATTGAATTTTAGATGATAACAAGCAAATTTGACCAAGACGCTGTCAGCATTTGTATGATGAAATTAAAAGAATGGATAAATATTTTGCTTAGAAAATTTTTCTTAATTTGTGGATAAAAATATTTTAGGATATGCAATATAGGTAAATTAGTGTGAACGAACAAAAATTGGTTTAAGCATTTGGTTTTAAAAATTTAGCTTGTCAACAAAAATGTTTTTGGTTTTGTAACATAGATAAAGTAGTCCATGAAAATTTTAAAAATAATGATTTAAGCATTAGGATAATTCTATGCCTTCGTAGTTGTATTGTAGATAAAGCCAAAAATAATAATATTTTAAGCATATTAGTGAGGAGAAAGGCAAAAGAGAAAAGCTCATTTTATTTGGAAAAATATTAGCTAAAGTATTTGTATGATACTAATGACTTGGTAGTCATTACGCACACAAATTAGTATGGAGAAAAGAAATAAAATAAAATAAAATAAAGGCTCATTTGTTTTGGAAAGAAATATTGTTGAAAATTAGTCCCTCACAACTTCAACAATTCCATATTAGTCCCTCAAATCTCAATAATTGCTTATTAGTCTCTCAAATTCTAAGGGGCCTTACAATTTGGTTCCTTAATGATGAAAATAAATCTTAGTTATAATTCCCCTTAAAGCTCATCTAGCTCAAAAAAAAAAAAAAGATTATATACAATTTGGTAATCTAAAGTTCACACATTTTAACTATAATATTAAATATTTTTGGCAATTAGATATCCTAAAGTTCACACCTTTTAATTTTGATACCTCAAAGTTTTTCTTAACACTTTGTTTTTGACACTTTGATACATTAACTCTTTCTTAAACTTTTATTAAACTTTAGGATATTAGAGTTAAAAATGTTAAAACACCAAGTTACCAAAGTAAAAAATTAGGATCTTTAAGGTATGAAAGTTAAAAATGTATAAACGTTAGGGTAGCAAAATGTTAGAAAAGGTTTCCATGATCAAAGTTAAAAAGGCGTAATGTTTGGGGTATCATAGTGTTAAATAAACTTGTGTATATTAATCTTTTAAAACATTGTAAACTTTAGAGTGCCAAATTCCAAACAACTCTTTAAAAATATTAGATGATGGTATTTTGACATTGAGGGGTAAAATTGCAATAAGACACGGATTTGATGGAGTAATGAGCAATTATTTAGATTGAGATACTAATGTGAAATTATTGAAGATTTGAGGGACCAACATCTAAACAACGCTATGTAAAAATACCTCTAAAATGCTAAATTACAAATAACCCTTTAAAAAAAAATATTGGATTTTCAGCCATTGAAGTACCAAATTAGAGTGACCTTGGAATTTGAGGGACTAATGAAGAATTGTTGAGATTTGAAGGGCTAATATGCAATTATTGAGAATGTGAAGGACTAAGCAACAATTATCGATATGTGAGGGGCTAATATACAATTAATAGAAAAGTTACTATTTATTCCACAAAAGCTACAAAGCATTACTAAAGCTAGTTCTTTCATTTAACTAATTAATCTTTCATTTAACCAATGATTGAAGACTAACTAGTTATGGAGTTTCCAGCTTTGAAAAGACTTTTGCTACAAGCATAACCCCAATAACTTTAGTAAGTATAGTAAAGTTTAAAATACGTTGTTAGACATAATGCCCCGTGATTCCTCGCCATTCCACATTTCCACATCTCACATACACCTCTCCCAGCCAACACACCTCCCAATACCACACCTCTCACACCTCCCACAATTACTGTATAACCTTGCCCACTTCAAAGTCACTGCAAGGACCTTCATACCGCAGCCTCCTTATTTCTGCGCTTCACCTTTCTCCTGCCCATCGCGAAACCTAACGGCTAAGCCTACCAAAGCATCGCGAACGGTTTTCCCACCCAGCTAGCCCCGCTGACAACTGTGTTGGGGATTTTAGCCCCCAACACACGCTTCCGTGAATCTGGGCCAACCAACAATCTACAAGGTAGAAAGCAACCACACTCAAGAAGAAAGAACACCAAGATTTACGTGGTTCAATCGATCAACTTCGACTTATATCCACGGGGCAACAATAAGAGAAATCCACTATGTCTCTACAAGAGGAACCACTCAACTCTCGTCTCTCAATCTCTCAACCCAACATATATAATCAACTCCTATATTCTCTCCAAAGCCCTTTTCTTATAGATTTTTGGACTGACAAAGACTCAAATCCTATCTCAATATTATAATCTTTTGCACCGACAAAGACTACAAAACCCTCTCGCAATTTTGTAATCTTTGCACTAACAAAGACTACTAAACACTTCGCCGCACACTCTTGAATCAAGCCTCGCTAATCTAGATTACAAGAATAGCGGCTTCTCCTTTTCTCCTTGGTTTTCCTCCAACAATAGAAGACTATATATAGAGAAAATCAAAACCCTATCAAAACCCTATTCTAGCCTAACTTCCTAATTAGAATATGATCCAAACTCTTTATCATGATGAGACTCAATCTCCTAATCATGATAGACCTCTAATCCTATCTAATTCTCATGAAGTTATACAAAGAACCAAAGACATAATCTAACAAACCGCCAAGCCACCGCACCACCTCTCATATCTGGCCAAAACCCTAGAGACATTGCCTCACCGCCACCAACACCAATATCGCTAAAATCATATTCAAATACCTATTGACTATTGAATAATATTCGTTGGATTTGGATAATATTCAAGGTGAATAGGAATACAATCGAATCCGAAAACTAATAATGTTCGATCTATAAACGAATACGATACGGATCTGAAATCAAATATCGTCAATCTTAATTCAATACGGTTCAATCGAAAGTGAATACCATTTTGAATCTCAAATCGAATACTTTTGAATCATAAAGCTAATATTGTTCGACCAATAAGAATACTATTCGAATGTGAAACCGAATATTATTCTGATCAATAAAGTGAATGTTGTTCTTATGGAACCTAATAGTATTCGATTTGTACCGAATACTATTCGGATCTATACCAATACTATTTGGATCGGAACAAGAACACCGTTCGAACTCTAAAATGAATGCCGATCGAATCTAAAAGTGAACCTTGTTTGAATCTTAAATCGAATATTGTTTGAATCGATGGCGAAACTATTCGATTTGGAACCAAATACTCTTCGTACTTAGAACTAATGCTATTTGGATCTAGAACTAACATCTTGGATCCGAACCAAGTACTATTTGGATTTGGGAGAAGTTTGAATGATCCCGACTGTTCTTGTCTCTGTACAGGACGAAATGGAACTAACACTAGGCTGTGATGGGATAATACAGGATTGAATATTAAATTTTTCTGGGGTTGGCTTGAAAACTTTGATTCAATGAGAATCATCATGATATTGGAAGCTGAATGATTCAGATTGCTGCTTCTATTACCAAGGATCAGATTTCTGTTGCGATCAGGGTTTATTCTTTTCTTCATAGTCCTGAGTGTGGCCTGCAGGCAGTTTTGATTCACCCCTCAGATCTCCAGTAGAGCAATAGAAGACTTGTTGATATGAAGACGGAACGTAGAAAACATATATCGCCTTGTAATAAAATTAGCTTTTTGAGGTTTTTACAGAAGAAATATTTGTGTGGTTTTTCCTATAACAGAATTGATTCTTTGACTTACACATGAAATAAACTTGGATTTTGATTTCCCCCCTCTTTCTGTGCAGTGTGCGCTTATGACATCTGAACTATATCGCCTCTAGTTCCTGACAAATTAATGGCATGTGGCATTCCAGCTTCTATGAGAAATTGGCAGACAGGACAGAGTCATTCAGTGACTACTGCCTCTAATTTTATAATCAATTAATGGAATTGAACAAAAGTTTGCATCTTCTCCCACATTGCAAGAGGATAGCAATAATTATTGTTCCATTTCTTTATAGGTGGCTTATAATACATTCTCCAAATATTTGATCTCATAACCAAAATTTTTGTTTTATTTTGTGTCTACTTAAGCTGACTTTTTTAGTCAGTCGGTCTTTTTAGCAAGTACAATAATGCCCTGTATCTCCTCATATTGAATTTTAGATGATAAAATTGTTAAATACTGTTGTTAGACAATAATGCCCTGCATCTCCGCCATTCCACATTTCCACATCTGCCGTCACCACACCGTTTGCAGACTCAGCTCACACCTCCCAGCGCCTCAGCTCACACCTCTCACACCTCCCAGCGCCACCACAGGAGCAACCTTGCCCACTTCAAAGTCACTGCAAGGACCTTCATACCGCAGCCTCCTGCCCTTGCGCACTCTTCTGCCCATCAGAAACCTAACTAAGCTTTCCCCCAAAGCACTAACCCGCCACCCAGAAGAAGCCCGCTGACAACTGTGTTGGGGATTTTTAGCCCCCCCCTACTACGCTTTCCGCAACTTAGAAGCCAACCAACAATCTACAAGGTAGAAAGCAACCACACTCAAGAAGAAAGAACACCAAGATTTACGTGGTTCAATCGATCAACTTCGACCTATATCCACGGGGCAATAATAAGAGAAATCCACTATGTATCAGAGAGAACTATAAGAGGAACCACTCAACTCTCGTCTCTCAATCTCTCAACCCAACATATATAATCAACTCTTATATTCTCTCCAAAGCCCTTTTCTTATAGATTTTTGGACGGACAAAGACTGCGAAATCCTATCTCAATATTATAATCTTTTGCACTGACAAAGACTACAAAACCCTCTGTAATTTTGTAATCTTTTGCACGAACAAAGACTACGAAACCCTCGCCTCTCGCACACTATTCTTGAATCCGGTTTACGCCCTCTACTAATCTAGATTACAAGAATAGCGGCTCTCTCCTTTTCTCCTTGGTTTTTCCTCCAACAATAGAAGATTATATATAGAGAAAATCAAAACCCTATCAAAACCCTATCTCTAGCCTAACTTCCTAATTAGAATATGATACAAACTCTTTATCATGATGAGACTCAATCTCCTAATCATGATAGACCTCTAATCCTATCTAATTCTCATGACGTTATACAAAGAACCAAAGACATAATCTAACAAACCGTTGCCCGAAGCCACTGCACCACCTCTGTTACTGCTGCCCTCCGCTCAAACCCTAGAGACATTGCCTCACCGCCACTAGCAATTCGAATACTGCTAAAATCATATTCAAATACCTATTCGACTATTCGAATAATATTCGAAGTTGGATTTGGATAATATTCGAAGGTGAATAGGAATACAATTCGAATCCGAAAACGAATAATGTTCGGATCTATAAACGAATACGATACGGATCTGAAATCAAATACTGTTCGAATCTTAATTCGAATACGGTTCCAATCTGAAAGTGAATACCATTTTGAATCTCAAATCGAATACTTTTCGAATCATAAAGCGAATATTGTTCGAATCTGAATAAGAATACTATTCGAATGTGAAACTGAATATTATTCGGATCAATAAAGTGAATGTTGTTCGGCTATGGAACTGAATAGTATTCGGATTTGTACCCGAATACTATTCGGATCTATACCCGAATACTATTTGGATCGGAAACAAGAACACTGTTCGACTCTAAAAATGAATGCTGATCGAATCTAAAAGTGAACCTTGTTTGAATCTTAAATCGAATATTGTTTGAATCTGATGGCAGAAACTATTCGGATTTGGAACCAAATACTCTTCGTACTTAGAACTGAATGCTATTTGGATCTAGAACCTAATACTGTTTGGATCTGGAACCAAGTACTATTTGGATTTGGAGCTAAACAGTATTCGTTTCCCGAATCGAATATTGTATCTGGAACCAATTCTCATTCAATTCTGGAATTGAATACTATTCAGAACTGAATTCAGATATTGTTAAGATCTATTATTGAATACTATTGGATCTGAATTTAAATAGTGTTGGAATTTGAATTCGAATAATCTCTTAATCTGAATTGGAATACTCTTTTAAATCTGAATTTGAATTCGATTCAAATAGTATTCAAATATTGTTCTAATCAAATTCACTTATTTTGACGAGTCACTATTTTGCCTCCTACGTAGGGGTGGAAACGAGCCAAATATTTAATAAATACTTTGGGATTTATTCGCTAAGTATTCATCATATTCGATTCGATAGTTCATTTAACAATAAATGAATAACTTTTAATATTTGATTCATAAACGAATAGAATTTAACCATAGGTATTTTCGATTTGTTTGTTTAATAAAATATTTAATAAAAATTTGTTTACTTATAACTTTTATTAATTACACACAATGATGTTAATATTCTTGGCCCACCTACATTTTTTACTTTGGTTGTATATTAATTTTGAGAGGCTTAACAAGTCTCAAATCCATTTTTAAACCAAATCTTCACATTACAGATTTAGGTACCATAGATATGAAGGATTAATTTTCAATTATGAATTTAAATGTTATCTAAAATATCAAATTCTTAGAACAATGAAAATACTACATTAATCAAATAAAAATATCTTCTTAATTAAATTGTTAATATTCATAAAATATAAATTATTAATTAAATAAATATACTTTAATATTTGATAAATATTTATGAATATTCAGCAAATACTGGTATTCGAATTCGAAGAAAATCAGAGAACGATATTCGAATTCGAATTCGTATTCGTATTCGAATTCAATAAATTTAAACGTATACAAATACAAATACTCCATATTCGATTCGTATTCGTCTCACTTCCAGCCCAGTTCTGCGCGTGCGTCTCACGCGATCAAAACAACTTCAGTTTTAATCTTCTTCTCAAAGGATAAAACCCAAAACCCTCAGTCCCCTTTCTCTTTTCCTCATCCTTCTCCTCCATTTCTCTCTTCCCAAATGAACCTAACCCTAAATCACACATTCACCTCTCAAACCCTTATTCAGTTCCCATTATCCCCAATTCAGAGAACAAGAAGGAGAAAACACAACAAATTTTGCCATAAAAGAGCGGGCTTTCGAGCTTCATCATCAGCAAGCGGAGATGGACGTGCAGATTTCTCTTGGGAAAAGGTCTCGAGATCAATACAGAGGGATCGGAGCGGTTCGTGTCGAATCTTGGGGATTTTGAAGAAGGAGACGGGGTTTGATCTGGAGGAGGCGAATATTAAAGCAAGGGGTTAATCAATAGAGGGAGAGGCGGTGGATCGGTTTAGACTGGAATTGGTTCCGGAGTTCGTTGAGTGGAATAAATGGGACAAGTGGAAGGTATTTATTTTGATTTTTTCTCTTCTGTTTGTATAGTTTATTGATGAATTGCTCAGTTATTTAGTAAATAACATAAATGACGTGCTTTAGAGAATTCGGAAATTTAGAAATAAAGCATTTACTTATCCTTGCCCCAATGCCTATGATTCACTTATTTACATTGATGGAATCTTGTACACAAATTGAGGCTTCCCTGATAATATTTGATTCATAAACTAATAGAATTTAACCATAGGTATTTTCGATTTGTTTGTTTAATAAAATATTTAATAAATACTTTGGGATTTATTCGCTAAGTATTCATCATATTCGATTCGATAGTTCATTTAACAATAAATGAATAGCTTTTAATATTTGATTCATAAACTAATAGAATTTAACCATAGGTATTTTCGATTTGTTTGTTTAATAAAATATTTAATAAATACTTTGGGATTTATTCGCTAAGTATTCATCATATTCGATTCGATAGTTCATTTAACAATAAATGAATAACTTTTAATATTTGATTCATAAACTAATAGAATTTAACCATAGGTATTTTCGATTTGTTTGTTTAATAAAATATTTAATAAAAATTTGTTTACTTATAACTTTTATTAATTACACACAATGATGTTAATATTCTTGGCCCACCTACATTTTTTACTTTGGTTGTATATTAATTTTGAGAGGCTTAACAAGTCTCAAATCCATTTTTAAACCAAATCTTCACATTACAGATTTAGGTACCATAGATATGAAGGATTAATTTTCAATTATGAATTTAAATGTTATCCAAAATATCAAATTCTTAGAACAATGAAAATACTACATTAATCAAATAAAAATATCTTCTTAATTAAATTGTTAATATTCATAAAATATAAATTATTAATTAAATAAATATACTTTAATATTTGATTCATAAACTAATAGAATTTAACCATAGGTATTTTCGATTTGTTTGTTTAATAAAATATTTAATAAATACTTTGGGATTTATTCGCTAAGTATTCATCATATTCGATTCGATAGTTCATTTAACAATAAATGAATAGCTTTTAATATTTGATTCATAAACTAATAGAATTTAACCATAGGTATTTTCGATTTGTTTGTTTAATAAAATATTTAATAAATACTTTGGGATTTATTCGCTAAGTATTCATCATATTCGATTCGATAGTTCATTTAACAATAAATGAATAGCTTTTAATATTTGATTCATAAACTAATAGAATTTAACCATAGGTATTTTCGATTTGTTTGTTTAATAAAATATTTAATAAATACTTTGGGATTTATTCGCTAAGTATTCATCATATTCGATTCGATAGTTCATTTAACAATAAATGAATAACTTTTAATATTTGATAAATATTTATGAATATTCAGCAAATACTGGTATTCGAATTCGAAGAAAATCAGAGAACGATATTCGAATTCGTATTCGTATTCGAATCCAATAAATTTAAACGTATACAAATACAAATACTCCATATTCGATTCGATAGTTCATTTAACAATAAATGAATAACTTTTAATATTTGATTCATAAACTAATAGAATTTAACCATAGGTATTTTCGATTTGTTTGTTTAATAAAATATTTAATAAATACTTTGGGATTTATTCGCTAAGTATTCATCATATTCGATTCGATAGTTCATTTAACAATAAATGAATAACTTTTAATATTTGATTCATAAACTAATAGAATTTAACCATAGGTATTTTCGATTTGTTTGTTTAATAAAATATTTAATAAATACTTTGGGATTTATTCGCTAAGTATTCATCATATTCGATTCGATAGTTCATTTAACAATAAATGAATAACTTTTAATATTTGATTCATAAACTAATAGAATTTAACCATAGGTATTTTCGATTTGTTTGTTTAATAAAATATTTAATAAATACTTTGGGATTTATTCGCTAAGTATTCATCATATTCGATTCGATAGTTCATTTAACAATAAATGAATAGCTTTTAATATTTGATTCATAAACTAATAGAATTTAACCATAGGTATTTTCGATTTGTTTGTTTAATAAAATATTTAATAAAAATTTGTTTACTTATAACTTTTATTAATTACACACAATGATGTTAATATTCTTGGCCCACCTACATTTTTTACTTTGGTTGTATATTAATTTTGAGAGGCTTAACAAGTCTCAAATCCATTTTTAAACCAAAATTCACATTACAGATTTAGGTACCATAGATATGAAGGATTAATTTTCAATTATGAATTTAAATGTTATCCAAAATATCAAATTCTTAGAACAATGAAAATACTACATTAATCAAATAAAAATATCTTCTTAATTAAATTGTTAATATTCATAAAATATAAATTATTAATTAAATAAATATACTTTAATATTTGATAAATATTTATGAATATTCAGCAAATACTGGTATTCGAATTCGAAGAAAATCAGAGAACGATATTCGAATTCGTATTCGTATTCGAATTCAATAAATTTAAACGTATACAAATACAAATACTCCATATTCGATTCGTATTCGTCTCATTTCCAGCCCAGTTCTGCGCGTGCGTCTCACGCGATCAAAACAACTTCAGTTTAATCTTCTTCTCCAAGGATAAAACCCAAAACCCTCAGTCCCCTTTCTCTTCTCCTCATCCTTCTCCCTCCATTTCTCTCTTCCCAAATGAACCTAACCCTAAATCACACATTCACCTCTCAAACCCTTATTCAGTTCCCATTATCCCCAATTCAGAGAACAAGAAGGAGAAAACACAACAAATTTTGCCATAAAAGAGCGGGCTTTCGAGCTTCATCATCAGCAAGCGGAGATGGACGTGCAGATTTCTCTTGGGAAAAGGTCTCGAGATCAATACAGAGGGGATCGGAGCGGTTCGTGTCGAATCTTGGGGGGATTTTGAAGAAGGAGACGGGGTTTGATCTGGAGGAGGCGAATATTAAAGCAAGGGGGTTAATCAATAGAGGGAGAGAGGCGGTGGATCGGTTTAGACTGGAATTGGTTCCGGAGTTCGTTGAGTGGAATAAATGGGACAAGTGGAAGGTATTTATTTTGATTTTTTTTCTCTTCTGTTTGTATAGTTTATTGATGAATTGCTCAGTTATTTAGTAAATAACATAAATGACGTGCTTTAGAGAATTCGGAAATTTAGAAATAAAGCATTTACTTATCCTTGCCCCAATGCCTATGATTCACTTATTTACATTGATGGAATCTTGTACACAAATTGAGGCTTCCCTGATAAAAAAGGGATTCAATTTTCGAATGAATTTCCATTGAAACGAGTTCGTAAAGCTTAATGAACAGTGGAAATCTTACCATCCTGAATAAATCGGAGAGCAAGAGAGCATTTTTATAAAAAGTCTCGATAAGTTCTGCTAAAGCCCCATTTAGATGAAAGAAACCAATGTGTGCTTTGATCAACTGAAAACCGTATTAAAACTCTCTAATGCACTTTAAAACTTGAAAATTTTCTTTGATTTTCCCTGAATACACTTTCTAGTGTGCTAAAGTGGGAGTAATCGTCCAAGTTCGATCCTCAATGCATTTTATGCTGACTTCTTATCATTTAGGTGTTTATCATATCCCCATTGTTCTGGCTATATGTCTAAGGTATACATTTGAGCACCTTCATGTTTTCCTAATTCCGATGCTTGTTAGTTATCAAAATGGCAGGATTCTTCTTCCTCTATATAGTTCCTTCCTTTTCATAGATCAAAGAAAGAGGTAGCCCTTCTTCCAACAGCTCCTATGATGGCACTTGCCCTCTTTCCCTAAAAAAGAATTGAATCCGGTACCAGCTTCTTCAACACGACTGGGGAAGAGCGCATCGACAAAAGCTCTCCTTTGATTGAGGAAAGTAGGTCTGACAGAAAGATACAGTCTTTCCCCCTCATCTGGGCAAGTGTGAAGTTAGTGTTTTGGTCATCCCATGCCTCCTCTAGCATGCATCTCCTTATCCTTGATCTGTTGCACACAGATTTCTGATATCAATTGCATTACTAGGTCAGAACAACTCAAACATGTATTTCCATTCTTACTCTCTTGTTTCTTTAAATTATCCAATCTCCAGACTTATATGTACAACGGGCTTTAGAGTTTAGATTTGAAAATTCTTTAACGAAGTAAGTTGATCTAATTTTTTTTTGGGAAATCACAAGTTAAGTACATTTTATCATTTAAAATCTGGGTTGCTTAATGCATTTCTGTATTTTCTCTAGTATTCAGCAGTAATAATCATTTTGTAATCTAGTATATATGTCTCCATACACATACCTCAGGATGTTGAGAAGTGGGATCCTAGGCGTATCGGGGCCTTAATTTTGTATATTATCATCGTTACAATTTCATGCCAAAGGGTGTATGTGGCTATTTCAACTCATATAAATCATCAGAGTAGGAAGGAACTAACAGAGGCCTATATGGAAGCATTAATTCCGGAGCCATCTCCAGCCAACGTTAGGAGGTGAGTGAACATACGTTATTTGAATTTTTCTTTTCTTGTAGTGTTTATGATAAATCTTTAAATTTTAATTTGTTAATAGTGCTGATCTGCACTTCTACTTTTTAACTTTCTGCATCTTAATTATGGCTTCATTAAGGTAGAATGGCTGGAGTCTTGGTCCAATAGGTCACTGGCTAATCCTTGGATCTTGCATGCTACTTGATAATTTACTAAATTCTTTGAGGAAAAAGACAGGATGTTATTGCTCTGCACTTTGGTGTAATGCATTGTGACTTATGACCTTTGAATTATGTCTTTAAACTTCTTGAGGGCAACATAGAATACTTCATCCTCAATGAGTTTTGCATCGGGTTGTGGAGGGTATAAATTTTTTTGGGGGGTTTTTTGGGGCCCATTGAATTATATGACTTTAAACTTCTTGAGAGCAACATAGAACACTTCATCCTCATTGAGTTTTGCATCGGGTTAAGGGGGGATCAATTTTTTGGGGGTTTTTGGGGGTTGGGGAGCGGAAGGAGTAGAGTCAGTTTGAGGAGGTGAGGAAGAGGAGTATAGGTGGTTAGAGGCTTAGAGCATTGTATATTTTCATGTGATGTGCTGGTAGACATTCGTGTGTGGTGTTTTTATGTGTTTATGGACTTGAGTCAACAGTAAACTAGTTTCTCAAAGGACACATGCTCTAATGGCCTATCCCTTGAGGAAACTGTTATTCTTGATTGACCATGCATTTGACGGTTGCTAGGGCCTTCTATACATCCTTAAAGTGTCTTCAGCTGTTAATGATGGTCCTTCATGTATCTTTGTGTCTTTTGATGGATTTCTCCCTTATGTACAATGAAAGGTGATGTCTCTCCAACCATAAGTTATACTCAATCACGTATCTGCCAGCTTCAATGAATATTGGGGATATCCAGAATAATATATGCAATTGTGTCTGTACTGAGTGCAGAAGAAAGAAAACATAAATCACTGAGCATTTATATCCCCTCAATGTCCATCTGGTTGCTCCCCTATTATCCCATCATCGCTGAATTACAACCCACTAAATGTTTGTGCAGCTACACAAAATTGCAATAGAAAATAGTGTCATAAATTGAATTGTTTAGGTAGATTTAGGTAATGAGCTTGAATATTAGTGTTTCCCGTTTATATTGCTGCGCCAAATGAGTTCCTGAAGTAAATAACTTTTAAATATCTTCAAGGGAGATAATCTAACTTCTGTATAAGACTCTTATAACAATGAGCTTTTTTATCACTGAACTCTTGATTTACAGTGACAAAGAAAGATCAATAACAAAGAAAGATAGGTACAAATAAATTCGTTGGTTTTCTTTCTTATCGTTAATTAGACATTTCTCTTCTATGTGGTTTTTATCTTTTTCTTATTACCCTAACTGTGTTCCTTTTCTTTGACATACTATTGTTACAATACTTTGATGCAGTACTTTGGCGATCTTTCCGACATGTGAATGTTTCATTCTAATTGTTAATCATTGTCAAAATCTCTAAGCAAATTTCATGTGTTCATGGGATCCTGCAAGTATTTCCTGTGTAATATTCTTACATACACAGCCATACATGTGCATTATTTTGTATCATGATTGAGTCTTTATTTTTCTTTGTTTTTTCACTCCTATGAATACCTTATATAAGTCCATTCTCAGGCATCAGACTTTTCCTCATGCTCCTTCGTTAATCTACAACTTCTTGATTCTATTTGTTAAGATGTCTGAGTTATTGCTCTGGCCAGTAACTGTAGTTTTCTTATAGTGACATCTGCTGTATAACCCTTGTCATTGTTCGATCAGGTTTAAGAAGGGCATGTGGAGAAAAACAATGCCTAAAGGGCTGAAAATCAAGAAATTTATTGAAGGTCCAGGAGGGGCACTTATTCAGGACAATTTCTATGTTGGAGAAGATGCATGGGATGATGATCCTGAGCCTTCTCAGGATGCCATAACTAATATTATTGACAAGGACACAAAATTAAGTGATGAGCAAAAGAAAGAATTGAAAGAGAAGTTAAGCATTTCAGGTCAGTATCTTGTAGTTGCTTTATCTTACTTAAAGCAAAGACTGTGCATTTACAATATTGCAGAATGATTAAAATTATATTTCTCTTTGAACATTAATAGCCAGAATATATTGAGAGTTTAAACTTTCAAGATAAGTTGCTCATCAAAGTGCCCACTCATTGCAAGGTGCCAAGACCATACATTGAAATTTTAAGTATCTCTGGAAACTCAATGTAGGTTTTTTCAACAATTCTGTGATCAACACTTCCTTGGTTCACAAGTTGATCTTTGATTCCTAGAATGCTGTTTGGTAATATTCTTTGTCCGTTTCCACATGATGCTGGAATTACAACAATACATTCTTGAAAGGACAGTGTAGAAAGATTATAGTTTCAATAACAGTAATCTGGAATAGGATGGTTTAGGAGCTTCTATAAAGATCTGGATTGCTTGTAAGATTAGGTTTAGTGTTTTCTGTTAAATACTTGATTCAGACACAAAAATCAATGTTTGATCTAATTGAATTACAGTATTTACTAATCATTGCACTTCCTAGTCCCCACTGAACCATTAAGTGACCCCATAAATTACTAATCTTTTCCTTTAATTTAGCGGACTTCTAGAGACTATAATTTAAAAGTTAAATCCATTAAAGATCTCCGACACAATTCTGCTTACCTATTAACTCAATTATACCAAAAAAAGTTATCTTCATTTGCACATTAAATGCGGGTGCATGTATTTCACTGACCAACTGCTGTTTTGTAAAGCAAGAAAACCCAATAGTAAACATTATCTGATCTGATTATTGGGTCTGGAGGGGTTTGAATCGTTCTCTTGTTATCAGTTAGGATTGCGTTTTTTGTTTGACCTTATGTTTTTCTGTTCGAGTTCAGATTAAGCACTCATCTTATTCCTTGACCTCATTTGTTTGTACTATTCAGACCTAAATGTTCAAGAAAATATCCTAAAGTGCATATTTGTAGTTTGTTTGGGACATCCTGTAGTAGAATCCTAATGCTAAGAAAATAGAATTTGTAATAACACCATTCATTGTATGTAGAAAGTTACATCCATAATTTTGAATAAGCCATCTTGTCTTCCTCCTAAAAAATCAGATTCATGGGACATCACTATACCTTATCCATATGTAATTTAAGAGTTGTTAAGCAAATATTTAATAATTTTTTACTGAGCTGTTTCTCCATCATCTAATAAACTGGTCAGACCTTTTCCAGACTGGATATCTCACTTCCAGACTGGATATCTCACTTGATCCCTATTTGGAATAGGTGCCATATGTTGCAAGGAGTTGGTGATAAGAAAACCATGATCTGATGTATTAATGGCACAAATTGTCTTAGTTTGAGGGTCTTGTACTATGGTTCATGGGTGCGGATACAGATATGGGTAAGGGACATGACAAATTTGTAAAAGGTAAGGTATGAGGATACGGGTATACACACACATGCACGCTGAAATAAATAATTTACATGCGATCGATAGTATTTTTCCATTCACATGGTATGAGAACTAAAATTCTTATGACATTTTTATGTTTCTTTTATTAAGTAGATTATAAATTGGAAAACTGCTTGTTTTTTTCTTTTCAAAAGGGGAAAAAAAAATCATATGTCTGAACAGGGTATGGGCTGAAACGAACCTGACATGTCCAATGAGTTGTAGAAAGTGGTTGTGAAGTGTAAGGTGTCCATCCAAGAAGTTCATGATGAGTGTTTTAAACTAAAACATGTCGTATACAATTGAGTACACATCTAAGTAAATGTACGCATATATTCAAGGAGCGTCCAAGGAACGTTGGAGTCAGGTACGGGAAGTGTAGGACACGGGTAATGGAGCCCAGATGAGGTGTCGGGTTAACTTAGATGTTAGATCATGGATAACCTGAAACTGGGAGATTTTTTAATAATGGATGTTGTATCTACAACCGGCAAGGCCGTCTGTTTATCTAATATTAGATTTATTAGATGGAAGTAAGTTGAAAACTTTAAAACATAATTTTGTTTCTCTTACATTTGGGGGTGGGGGATGAAGATATTATATGAATCTACAATTGGCGCATCCGTAGTCACGTTATAGACTTCATAATCCAAGCCATTTTTCCATTATAGCAGGCTATCTGTAAAATGCATTTTATCTTGATGATTATATTCGAGAGCTTTCAGTTACAAGTGCATCAACGTGCAAAGCTTGCAAATTGAGTAACTTCTCTTTTTATGTAGAAGAAATAGCATCAGTTTGTTCTTTCGAACAGCGTTCTGTTGCTGATTGGATGGCTTTCTGTTCAATAATTCTACATCTCATCGTGGTTGCTTGTAATGTTTATACCATGTTTGCTTGTGGCTCCATAACTCAAAGATGCTAGTAAGTCTTTCCTTAAAAAAGTGAGGTCTGAAAATTGAAGGGACACCAGATTATGTATTTGACGCTCTTTGACCAGCTTATGTGAAATAAACACCTGACGACTATCTTTGAACAAGTAATTAAAGTAAATCTAAGAATTATGATGTTCTTTCTTTTATCCTTATAAGTGCATTCTCATCTTTTTAGTTTTGCTTAGTAATTTAATTAGTTGATGGTTGATCATATCAATTTTTAGCTCATCTATTTGTTTAGTCCATTCGCATGGTACCTCCATATTGTTGCTTTTATAAAGAGGAGATGCTTGATTATTTGTCAGGATACTGGAGGAAATCACAGATAACACGAAGCTGATATGTAGCATAAGATTAACAATGTATATCACTTGTAGTTCTAGATCTATTTGTGTACCAAGTCATTCTGCTGCATCAACTGCTTGCATATTGTTCTAAGCCTGCTTGATTATATTTTTTATCTTAGGTGATAAACTTTCCTGTTCTACTCTCCTATCATGTTGCAAAAAGTTTCTCCTTATTTCATGTACAAAATGTAGGTCTTGTTGGCAAATCAATAGGTCAAGTAAGCGGAACAACTTGGAGAGAACGGCTACACATATGGAAAGAAATTCTAAGAAGGGATAAACTTGCTGAGCAAATTGATACAACACATGCCAAGTATGTGGTTGATTTTGACATGCAAGAAGTAGAGAAAAGTTTGCGTAAAGATGTGGTGGAGAAAGTGTCAGGGACACAAGGTAGTAGAGCACTATGGATTTCTAAGAGATGGTGGCATTATCGTCCAAAACTGCCTTACACTTATTTTCTTAGTAAACTTGACTGTTCGGAGGTATCTACCTGTTATCTTTGAGACTTTTATGAGTTGCATATTCAAATAGGAAATGATTCTATGAATTTATCTCTATTTACCTTCATATTTTCTCTTTTTATGTGGCAACACTACGGAAAAGCCTGGTGCAATGAATGTTGGAAAATTAGCAGAATTCTTTATAACAAATGACTGGAATAATTGTAGAACGAAAATGAGAGTATATAACCAATGAAGTGAATGAATTATGGCGTATTTCTGCCTCTACCCAGATGATTTGGGTCTCGTTCTCAATACATTTAGGAAAATATTTATGTTTTTATCATAAATTTATGGCGCAATAATCACAGACAATTGTTCCACTATTCTATGGCTAGTATTAGACTATTCGTATGAACCATTTGCCAATCATTGTCTTAAGATATTTCAAGCTTTTCAAAATATTATCCGACAACGTCCATCCATGTTATCGGTTGTTTGCCCCTCTTTCAAGTAAGTTTTGCTGTAGTTATTTCTGCTTTTTTTTTCCTTCAGATTTTTCATCACAAATCTGGGATCTCTTTTGATACAAGCACTTCCTAGGTTTGAAATCTTGAACCAGTATTAAACACCTGTTAAAAGTACCAGTAGAATTGATGCTTGCAGCAGTTTCAGGTTGGAGTTTCAGTTTCAATAGCTCAAAAAGTTATAGAATTATTAAAATATCTTGCAAGCAGTAAAGACAATTAATACTGCTTTGGTACTTTTTAAACAAATAATGATGTTTAGATTAGAGTTGGTGGATTCATGTTTAGTAGGGTAACTGACGCAGCAGTTATTTGGACTAAAAGATATGATGATGTATAATAGCGTAACTGATGCCACAGTAAATATAACTAATACTACTTTGACTGTTTGACACTTTGTAAACAAATATTGATGTTTAGATTAAATGTTATGCACTGTACAAACAGGTTGCTGCTGTTGTTTTCTCTGAGGATCTCAAGAAAATATATGTCACAATGAAAGAGGGATTCCCACTGGAGTATGTTGTAAGGATGGCATCCATTCTTTTTTTGATTTTGAAATTTGGTTCGATGTCTTGCTATGACATCAGAGCTAATATGTATGTTGAAGTATTTGGTCTGACCTAAAAAATTTATGAACATGTCTGATGTAGGTTGATATCCCTCTTGATCCTTACTTGTTTGAGATGATTTCAAGTTCGGGTGTTGAAGTGGATCTCCTTCAGAAACGGCAAATTTACTATTTCCTCAAAGTTGTCTTTGCATTAGCACCAGGCTTGCTCCTTTTGTGGCTTATCCGAGAATCTGTAATGCTACTGCACATCACGTCTCAGCGCTTTTTATATAAGAGATATAACCAGCTCTTTGACATGGCTTATGCAGAAAACTTTATCCTGGTAAATACATTTTACCAAGTATGCTTGGATCATGTTCAACGATTGTAGTTCTAATATTTATTATTCTGTTGCCTTGTTGATGTAATTGTTATATTAATTTCCAGCCAGTGGAAAGCCCTGATGAGCCCAAATCAATGTATAAAGAAGTCGTATTAGGAGGCGATGTTTGGGATCTTCTGGATGAGATTATGATATATATGAACAATCCCATGCAGTATTATGAAAAACAAGTTTCATTTGTTCGGGTAATGTGCTTCAACAATCTTATTAAACATTTATGAATCATATTTTTCCTTTTCTCCAGTGAAGAATTTATCATTTAGAAGTGTAGGCTCAGCTAAGTGTTTTTGCTTCCATTTTAGGGTGTACTTCTTTCTGGGCCACCAGGGACAGGAAAAACACTCTTTGCACGGACACTTTCAAAGGAAAGTGGTATGCCTTTTGTATTTGCATCTGGTGCTGAATTTACAGACAGCGAGAAGAGTGGAGCAGCAAGGATCAATGAAATTTTTTCTATAGCCAGAAGAAATGTATGTATTTCTTACCTTCTTATTTAGAATGTTATTGTCATGTTCATTGTCTTGGGACAGCACACAAGAGCCCAATACAATATGTACTTGGAGTTAAACAGATATTTTTTGGGCTTTCTGGGGTTTCCTGCGACACCCATGTGAAACAGCCCTGAACTTTCTTTTCCCCACCAAATCCCCTGAACTTTGGGGTGTCTCCAAAAGCCGCCGTAAACTTTCAAATTTCCCAACAGATCCCTTAACCGATCAACAAGCACTTATTTCCTACACAACCAATATAATCGCCAGCAATGCCATGAATGCCATTGAAAGTTTTTTGTTTGGGGTGAGACACCCCAAAGTTCAGAGAGTTTTGGTGGGAGAAAAAGTTTAGGGGGGTTTCATGGGAAACCTCCCAAGGCCCCAACTTTTAGAGAAATTTGGTGGTGGGGTTGGAGGTTCTTTTTTTGGGGAGGGGGGGGGGGGGGGGGGGGGTGCTGTGTTTGTGAAATTTACCCATTTTTTGTGTAAACTTTAACTAGATTGTCATAAAATATTCATATAAAATGTTCTTTATATGAAAACATTATCTTCTGTTCGTGATGCAATGTGTTTATTTTTCTGTAGGCTCCTTCCTTTGTCTTTGTTGATGAAATTGATGCTATTGCTGGAAGACATGCCAGAAAGGATCCCCGTAGGCGTGCGACATTCGAGGCCCTCATCGCACAGCTTGATGGAGAGTATGTTGCTTATGCTCTTGATCCATAATATTTTTTTTGATTAGTATACAACGGAATTTGCATGAAAAATCCAAATTTAGTTTGCATAGTTTGTCATAATTTTCTACTGCATTACAAGTGGAGGAGTTCATCCTATTGAAGTTGCAGTCACACAAACAGAAGCATCCCGTTTGGTCTTGAATTGTGAAAATGGTTTAGTTAACTTTTAATGCCCCATGCAAACTGAAAGTTTGCTAAACTTTCTCTCTTTAAAAATTGAAATTTAATGAAAAGTCCTTTGAAGCAACCGAGGCTCTTTATTTTTACTGGAATGAAGAACTCTCTTACCCGCCAATTACCACATTATATCATCAAATTGTTTGACTTTGGTAATACAATGGACACAGTTCCCACTACTTTCACTGTGAATGCTTAGTTGTACTTTCTAACCAATAACTGATAATATTAGCTTGTACGGTTTTTGGTTCCCCACCACATGATGCTCAATGCTCATTGGCTACAGGATAGGTCTCAAAACATTGTATTGTCTGTTTCGTTGCCTGTATATAGCAGGCCATTTTACATAATAGAATCTATTATAAAGAAAAAATGTACACTTATAGCTGAGTCTGCTTGTCTGCATTCTGGAGAGCGGCTGTGTCGACATTTGTATTGGAGCTAACACTTGTGTCAAATTCAATAATTGTAGGATATATATGTACACATGCAGCTTGTTTTATTGATATATTTTGAGATAATAATAGGATAAGGGCGGTTCTCTGAAGGATACTATCAAGAACTGTGCATATGATAGTGACACACATGGAGAAGATATGATAAATGGAAATTTGTAGGATCCACATGGAGAAAATATGAGAAATGGAAATTTAAGTTTGCTCCAATTTTTGGCTGAATACCAGTGCCTTATGCATTATTTTCATAGTTGATGAGAATTTAGAAACATTTACTCTTTGTCAATGATTGAGGTTAGGCATATTCTAGATGCTCCTTGAACTGAAATTTCTTATTTATCTCTGACATTGTTTATGAGCTATGTAAGTTTGGCTTTAATCATTTTGAGAAATATGTGTGCTAGGCAACTCCCTCAGAGATTGAACCCTGAATCTTTTACTCCCAAAATCTTCCTTCTTACAATCATTGCTTTTACTGATTACCGTGAAATCATAGGTAACTTTGAGCTTTATTTTTTCCTTCCATTTTTCGAACTTTTCTTCTTTGATCATTATGACGACTCAAACATTAATGTAACTCCCTACAATAATATTTGTCATCTTATCTCTTCTTTGGTACTATTCCTTTTCTGGTGAGATTTGGAGTTCTTTGTACATGAGATTAAATTACGTGGCAAAAGGTGGTAGTCTTGCCTATTGGCAGCGTGGCATTGAAGGTGCACGCAAATATCTTATGTCTCTCTGATTTTGTTGACGGTAATTTGCAACGTTTCTTATCAAGTGGATATCTTCTCTTGTATACTTATTCAGTTGTCTTATAGAGCTCCATGACATTGATCATTCTCCATGGCCAACTTTATTTTAATAGAGGACGCCTTAATTTTAAACACATCTTCCTACAACCATGCTTTCTTCCTAACCATGCCTTACGTTTATTTCTCAGTATTCCGAATCTTTTTCTTTGGACCTTTTCTTTTTAGTATTTGTTAAAAATTGGTGCTGAATCAATGAGGTATTAATGCTTACTGAAGTCAAAAAGAAATATGCTTGTCAGAGCAAAGAACTGACGGGCTTTTAAGTCCTAAGAGATACAGCATTTTGCATCCCACATTTTGCAGTACTTTCTTGTGTGCTTTTGCCTGGTCTCATATGCCTTATTTTGATTGAAAGTATATGTTTAATTAATATGAGGACACATCATTATCCCTTAACAATCTTATGGCAGAAGCACATGGTTTTAAATTATGTGATGGGTGAATTACTATTAATTATCATGTTTGTTTGTTTTCAAATTGATTTGTTCACATTTGTTTCTTTATTTGAAGTATAGTGTGTTCTCTTGCTTGTCTATTAATATGTTTGTGCCTTTTTCTGTTAAAACCTGGAATAATATTGCATTTTTCATGATTTTATTAGCACATAACACCCAGTTTTAAATGTTGAGAACTAGTTTTCTTGATTATTTCTAGAATATCTATTACATGGTTCAGGATAAGATAGAGGGTATAATAAATTGAGTTTGTGCTATGAGAGTGAGACTATACTAGGCTTGATGAGGTTTCAGTCTGTATAGCTGCACTGCTTGTCAAAATATGTGAAAGCTTCATGCCTTATCAAGGCCTTATTTGGATTCATTTTTTGTTACCTAAACCAGTGTTGGCTTGATCACCACTCCTCTTTTCCTGTGTCATTATACAGAGAAATACCCCATATTTATGAATTTTTGTTTTACAGGAAAGAGAAAACTGGTGTCGACCGCCACTCTCTCAGACAAGCTGTAATATTCATATGTGCAACAAATCGCCTGATGAGCTGGATTCTGAATTTGTTCGTCCGGGACGCATTGATAGGCGCCTGTACATTGGTTGACAAATTCTTCTGATTACTTTGTATTTCCTTTGTTATTAACATAATATTTTTTGATTAGTATACAACGGAATTTGCATGAAAAATCCAAATTTAGTTTGCATAGTTTGTCATAATTTTCTACTGCATTACAAGTGGAGGAGTTCATCCTATTGAAGTTGCAGTCACACAAACAGAAGCATCCCGTTTGGTCTTGAATTGTGAAAATGGTTTAGTTAACTTTTAATGCCCCATGCAAACTGAAAGTTTGCTAAACTTTCTCTCTTTAAAAATTGAAATTTAATGAAAAGTCCTTTGAAGCAACCGAGGCTCTTTATTTTTACTGGAATGAAGAACTCTCTTACCCGCCAATTACCACATTATATCATCAAATTGTTTGACTTTGGTAATACAATGGACACAGTCCCCACTACTTTCACTGTGAATGCTTAGTTGTACTTTCTAACCAATAACTGATAATATTAGCTTGTACGGTTTTTGGTTCGCCACCACATGATGCTCAATGCTCATTGGCTACAATATAGGTCTCAAAACATTGTATTGTCTGTTTCGTTGCCTGTATATAGCAGGCCACTTTACATAAAGAATCTATTATAAAGACAAAATGTACACTTATAGCTGAGTCTGCTTGTCTGCATTCTGGAGAGCGGCTGTGTCGGACATTTGTATTGGAGCGCAACACTTGTGTCAAATTCAATAATTGTAGGATATATATGTACACATGCAGCTTGTTTTTATTGATATATTTTGAGATAATAATAGGATAAGGGCGGTTCTCTGAAGGATACTATCAAGAACTGTGCATATGATAGTGACACACATGGAGAAGATATGATAAATGGAAATTTGTAGGATACACATGGAGAAAATATGAGAAATGGAAATTTAAGTTTGCTCCAATTTTTTGGCTGAATACCAGTGCCTTATGCATTATTTTCATAGTTGATGAGAATTTAGAAACATTTACTCTTTGTCAATGATTGAGGTTAGGCATATTCTAGATGCTCCTTGAACTGAAAATTTCTTATTTATCTCTGACATTGTTTATGAGCTATGTAAGTTTGGCTTTAATCATTTTGAGAAATATGTGTGCTAGGCAACTCCCTCAGAGATTGAACCCTGAATCTTTTACTCCCAAAATCTTCCTTCTTACAATCATTGCTTTTACTGATTACCGTAAATCAGAGGTAACTTTGAGCTTTATTTTTTCCTTCCATTTTTCGAACTTTTCTTCTTTGATCATTATGACGACTCAAACATTAATGTAACTCCCTACAATAATATTTGTCATCTTATCTCTTCTTTGGTACTATTCCTTTTCTGGTGAGATTTGGAGTTCTTTGTACATGAGATTAAATTACATGGCAAAAGGTGGTAGTCTTGCCTATTGGCAGCGTGGCATTGAAGGTGCACGAAATATCTTATGTCTCTCTGATTTTGTTGACGGTAATTTGCAACGCTCTTATCAAGTGGATATCTTCTCTTGTATACTTATTCAGTTGTCTTATAGAGCTCCATGACATTGATCATTCTCCATGGCCAACTTTATTTTAATAGAGGACGTCCTTAATTTTTAAACGCATCTTCCTACAACCATGCTTTCTTCCTAACCATGCCTTACGTTTATTTCTCAGTATTCCGAATCTTTTTCTTTGGACCTTTTTAGTATTTGTTAAAAATTGGTGCTGAATCAATGAGGTATTAATGCTTACTGAAGTCAAAAGAAATATGCTTGTCAGAGCAAAGAACTGACGGCTTTTAAGTCCTAAGAGATACAGCATTTTGCATCCCACATTTTGCAGTACTTTCTTGTGTGCTTTTGCCTGGTCTCATATGCCTTATTTTGATTGAAAGTATATGTTTAATTAATATGAGGACACATCATTATCCCTTAACAATCTTATGGCAGAAGCACATGGTTTTAAATTGCGGTGATGGGTGAATTACTATTAATTATCATGTTTGTTTGTTTTCAAATTGATTTGTTCACATTTGTTTCTTTATTTGAAGTATTGTGTGTTCTCTTGCTTGTCTATTAATATGTTTGTGCCTTTTTCTGTTAAAACCTGGAATAATATTGCATTTTTCATGATTTTTATTAGCACATAACACCCAGTTTTAAATGTTGAGAACTAGTTTTCTTGATTATTTCTAGAATATCTATTACATGGTTCAGGATAAGATAGAGGGTATAGTAAATTGAGTTTGTGCTATGAGAGTGAGACTATACTAGGCTTGATGAGGTTTCAGGCTGTATAGCTGCACTGCTTGTCAAAATATGTGAAAGCTTCATGCCTTATCAAGGCCTTATTTGGATTCATTTTTTTGTTACCTAAACCAGTGTTGGCTTGATCACCACTCCTCTTTTCCTGTGTCATTATACAGAGAAATACCCCATATTTATGAATTTTTTGTTTTACAGGAAAGAGAAAACTGGTGTCGACCGCCACTCTCAGACAAGCTGTAATATTCATATGTGCAACAAATCGGCCTGATGAGCTGGATTCTGAATTTGTTCGTCCGGGACGCATTGATAGGCGTCTGTACATTGGTTTACCTGATGCAAAGCAACGTGTCAAGATATTCAGCGTGCATGGTTCTGGGAAAAGATTTGCAGATGATGTGGACTTTGAAAAGGTGAGTTTGGATTTTCTTTTCTTGCTGTTTTAATGATTGTAAGTTGTTATATCAATACTGCCTTTTGTGTTATAGTTCTTTCTTTATTCTATAGTTTGTATTTTCATCTGTACATTGGTTGACAAATTCTTCTGATTACTTTGTATTTCCTTTGTTATTAACATAATAATTTTTGGTCAACTTCATATGACCCTTATAACTCTTTAAAATATGAAGTAAATGACTGTCTTATATCGAAAAATGATGAATATCCTTCTTTCTGTTTAAAAATTAGATCAACACGAGGCTAACCATAGTCTTTAACAGTCATGTGAGCATGACTTTCTTGCATCCATATCCAGGAAGTAATTAATTATTTTTATTAACCTAGTTAATTAAAGTATATTTCATTAGTAGTTATCATCCCTTGTAGGCAAACCACACTGAACTAATAGATATTGGTGCTGGCTATTGATGGCCCAGAAGATTCATCATATTAGGGTGTGTGTAGAAGGAATATATCAGGACCACTCACTCTCCTAACCAAACCAGTCCATTCACTGTCTCCTAAACCTGTTTCTTTGCTTCCTCTTCCCAAATTCTACTGCCATCGACACTGTCCATCTTATAACCATGTGGCTCATTGAATTGAGTATAAGGAAAAGCAATTTCATGTAGCACACATTTCAAGTTACCCTTCTCTTTCATTTAGGGGTGTTTGTTTGTATGAAAGTGAGAGACAAAAGTGAGAAAGTGAAATGCATTTAACACTTCGGTGTTTGTTTAATTGTAAGTGGTTATGAAAGTGAAATGTCAAAAAGAATCCACGTCAGATTTAATGCAGCTTTAACTTCCCTTAAAAAAGTGCTGAAGTCAGATGAAAGTGAGAAAAGTGGGGACCACTCCCAATTAAAATACTATATTAACTAATATATATATCTCTTTTACCATAACCAAATTTATTATTATTATTTTACTCTAGTTTTATTCCTTCCGCATTATCTCGCAATTCGGCTAACAAAGGCATCGTTGAATTTTTTTACAACACTTGTGTCAAATTCAATAATTGTAGGATATATATGTACACATGCAGCTTGTTTTTATTGATATATTTTGAGATAATAATAGGATAAGGGCGGTTCTCTGAAGGATACTATCAAGAACTGTGCATATGATAGTGACACACATGGAGAAGATATGATAAATGGAAATTTGTAGGATCCACATGGAGAAAATATGAGAAATGGAAATTTAAGTTTGCTCCAATTTTTGGCTGAATACCAGTGCCTTATGCATTATTTTCATAGTTGATGAGAATTTAGAAACATTTACTCTTTGTCAATGATTGAGGTTAGGCATATTCTAGATGCTCCTTGAACTGAAATTTCTTATTTATCTCTGACATTGTTTATGAGCTATGTAAGTTTGGCTTTAATCATTTTGAGAAATATGTGTGCTAGGCAACTCCCTCAGAGATTGAACCCTGAATCTTTTTACTCCCAAAATCTTCCTTCTTACAATCATTGCTTTTACTGATTACCGTAAATCATAGGTAACTTTGAGCTTTATTTTTTTCCTTCCATTTTTCGAACTTTTCTTCTTTGATCATTATGACGACTCAAACATTAATGTAACTCCCTACAATAATATTTGTCATCTTATCTCTTCTTTGGTACTATTCCTTTTCTGGTGAGATTTGGAGTTCTTTGTACATGAGATTAAATTACATGGCAAAAGGTGGTAGTCTTGCCTATTGGCAGCGTGGCATTGAACTATTGAAGGTGCACGCAAATATCTTATGTCTCTCTGATTTTGTTGACGGTAATTTGCAACGTTTCTTATCAAGTGGATATCTTCTCTTGTATACTTATTCAGTTGTCTTATAGAGCTCCATGACATTGATCATTCTCCATGGCCAACTTTATTTTAATAGAGGACGTCCTTAATTTTTAAACACATCTTCCTACAACCATGCTTTCTTCCTAACCATGCCTTACGTTTATTATTTCTCAGTATTCCGAATCTTTTTCTTTGGACCTTTTTTTTAGTATTTGTTAAAAATTGGTGCTGAATCAATGAGGTATTAATGCTTACTGAAGTCAAAAAGAAATATGCTTGTCAGAGCAAAGAACTGACGGGCTTTTAAGTCCTAAGAGATACAGCATTTTGCATCCCACATTTTGCAGTACTTTCTTGTGTGCTTTTGCCTGGTCTCATATGCCTTATTTTGATTGAAAGTATATGTTTAATTAATATGAGGACACATCATTATCCCTTAACAATCTTATGGCAGAAGCACATGGTTTTAAATTGCGTGATGGGTGAATTACTATTAATTATCATGTTTTTTGTTTTCAAATTGATTTGTTCACATTTGTTTCTTTATTTGAAGTATAGTGTGTTCTCTTGCTTGTCTATTAATATGTTTGTGCCTTTTTCTGTTAAAACCTGGAATAATATTGCATTTTTCATGCTTTTTATTAGCACATAACACCCAGTTTTAAATGTTGAGAACTAGTTTTCTTGATTATTTCTAGAATATCTATTACATGGTTCAGGATAAGATAGAGGGTATAATAAATTGAGTTTGTGCTATGAGAGTGAGACTATACTAGGCTTGATGAGGTTTCAGTCTGTATAGCTGCACTGCTTGTCAAAATATGTGAAAGCTTCATGCCTTATCAAGGCCTTATTTGGATTCATTTTTTTTGTTACCTAAACCAGTGTTGGCTTGATCACCACTCCTCTTTTCCTGTGTCATTATACAGAGAAATACCCCATATTTATGAATTTTTTGTTTTACAGGAAAGAGAAAACTGGTGTCGACCGCCACTCTCTCAGACAAGCTGTAATATTCATATGTGCAACAAATCGGCCTGATGAGCTGGATTCTGAATTTGTTCGTCCGGGACGCATTGATAGGCGTCTGTACATTGGTTTACCTGATGCAAAGCAACGTGTCAAGATATTCAGCGTGCATGGTTCTGGGAAAAGATTTGCAGATGATGTGGACTTTGAAAAGGTGAGTTTGGATTTTCTTTTCTTGCTGTTTTAATGATTGTAAGTTGTATATCAATACTGCCTTTTGTGTTATAGTTCTTTCTTTATTCTATAGTTTGTATTTTCATCTGTACATTGGTTGACAAATTCTTCTGATTACTTTGTATTTCCTTTGTTATTAACATAATAATTTTTTGGTCAACTTCATATGACCCTTATAACTCTTTAAAACATGAAGTAAATGACTGTCTTATATCGGAAAAATGATGAATATCCTTCTTTCTGTTTAAAAAATTAGATCAACACGAGGCGACCATAGTCTTTAACAGTCATGTGAGCGCATGACTTTCTTGCATCCATATCCAGGAAGTAATTAATTATTTTTTATTAACCTAGTTAATTAAAGTATATTTCATTAGTAGTTATCATCCCTTGTAGGCAAACCACACTGAACGAATAGATATTGGTGCTGGCTATTGATGGCCCAGAAGATTCATCATATTAGGGTGTGTGTAGAAGGAATATATCAGGACCACTCACTCTCTCCTAACCAAACCAGTCCATTCACTGTCTCCTAAACCTGTTTCTTTGCTTCCTCTTCCCAAATTCTACTGCCATCGACACTGTCCATCTTATAACCATGTGGCTCATTGAATTGAGTATAAGGAAAAGCAATTTCCTGTAGCACACATTTCAAGTTACCCTTCCCTCTTTCATTTAGGGGGTGTTTGTTTGTATGAAAGTGAGAGACAAAAGTGAGAAAGTGAAATGCATTTAACACTTCGGGTGTTTGTTTAATTGTAAGTGGTTATGAAAGTGAAATGTCAAAAAGAATCCACGTCAGATTTAATGCAGCTTTAAGTTCCCCTAAAAAAGTGCTAAAGTCAGATGAAAGTGAGAAAAGTGGGGACCACTCCCAATTAAAATACTATATTAACTAATATATATATCTTTTTTACCATAATTAAATTTATTATTATTATTTTACTCTGTTAGTTTTATTCCTTCCGCATTATCTCGGCAATTCAGGGCTAACAAAGGCATCGTTGAATTTTTTTTTATAACACATGTGGTCAATATTTTTTATATTTTTTAATAGACTCGTGTATCCATTATGCCTAAAACTAACATGCACATGAATTGACATAATAAACTTTTAGTCAAGGATAAGAATAATAAACTTTTAATTTAGATAAAATAGGTTAACAATGGCAACAAATAATCAAATAAAATAGGTTAACAATGGCAACAAATAATCTAACTACTTTGAAAATGATTTAGAAATTGATTTAATAAATAAATAAATAAATTGCCACATCATCTTTAATTTTTACTTTCACTAATTATTTATTTTACAAACAAACATTGTATTTCACTTGTATGCTCACGTGGATACATTATTTCTCTTGCAAAAAAAAAGTGACTTTCACCCTTTCAATTCACTTTCATTTTGCCAAACACCCCCTTAGTTAGCTATTAAAAATTGAGTAGTACCATTTGTTTCCTTTGCGTGACATGCTTTTATTGTGTTATGATATACTCCAATTTGACAATTGAAAGCTGTCTTAGCCATATGTGAAATCATTTTCTTTCCTCTTAATCAGCTTGTCTTTCGTACTGTTGGCTATTCTGGAGCTGATATTCGCAATCTTGTCAATGAAGCGGCAATAATGTCTGTAAGTTTCTACTTATCTTCATACTAACAGTAAATTATCTGTAGAGATTCAATCATTTCTAATTGCAGAGTTGTTTTGTACATTCAACCAGATGTGTATATAGACAAGTATGTACTCGATTATTGTTGCTCCTGAATGGGTTTATAAGATAGTAAAGAATAACATGTCTAGTTAACTTCTTTGGGAAGATGCATTATACCAAGTAACTAGGCCATCAATGTGACTGAAATATAACTGAATAAATAACATGAGAAACAGAAAGGAAATACTCAAGGAGTCTATGGTTTCTGACTTGAAACTACTGCGGTGCTCTTAACAACGTATTTTATGTAGATCTAGAATTTCCTGACCTCAAGTGCATGTATTAATTAAGATCTAGAAATATATAATACTACGATAGATTTGTAAACAGTTGTCCACCGAAGATCAAAACACAGTAATATATTTGAAAATTTTTTTTAAAGAAGAAATACTGCCTCTTATTGGGTATGTCTCGTCTATGTGATATTTTGTTTCTTGTACTTAAATCCTTCAGATGTTTGGTCTCTGGCAAGATGCTTTCCTGAAAATATTTGAATCCCTTCTAAAGATTGCCTAGTAACATGTTGCATACCCACAGGAATTCGTTAATTGTGTATATTATAACAGAGATAAAATGTTTAGTATTTGGCTGGTAATATATCATATCATGTTTTTTCTTGTGTAATATTAAACTGGTTTTGTGGAGGGTTCATATCCAGCCATGTTTAAAAATGACTATCCAAATTGAGAATTTGGAAAGTGGATGAGCAGCGATTCACTGAGGTATAGGAGAAGCTGTGAGCGAATTTGTAGAATGCCAGATATTTTGAGTGGAGGATAAGATGAGGCAGAATGCTAGTAGATGGTTTTAGGCATGTGTAAGGAAGTCCAATGAGTTCACATATTGATTGTTAGTGTTTTCTGTTAAGAGAGTTAAGTTCTAGGACTTTGTGAGAGCTTAGGCTTAACTATTTCAACAATTTATCATTCTTATTGTAACTGATGCACTGATTTTTAACAAAATGACTCCAAATTGAGAATTTGGAAATTGGATGAGCAGTGATTCACTGAGTTATAGGATAAACTGTGAGTAAATTTGTAAAATGTCAGATAATTTGAGTGGAGGATAAGATGAGGGAGAATGCATGTAGATGGTTTGCGACATGTGTAAGGAAGTCCAATGAGTTCACGTATAATTGATTGCTAGTGTTTTCTGCTAAGAGAGTTAAGTTCTAGGACTTTGTGAGAGCTTAGGCTTAACTATTTTAACAATTTATCATTCTTATTGTACCTGATACACTGATTTTTACTGAATTCCAGGTCAGGAAAGGTCACTCTTTGATCACTCAGAAAGACATTGTTGATGTGCTAGATAAGCAATTACTTGAGGGTATGGGTGTACTCCTTACAGAAGAAGAGCAACAGAAATGTGAAGCCAGTGTATGCCACCTCTTTCTATGAGATTAAAGTTGGAGAAAATTCTCTAGGTTCCTACAATCATTATTACTTTTCTTTTTGACAGATGCTCTTCTTTGGTTTAATAAATGACAGGTTTCTATGGAGACAAAGAGGTTGTTAGCTGTGCATGAAGCTGGTCATATACTGTTGGCACATTTATTTCCTCGTTTTGATTGGCATGCTTTCTCTCAGCTACTTCCTGGTGGCAAGGTAATTTTTATGGCTGTTAACATGAGCAACTCTACTACAGTTCAACTTGTGGCTTTAAATTGGAGAGGGATTTTTTTAATAAGCTTTTAAAACACTTCTACAGTTATTTTGATCATGTTTCTCTTGGACACAAGCAGGAAACTGCAATGTCTGTATTTTTTCCAAGGGAAGATATGGTTGATCAAGGATATACCACATTTGGTTATATGCAAATGCAAATGGTAGTTGCACATGGAGGGCGCTTGGCTGAAAGGATAGTGTTTGGTGATAACATTACTGATGGAGGAAGAGATGATCTAGAAAAAATTACAAAAGTATGTTTCAAATTCTTCCGTGTTTTGTCTCTTACACTTTCCTTGAGAAAGTTGGTAGGTAATATATGGCATAAAATTTAAAATTGTGGTTACTTATAAAACTGCAGTCTCTTAATTTTTGCTTCAAGTCCATATTGATCCATCTGTTCATGTAGACATCTTGATGTTGAAGCGGTTTTCCTTTCCAGTCAGTTGTCTTTCTGCTAATATGCGTTTACATTCTATTACAAGATGGTTGTGGAGTACATATAAGTGATCTAGATATGAAAAACACCACCCTTGTTGTCAATGATGTTTTGGATGACTGTATTAGTTAGCTACAGCGATTTTCATTAATTTGAGCACTGTAGTGGTAGCTGAAGCAGTTATATATGGTTATAAGTAGACATTTACCAATGAGCACTTTGGGAACGGTCCAGATTAACTGCACTGGGCTTAACTTGTCAACTTTGTGAGGTGGTTGTTAAAGGTCTCTTCCACTAAGCTCAAACTCCAGAGTTTTCTTGAGGGGTTATAATTTTATATTCTAACGTGCCCCCATAGGTTGAGTGCTCTTGTCATGGGCTGAAACCTGGATGCACAGCGGTATCTTACTTTTTTGCTTTTTGAAATTGGCTTTAAATTCATGACCGGTAGGATTTGAACCTTAAAGGTCCCTTGTACTACAGTAGAACTCCGGAGTTGTGGTTAGGGCTGAGGGTTATAATTTTATATTATAACAGTGGGTTTTCATGTTATTTGCAGTCGGAGGTTGGCAAATGTTACCAGTTTCACAGATTAACCTTTCTTAGTGGTAAACCCAAGAAAGTTACTTAAAAACATATTATAGTTACTGCTCAAATATTTATTGGCAAAAAACAACATGAACTATTCACTTAGCATCTAGTATAGTTAGGAGAAAATGGAGCGCATGATACAGTAAAGTTGTACGATTAGTATTTCCAATGGTACAAAATTATTTTATTATATTTGTCTCATACATTCCTTCATTTATGCCAATATTTCGATTTTCTATTACTTAAAGAAGTGTGACAAACTTGAGACATCCTTTCTCTAGTCTACTGATTCCAATACAATGAAATGAGATGGCTTGAAATCAGGATATGCTAAGATAGAGTTTCCTCCAATTGATTACTAATTATGCAAATAATCCTTATATATTTTCTCAATTATAAAGGCAATACTCTGATGAATGTATTCTGGTGACATCTTGAAATGTATGGTCAACTAGGCGAGTTGAGCTTGATTGTTGTTGATGTATTATGATGAATTATAAGCCAAGTGGATTACAAACCAAAGTGTTGGTTAAAAAAAATGAATTATAAGCCTCTTTCAACAAGAGTGTTTGGCAAATGGGTGGATTATAATCCATCATTGTTGTTAAAATGACCAAAAAGATATGACTCCAAATTTAAACATTAAATAGATTTTAGAATTATCTTAAATGTTGAGGGGTAAACTTGACATTTACTTGGTCAAACTATATAGCTTATAAGCCACCAACAAATATGCTGGGTTAGGGTAGCTTATTTTTTTGGGCTTATAAGCCAAAATAAACCGGTTGCCAAACATGTTGCAGTGGCTTATAAGCCAGTTTGACCAGTTGCCAAACATGCCCTATGTTCTTTATGTAGCGAATGAGAAATTATTATTTCTCTTTTCAACGAGATTAACAATCATGAAAGACACTTGTCTCAACTAATTTAGTTTTTATCAGATTATTGTATATGTTATCAATAATTGAATTAAATTTGACATATTAATGGAAGTCTTTCCTATTGAGACATCATATGTTTGTGGCCTGATTCAAATGCTAGTAAGCTTTACAGATTAAGGAAGTTTCACATCATATGTTTGTGGGCTGATTCAAATGCTAATAAGCTCTACAGATTAAGGAAGTTTTAACATGCTTTGAAACTGATCCAGAAAGCTCATAAAACATTTCTTGTCTTAAGCCCGCATTTAAGATTTTTTTCCCCCTCAATGTTACTCCTTTTCTGTATATCTTGTATGTAACACAGGCATTGAATTTGTTGTCTATTTGTTTGACCAAATGTTTGTTTATGTGCTTCTTTGCATGTTAATTGTACCTTCATAATATACTTGATGCTTGTGCATGTTGATCAGCTAGTCAATATTCATGTTCTGCTATAGCAATTAACAATATTCAATACCGATGAATTAATAATCATATTACACAATTAACTTTTGAGTTTTGTGTATACAGATTGCTAGGGAGATGGTGATTAGCCCACGAAATTCAAGGTTAGCTTTTGCAACCTTAGTGAAAAGAGTAGGCATGCTTGATCGACCTGATAATCCTGATGGTGAGCTTATTAAGTATAAGGTACTCTCTTCTACTCTGCCAATACCATTTTGTCTTCAAATATAATATCTCGACGAAGGTTTTTATTCACTTTCTAATTTTTATTCATTCTCGATTACTCTAGTGGGATGAGCCTAATGTGGTTCCAGCTGATATGACTCTTGAAGTGTCAGAGCTATTCACCAGGGAGCTAATGAGGGTAACACCTTTCTTTCGTTATAAATAGAGTATATTTCGAGAGCATGATATATGTTTGACATGATATATTTAGAAAGCTTGTATAGATAGAGTATATTTAAAAATAGAGTATATTTAGTTGATGAGGGTAACACACAGCCCGCCAACTGATTCTTTCAATCAAAGTATCTAGCAGATAGTTTATAATGTGGGAAGATGTTTGCTTTCTCCCACTTCTCACTTTATAATGTGGGAAGATGTTTACTTTCTCTCACTTCTCATTGTGATTATTCAATTGTTTTGGTTTTTAACTGCAGTGTGTTTATGGCTTTGCGCTCTACTCCTAGGACTTTAGGGTTTTCCCACACAAACACAAACTTTCACATGTAGGGTGGGAGGGGGGTTACAGAACTTTCTAAAGTCATGCTTGAAATTTTAGAATGATAATACAAGTTAGTATCATCTTAAATTCATAGTTTGTTTTGTGGAGTCAGGAAGTTAATTGCTACCAGCGATATATAAATTTAAAACCATTTGATATTTCCTTTTTTATATCTTTGTTTTGGTCAACTTCATCATTGTTCCTTCTGGAAAGTGAAAAAAGGAGCCGTGTATTGCTCAACCATGGATAGATTCTGTTTTATGTTTATCGTCTCTGTTATTTATGTATGATTCATTTTCTTGGCAGTACATTGATGAGACAGAAGAACTTGCGATGAATGGTTTAGTACAAAACAGGCATATCCTAGACATGATTGCTAGAGAATTATTGGAAAATTCAAGAATAACTGGACTGGTATGTTTCATTAAGCTTTGTTTTTGTAGTTCATCTTTGAGGCTTCCTGTTTCTCTTAAAAGTGAACAAAATAAGCAGTCCTTCAATACATGTTGCATTATTGTCTCAATTACCACATTGCTCCTTCAGAAGTATGTTGGTTATGATCTTTCACTTGGTTATTTTGAGACTCATCATTTTAAATTTTGCATCTAAAGTTTTATCATCTTAAAATTGGATTTTTGTTTGCTAATACAGAGTTCTGTTAACAGTATGAACAGTTTCCTCACAGCTAAAGAAAATATCTAGGTTTGAATCGTTTGATTATTTGACATGGTTATACTGACCTATTGAAGTTTGAGGGCAATAACTGTTATTGAGATATAATGCTAGCTTTTACAGTGACAAGAGATCATCTGTTTTTTTATTACTCTTTTACAATTTACTATAATGGTTACATCAATTTGTAATAGGATGATAGTTGATTGAGCAATTAAGAAGCATGTTTAGAATACGGGCATGAATTAGATGAGAATGTTGAGATGGGTGAGTGGAAATATGTTGAAAGATAAGAACCGAGTGCATAACTTACATATATCTTTAGTTGAAGATAAAGTGAGGGAAATGCTCGAGATAGTTCGAGCTTGGAAATGGAGACCAATGATTACTCCATTTAAGGATGACAGATAGGATGGGAATTGGTGGAAAAAAGAAGACTATACATAAATAAACATAGATGGAAGCAGTTGAAAGAAGATATGATTGCAAGCATGATTACCGTGTATGAAGATTACTGTAGTAAAAGTTGGAATGTGGAAATGAGATAACTACACACGGACCTGGCTAATCCTGTGTTCAGATATTGATATTTTTCAATTGTCGTCATGAGAATCTTTTCAAGAACGCAACATAATAATTTGCATATAATAGACTAGCAGGAAAATAACCTATGTTCTTTATAATTGAATCACTGTTCCCATCAATAATTTTAAAAATATTATTATAATCAATTAGACAACTTATCAAAATACTATGCCGGTTAAAGGTGTACTGTAAGGTGTAACTTAGAAAACTGACATCTGTGACATAAGATTAATGGGGAAACACCTTGGTTTCAAATAATAGAGTACAAATACTCAAATTTGTTGCCTTCTATACATGTTACAAAATTAAACCTGCATCCTGAAACTGTTCTCATATACCTCTGATATTATATTGTCAGGAAATTGGTGAGAGAATTAAGGAGATGTTCCCGGTGATGTTCGATGATTTTGTAAAGCCATTTCAAATAAACTTGGATCAGGTATATTCTTTAGCATTTGATTTCAGTGATTTAACACACTATGTAACGTGTAACTTTTTATATCTTTATTTTATTTTTTTTTCTTTATTCATTCTTGGATGTACATTATTGATTTTAGATTTAAATTTTTTTCCTAAATGCATCTTAAATGCTGGATCATGAGCATGAGCTCATTGCAGTTTTCCAATTCTGAAGATACTGACTAGGTACATGCGAATAGGCATGCACCATAAACAACACTGAATAGGTTTACGTCATCTAATTTTAGTGGAATTGTGAGTTCTACAAGAAAGAAGCTGGTGTTGCATTTCAAACAGCTTAACCTGCAATAAGCAAACTTTAAGACTGCCTTTTACTGAGATGATAGCAAGGTTGGTTTATTAGAGATTTCTCAAAAAAAAGTTGATTTATTAGAGTAGTAGAAAATAAAACAACCTTAATATGAACTCTGCTAACTGTTAAATTAACATGATGCTATATGTTGAATTAGACTATTCATGTATAACTTATTTGTGCTACTTTCCATCACGATTATTACCATTGAATTTTCCCTACTGGGACAATGAAAAATATAAGTTGAAAATTTGAACCGAAAACTAAAGCCAGACTGCTTAGAATGTCAAAGAATATAAACTAAATAAATGGATAAATTAAGAAGAGATAAAATACGAAGGTTAAAATGTTTATGCTTTGGCTTTATGACAATCTCTTACCATCTGTATCAGGAGGGACCATTGCCTGTTAATGATCGTCTGCGTTATCAGCCACTGGAAGTGTACCCTGCACCTCTTCATCGGTGTTGAGAACTTGGGGGTTTTAATTTGAGCTCTTCAGCTCTTATAGATCATGAAAACAATGCACTTGAAAGTTTAACCATACTTTCAATTGAGATGGCCTGCAGTTTCCCACAGCAAACAGCACCTGATCCTTTTCTGATCGGAATTATTCTTTAAAAAAATTATCTGCCTTTCTTGCCAACTTCACTTATCAAGATATAGTGGAAGAACAGTCCTGATGGATGTGAAAATTTTGTTTATTGCATCAATGGTAGAGAAACAGTAGTTGCTATTGGATAGAGCGTAGTGAAGAGAAAGAGATTCATATAGCGGACACTAGAAATTTCGATAAATTATTTGTTATTGTTATATTGACTGCAAGTGTGTATTCACAAGTTCCATGTCGAGCAAAGATTACAAGAAAGAAGCTGAATCCATCAACTTTCCTTTGGTGATGTGTGATTCTATACGGTATTCTCTAATGTAAAGCATGCAAAGGTTGTAAATGCCTGGTACATCTCTGTATTGTCTTTGTAGTTCTTTGAAGAGAACATGCTGTGAAAATGTATACTTAGGGAATGGCAATGTGTCCACTCTGTATTCTTGTTTACTGGCTAGATCTTGCCAGTCTGTTGTATCATCTCCATTCTTTTGTTGCTCCGAGCAGTGAAAAACTTTCAAAACTTTCGAGTTGGAACAAAAGAAAGAGTTTAGTACTACAGTAGTTGGAAATTGTATCAAGCAATTTCTTTTTTTTTTTTTTTTTTTGTATCTAGTTATGACAGTATGTATGTTCCCAGGGTCATGTACGAAGATTTGAAGCATATTACTTTGAAGGAGTCTTATTTTCTTAGGTGTAGGGTTATTTCCTCTTGTAAAATATTTTAAGAGTAGCATATAAATTGAGATCCTGAAGCCATGACTTAGAGGTTGGTGAACAGAAATAACAAACCCGCAGTTTTTGACGACGAGAACATGAAAACAATAGGATCATGGATAAATGGAGTCAAAGATCCAAAAAATGCGTGTTTGCTCTGGACTTGTGGTTCGTGCAGCTATATTTTGGGCTTGGCGTACGGTGCTTTGCGCTCGAGCTCGACCTCATGTGATGACATTAATGTGTGTAGCTATAGTTGATGGGGACAAAGGAGATTATTTGTTGATTCATGTATTGGTATTTATTTGATACATGTGTATGGCCAGTAGTTGGTGGATGATATGAATCTAACATTGGATGTCGTTGGATTTTGGTGAATCTCAGATAATGTCAGGCCGAGCCTGACACCTCCCTCGAGAGACCTTTCCATCAATGGTGTAGGTGTGACCGAAAATTCTTAGTGTTCAACTAAACGTGAAGCTGATGCTGATAAGACTATTGTGGACACCTACTTTGGATAACAACTTCACTTTCTAATATGCTAGGGCTTTGATCTGTAATCGACGGGAGTGCTCACAATTAGTTAGGTGGCCTAATGCTATTGGTATATTTCAGTGGGTCTCACAATTAAAAGTATTTTTTATATTATTTAGATAATTAATATCATTCATGAGGTCTACTGAATGAGAAGATTTGTGAGTTGTAGAGATTCTCTACAATTAAGGATGTAGACATGGCCAGACCTAGGTGAGGGCCAAGGGGGCCTTGGCCCCACCTTGGCCCATAAACAAAAAGAGAGGGCATTAATTAGTAGTTTAACCTTAGGCTCATTTTTTGGGTGTTAGTTAGTAGTGCATTTTCAAATTTAAAAGCAATATTCTTCTTGATTATTTAGGTGAACTTTTGTTTTATATGAAGATCTGGGTTCCATGTTTTCATAAGAGCATTTTTCTCGAGTATATGAACTTTTATATATGTGACAACATATATTTTTGGATGGTATGAATTGTACTATAAGTATATTGTACAACTATTAGTTCTTATGTTTTTTATTAATGATTTTGAATTGAACGAAAACAAAAGAAAAAGAAAATGAGGAAGCTAAAGAAATTCTATTTACTTGAAAGGGAAAAAACAAGAAAGCGTATACATTGTGTTGTTTTGAATTAATATGTAGTCCCCTTTTGATCCCATCTCACGCAGCAAAATGAAGAGGAAGAGGAATCACACAAGTAAAATTACATCGAAGAGGCTAGTATGATCATGGGAGCAAAAGATTACTAACATTATTTTTCTTTATAAAGAATAATCTCTCTTTTGTCCCTTTCATTACTTTCTTCTTCTTCTTTTCCATGAAATAATATCATCGTAGCTTTTATTTGGTGATCATTCTTTCACAAGGTTGCAATGTTTATATAAACAAAATTATTGTGTTTAATTATTAAATTTTTTGGCCCCGCCTTGCAGCAATTCCTGGGTCCGCCACTGGATGTAGAGGATGGTTAAGTGGGTTTGCTTCAAAGTCCATGCTCCTCAGCTTTGCTTCTTTGGAAAGCGTTTTTGCAATGCCTACCGACGCAGGAATACTTTCACGCCTTTGGCATAGCTTAGGGAGTTTATTGGAGTTTCTTGTTCCAGTGGTTAGTTTCCTTTCTTCTCAAATTTGCCCTTATAATAATCCAAAATAATAAAGTATTCAATAAGCTTTAACAATCATTAGTTTAGGATTGACTGATTTGAGTATTAAATACTAGAAAGCAACTAATGAGTAATGACTTTGATATCTATTATTCTATTTTACTTGTTAATCATATCCTTTTTAAAATTTGTTATGTCTATAGGATATTAGTGTAGGCATCAAAAATTGCTGAAGAACCTCAAATATGACTAAATTATGAGAAGATTGAAGGACAACGTCGTCAAAATCTCAAGAAGTCAACACATGGGAAGATTGTGTCTCGCTACAGTGCGAGACACTTGTTTTTGCCTCGCCATGAACGAGACACTTGCTTGTGTCTCGCTGTTAGCGAGACACTTGTGTAAGCCTCGCCACTAGCGAGACACCTTGATGTGTCTCGCTACTAGCGAGACACTTGTTTGTGCCTCGCCACGAGCGAGACACCTTGATGTGTCTCGCTATAGGCGAGACACTTACTTATGCCTCACCAAAGGCGAGACACCCAGAATACTTGGAACGAGCTCTTGAAGGGTCTAAATCAATGCCGATGGGGCCCACTTGACTTTATCAACGCAGAGACGCTCGATACTTTAATGGGCGGTTACATCGAAAATACGCCCACTAGGCGGATTTTAGGGCATTTAATTGTGCCTAAAAGCAGCGAAACCGCTACAACAGTTGAGGGACGACATCGCCGCCAAATCGAGGCAGTCATATACCGCCGCCAGCTAGGCAGTTTAATACGCCCGCCAGCTGAGCTTAGGCGCTTTACGAGGCACTCGAAATGCCAGCTAACTATAAATGTCCAGCACTTATGACACTTGTGTTGCTTCAGAGGGCACGCATCCTAAAGACTATAAATACCCTCCTACGTCCACTTGGGCAGGAGGTCGGCCATCAGAAAGGGGCAATCAGAGATCCAAGCTTCCGGAGTTCAAGAACACGATCCACACGGAGATTCCTCGAGTTTAAGCTTTGACTTATTCTTGAGAAGAGTAGATATCTTACTTTGCTAAGATATTTGCTGAAGTTCTTGTTTCCTTTGCGAAGCATCAACTAAACCCCGTCGATTCGACGATCGCTGCTCGGTGGTCCACGGATTACGGCCCCAAGACAGCAAAGTCCCACGAATACAAGAGATCTACACTTGTAGCGTCTTTTGTTCGAGTTTGTGAGAGAGTTATTTAAATTTCTTTGTAACTGAGAACCAAAAGTGTAATTTTCTCAAGTTTTACAAATGGAAACAACTTTCGACCCAAACACGATGGCGACCACAGTGGGAGCCAACGGTCTCGAGCCCGAGAACGTTGTGTCGCAGCCTTGCAGCTATCAGGCCGATCTCATGGTCGATGGACTAGATTACTTCTTCGATCAAGCCAAATTCGAAGAATATCTCTCCTCTTGCACATCGAAGTCCTCCTCCCGCAAACATCGGAGGATCTCATCCCCTAAGAGGGAGGTTCATTCTGTTGTGATGCGCAACGATTTTCGTTCGCTTGCGACAGAGGCGATTTCCCCTCTCAACAAGATCTCAACTGATCTGACGAAGAGGGCTCGCCAAAGACGACGTCAAAAGATGGCTCACATTAGCCAAGGCCCCGAGTCGACGGATGGAGTTCATTACAATACGAACTCACGCTATCGAGGCGCCGCCAGTTACAACGCCAACCTCAATCGCCGACATTCCTCCCAAGGAAGAATGGGTTCTCGTCAAAAGGACCCGATCGACAAGGAAGGAGCGCGCTCAAAAACGCTGTGCACGCTTTGCTCAAGCACGTGCTGTTGTTCGCAAGGCACAAGAGTCAAAATCAACCCAGCAATCGGCTCAAAATCGCCAAGCATGGATCCCGGTCGACATCAAAATCGGCTCAAGACTCGCCAAGAACATTCTTCACCGAGGCATTTCTGAACCGCCCGGCGGTAGGTGTAAACTATCTCGCGCCGGTGAGCGATCTGGCTTGCCTGCATGTGAGGCAGTCCTCCATGCCTTAGCAAAAAACGGACTTTTCCGCCCCTTTCTTCCACTTCTCCGGTTGAGGTATCAATCGTTAAGTCCGGAACCACAACTTCGGTGTTTAGTCGTCTTGGTCCACCGTGAAATAAAGGCAAGGTACCGGTGAAGAAACGCTTTGATTACCCAAATTAAGAGTCCCGAACAAGCCGAAACATCTCAGGCTTCTAGAATTCCAATTGCATCTCGTTTGAGCATCCCTAAGGGGGTCCGCGAGTTTGCTGATAAAGACAAAACGAAGCGTGTGATTCGCAAAGTCACCAAAGGCGATCAAACGCTTGTTATTCATGCAGAAGCAACTTCCAATAGTCGACGTCCCCAAAAGAAGACGTGTTCTCCAGTTAAGGACAACGTTACACTTGGGGGTGAAAGTACAACCAGTGACAAGCCACATCAACTGTGTCATCAGGCTGGGGGTGGCAATACACGAAAGAGGACGATCGACGAAATAGATTGTTCTTGCTCGTGTGCAAAATTGATTAAGACGCTGTTATCAGGATGTGCCTGTTCTGAGTCGAACGCTCACCCACAAAGAGCTTCAGTATTCGAACGGCTTTCCCTGTCAGCAACGAAAGATCTGAAGCCACAGTCAAGACGACATCGAAGAAGAAAGAGATCATCCATCCAATTTGATGAGTTTCCCGAAGTGACTATCAACATGGTGAACAAAGAGAAAGGACCGGCGACGGATGCAGATCCTGACTTCACTCCTGGAGGAAAGGTTGGGTCTCAGATTTCTCAAAGAATGTCTCGGTTACAATTGCGAGCTACCCAACGATCGACTATAGAAGGATGCATGAGGGAGAGTCATCCGATGACGAAGCTCCGACATCAATTCGGCGATAGCTTCCGATGACACAATGTCAAGTGTTGGTCGCCATCCCGCAGAAGCTTTGCAATTACTCCCGATGTCCCGCTCAAATGTTACAAGAAGCCTTAGCCAAGCAAAGAGAAGAGCTTAAGGTCGAAATGAGAACGAGATGGAGCTAGCCATGCAATGATGAGGGAGTTGCAAACCCATACGGTTGCACAACAACCGGGTCCACCAATGACCGAAACTACCAACAAGGTGGAGTTACCCACCATAATGCCCATAACATCGAAGACAGTGATTCGGAGATAGATGAACACATTTACGCTGATCAACCTCCAAAGAAGGCTGCATCTGGTGTTCAAGGTGGAAATGGTCCAATTCTTCCTATTGGAAGTAATCCAAAACAAGGGGAGGAGGATGGCGAAAAGATGAAAGAACTTGAAGATAAAATCAATGCTTTGATGTCCGCACAGGAAGTCAAAAGGACTGGTATCCCGTGTCCATATCCTAGAGAGTGGGATTCAATTCCTTACCCGCCGAAATTCAATTTGATCAACTTCACGCCATTTGACGGGAGAGGGTCACCTACACAACACCTGATTTACTTCAAATCACATTTGGGGGTAATCTCGGGAAACGAGCCTTTGATGGTTCGGTCATTCGTCGGTACCCTTCGCGGGGCTGCCTTCGATTGGTATCGAAGAATCAAAGCTGGGAGTATTAACTGCTGGGATGACATAGAAAATTCATTTCTCAATAACTTCTTCGATGACGACACCGAAGTCTCGATTGGAACCCTCTTGGATGAAAAGCAGAAGAATGGGGAGACAATTGACACTTTCGTTAAGCGTTTCCGCAATAAGGCCATAAACTGCAAAGATCCAATCACCGAGGAATTCATATTGCGGACGTGCCACAACAATCTCTCCATTGATCTTGGAAGTCATGGGGTCGCCCGCCAACTACATGGAAAGATCTCGAAAATACGAGGAGAACAAGTCAACGCTTCCTCGAAGGAAGAAAGTCGAAGAGGCAAAATGACGGTTGACCCTCGAAGTAAATTTTTCCTCTCGTAATAAAGGAAAGGCATCCGGATCGCCGTTAGTCAAACGTTGCAACAACGACCGCCAAAAGCTTCTAAATCGAATTCCACAGGACATACTCTTTCAGAGACGAAGAAGTTCCGATCATCTTCAAACACCTTCTTGATAACAACAAAATCAAGTTGCCTCCGATTACAAATCAAGAGGAGGCTGATAAGACTTCGGATCCTAAATACCGTATGCACTACGTGAGGATCCTCCATCCTACTAAGGATTGCTTAGCTCTCAAGGCCATCATCCAAGCCTGTCAGTGTCGTCTTAAGCAGAAATAAGCCGAATGAGGAACTCCTCCGATGAGTACAAGAGGTTAAACTGCTCCTCCTCCTTACTCCAATATGAAGATGAGTATAAACTATTCTAAATGAATGCAGCCCAGTTTTGCAAAGAAAGCTGGGGGTGGATAATCCATGAACGAGAGGTCTACTTCCGATTGAGCGATCAAACCTTCCTACGCTAGGATTGTCTCAAAATTCCTATCCTGGTCAAACCTTCCTACAGTTAGGACCACGGTCAAAATCCCCTCTCGATTCCTTCCATGAACGAGAGGTCCACTTCCAGATTGAGCGATCAAACCTTCCGACAGTTAGGATTGTCTCAAAATTCCTATCCTGGTCAAACCTTCCTACAGTTAGGACCATGGTCAAAATCCCCTCTCGATTCCTTTCATGAACGAGAGGTCCACTTTCAGATTGAGCGATCAAACCTTCCTATAGTTAGGATTGTCTCAAAATTCCTATCCCGGTCAAACCTTCCTACGCTTAGGACCACGGTCAAAATCCCTCTCGATTCCTTTTATGAACGAGGTCTACTTCCGATTGAGCGATCAAACCTTCCAACAGTTAGGATTGTCTCAAAATTCCTATCCTGGTCAAACCTTCCTACGCTAGGACCACGGTCAAAATCCCTCTCGATTCCTTCCATGAACGAGGTCTACTTCCGATTGAGCGATCAAACCTTCCAACAGTTAGGATTGTCTAAAAATTCCTATCCCGGTCAAACCTTCCTACGCTTAGGACCACGGTCAAAATCCTCTCGATTCCTTCCATGAACGAGAGGTCCACTTTCAGATTGAGCGATCAAACCTTCCTATAGTTAGGATTGTCTCAAAATTCCTATCCTGGTCAAACCTTCCTACAGTTAGGACCACGGTCAAAATCCCCTCTCGATTCCTTTTATGAACGAGAGGTCTACTTCCAGATTGAGCGATCAAACCTTCCAACAGTTAGGATTGTCTCAAAATTCCTATCCTGGTCAAACCTTCCTACAGTTAGGACCATGGTCAAAATCCCCTCTCGACTCCTTCCATGAACGAGAGGTCTACTTCCAGATTGAGTAATCAAACCTTCCAACAGTTAGGATTGTCTAAAAAATTCCTATCCTGGTCAAACCTTCCTACAGTTAGGGCCACGGTCAAAATCCCCTCTCGATTCCTTTTATGAACGAGAGGTCCACTTTCAGGATTGAGTGGTCAAACCTTCCTACAGTTAGGACCATGATCAAAATCCCCTCTCGATTCCTTTTATGAATGAGAGGTCTACTCCAAGAATGTGGTTCGCTACCCCAAGAGAAAACACAACGGGTTCGTTTTCGCCCCAAGAGAAGACACAACGGGTTAGTTTTCGCCCCAAGAGAAGACACAATTCCAAACTGTCTCGGCAACTCTGAGGCTCAAGGCAGTATATTCAAAACAAATCGGTTCCATATTCCATATAGAAGCTTTCCGAAATCGATGTTCAAAACCGCACGACGCTGAATGATTCTCAAGGCATCTCAATTACAACCCAAGTGGTGACTTTCAAGATGAAGAGGATTAGTCCAAAATCGACTTCGACATTTCAATCCATTCAAATACAAATGCAATGCTTATTGAACTCGTAACATGGATAGCGACATCGCGCACTCCGTGGTTTGAGAAACCAAGTAAAACATGGGCCTCTTCTACAAAGTTCAACGCTGGAACGTAAGCAAGGCGATCTTATCCAAAGTATTCCGCACTTCGACAAAATACGAGGAGTCCGAAAACTTTGGAGGGGTATCTCAGAGGCATCAAAAATTGTCAAGAACCTCAAATATGACTAAATTATGAGAAGATTGAAGGACAACGCCGCCAAAATCTCAAGAAGTCAACACATGGGAAGATTGTGTCTCGCTACTAGCGAGACACTTGTTTTGCCTCGCCATGAACGAGACACTTGCTTGTGTCACCATTGTGAACACTTGTGTAAGCCTCGCCACTAGCGAGACACCTTGATGTGTCTCGCTACTAGCGAGACACTTGTTTGTGCCTCGCCACGAGCGAGACACCTTGATGTGTCTCGCTATAGGCGAGACACTTACTTATGCCTCACCAAAGGCGAGACACCCAGAATACTTGGAACGAGCTCTTGAAGGGTCTAAATCAATGCCGATGGGGCCCACTTGACTTTATCAACGCAGAGAGACGTTCAGATACTTTAATGGGCGGTTACACGCTGAAAATACGCCCACTAGGCGTGATTTTAGGGCATTTAATTGTGCCTAAAAAGTAGCGAAACCGTTACAACAGTTGGAGGGACGACATCGCCGCCAACAACAGGCAGTTTCATACGGGCCGCTAGCATGGTAGTAGCTTAATCGCCGCCAGCGATGGCAGTGGCGCTGAGGTACCGGAAGCCGCTAACTATAAATGTCCAAAGACTTATGACACTTGTGTTGCTTCCGAGGGCACGATCCTAAAGACTATAAATACCCTCCCACGCCCACTTGGGCGTGAGGTCGGCCATCGAAGGGCAATCGAGATCCAAGCTTCCTGAGTTCAAGAACACGATCCACACGGAGATTCCTCGAGTTTAAGCTTTGACTTATTCTTGAGAAGAGTAGATATCTTACTTTGCTAAGATATTTGCTGAAGTTCTTGTTTCCTTTGCGAAGCATCAACTAAACTCCGCCGATTCGACGATCGCCGCCGGTGGTCCACGGATTACGCCCCCCAAGACAGCAAAGTCCCACTAAAATAAGAGATCTACACTTGTAGCGTCTTTTGTTCGAGTTTGTGAGAGAGTTATTTAAATTTCTTTGTAACTGAGAACCAAAAGTGTAATTTTCTCAAGTTTTACAAATGGAAACAACTTTCGACCCAAACAATTAGAGGAAGCAAATCTTTCTCAATTGGAAAAAAAAATTTCTTCCTGCATTAGGATGGGGACTTAAAAAAATTTGTTGTTTAAAACCGCAGAACAAGATGATGATTTTATTTCAAAGTTCAATTATTTTTGGTAGGACTTGACAATCTGAAACCTAGAAGTGTTCCATATATAGGGCACTGGTCATGGATCAAAACAAACAAAGAATAGAATTTATTCTTGATTGTTTCACAAGAATGACGACAATGCAAAGCTTTAATTTGAAGGAGGAAAAAATCAGCCTCATGACTGCCCGTGCAATCTCACCACTATTTCCGACTCGTCTGCAAAGCTGGGCATGCAATAATCTCCAACGATCCTAAATACTGTAAGAGCCTTCCTCAACCTATGCATGGATTCTTCTACGTAGACAACAAAAGCGACAACAATCTTGGTTTCTTGTCATATAGTTTCTGGATGATGAACATACTATGCGTCTGCAACAGTTTACTACTAATTTGCTATCAATGGCGGAGCCCCATAATGTTCAGTGGTCTCACAAGACACCACTAAATTGCCTACTTGCTAACATCTCATTATGGTGTTCCAACATTTCAGGAACTTCCAGAGACAAAGCCGAGTGATTGATTCAACAGTTGGCTGGTCATCGAGATCGTCTAGATGATGGAGATGTCTTTGTTCGCGATACCTTTAGGAGTTAGGAAGACTCTGAATATGAGATGGAGGCCTAGTTGTTGTGCTTCGCAACTCTAGGGGGGTGAAGATTTTTCAAAATTATCCTAGAGCTTGTGTTGTTTTGGATGTCATTTTACTCTGTCGGAGATTTTTTTTTCTTTTCGCCACTTATTTAGCTTAGGCTTTGTCTTGTGACGGTTTGTCATGTAATATTTTGGGATGTTTCGTTAAACTCTTATTAATAGAACGCAGGGGATACATACTCACCGTTTCGCTCAAAAAAAAAGACTTGTATTTACTACTTAGGACACCACTGAAATTATGATAGGATACCACTAAAAGAGGTAAAATTACAAAATTATCATTGTAGATTCGAAATACAATCATGATAAATTACATGAGGACACCACTGACACAAAATCCTGGTTTCGTCATTGTTTGCTATCCCCCTCCTAGTATAAACGATGTCTACAACCCTGATACGCTGGAATCCCTTTCTATACGGACTCAAAACTATCTTCATGATCACACTCGCATGTGATCCTCTTTTTTCCCCATTTTTACGTAATAGGCTTCAGTTACCCCCAACAACATTCTTGTTTTCTTGTCAAAAACAGGCAACTGGAGTGAAGGCCCGAGTCAGTGTCATGATGGGTGGTTCGAATGGAGAGTACCAAACACCATCCACCTGTTTTCTTCAATGGAGTTTGTGAACACGTGGGAAAGAAGTCTTTTTTTAGTCACACATCGGAAAACTGAAGGAAAGTTCTCAATTAATTCCCTTTAAATAGGGAATTAAACCTAGGATTTATGGTGTGGAGAAAAGTGGAGAAAAGAGAGAAAAAGAGAGAGCTTGGAGGGATTTTACAAGAGAGATGTCAATTTCTCTTGGGTAAAAATCAAAGTTTTTTCTTTGGGACGAGCTTGTGGATTGTACAAGTCGTCGGTGTTCTTTATAGTCAAATCTCCCTCACCCTCCCCGTGGACGTAGGGCAATTTTGCCAACCACGTGAAATCTCGTGTCTTTCTTGTTTCTTTGTGAATTTGCTATTGTTTGTAGGTTCCATTGATTCAGTCCTAATGCTTGTTGAGAGGAAGAGTAGATATCTCACTTTGTTGGGATATTTTACTTTCTATTCTTGTTTCCTTCGTGAAACGGGAATATATATCAAAGCCTTCTCTCGGTGATATCGTCACGCGCGTATGGGTGATCCCGCGATACCAACAATTGGTATCGAGTACATTATTGATTGGAAGTGGTGTAGCTTCGGTTTGAGGTGGTGCTCGGTAATTTCGAGAGAAGCGGGTTTATTAATACAAACGAGAATGACGCCTACCAAGAATCGGTCAAAGTGAGAAAATTCGAGATTGAAAAGTTCAATGGGAAGAATGATTTTCTTATTGGAGGATGCGATGAAAACTCACCGATTTCGCAAAATTGCACAAGGCTTTGGTCGGAAAAGAGAAGAAGTACAAGGATATGTCCGATGAGGATTGGGAGGATTTGGATCAAAACAGGCGTCGATTATCCTATGCCTTGAAAGGGATGTAGCTTTCTTGGTAGATGAAGAGGAAGCGAGGTGTGTGGAAGAAGTTAGAAAGTACCTTCATGACTAAGAGTCTAACGAACCGGATCTATTTAAAATCTAAATTGTATACTTGCAAGATGGAGGATGGCTCATCAACTGAATACATCAACAAGTTTGATAAGATCATATCAGACTTGAAAGACATAGATGTGAAAGTTGTAGATGAGGATCAGGCGCTTCTACTACTTCTGTCTCTGTCGAAATCTTATGAGAACCTGGTGCGAACACTGATGCTTGTAGGAGACAATTTGAAGATGGATGAGACTAGAACGCCGCTTCTAGCGGATGACCTTCGAAGATTGCAACCGTGACATGATTACCGGTGGTAACAAAGAACAAGCCAGGATTGTTTGCTAGAGGAAGGAGCAATGAGCGAGGAAAAGGCAAGGGAGGAAAGTCTAGATCTAAATCGAGACCTCTTGCGGGAAAATCGTGTTTCAAATGTGGTGAAGTTGGGCATTTCAAGGTCGACTGTCCAAATAAGAGAGTAGGTGGAAAGAAGAATAACAACAAGACTGAGAGGAGAGAGGGCAAGGAAGAAGCGAAGCTACGCTTCAGAGGAAGGGAGCGATAAGGAGTGCTATGTCGTCCGCGGTGGCGAGGATATCTCCGAAGTGGATACTTGATTCGGTTGCTCTTACCACATGTGTCCAAATAGGAAGTGGTTTACTACCTACAGAGGCATTGATGGTGGAACCGTATTGATGGGGAACAACCATGCTTGTAAAACGGTGGGGCTAGGTAATATCAAAATCAAGATGCATGATGGAGTGGTTCGAACCTTGACGGATGTGAGGCATGTTCCCGATTTGCGGAAGAATCTTATCTCAGTTGGTGCATTGGACTCCGGCGGTTGCAAAATTGTTACGGAGAACGGAGTGAAGAAGGTTGTTCGGGGTTCCCTTGTAGTGATGAAGGGTGTTCGTCACGGTAATTTATATACTCTCTCAGGTACGATGGTGACAGGAGATGCAGCGGTTGGAACTGAAGGAAGTGGTGGAGACCCATGTGAGCACACACGGTTATGTCAGAGAAGGTCTAGTTCTGCTTGGTAAAGAGGGTCTGCTGAAGAATCTGAAGGAACCTAGCATGGATTTTTGCGAGGATTGTGTGTATGGAAAGTCACACAGGGTCTAGTTTCTGAGAAGCAAGTCTAAGAGCAGAGGGATACTAGATTATGTGCACACGGATGTTTGGGGTCCGGCTCAAACCACTTCTAAGGGTGGTTCCAGATATTATGTCTCGTTCATAGATGACTATTCGAGGTATGCTTGGATTTACTTTTCAAACATAAGAATGAGGTGTTCAGACATTCAAGAAGTGGAGAGCAATGGTTGAGAACAGGACGGAAAGAAATTGAAGACACTAAGATCGATAGCAGTGCAGAGTATCTGAGATGGTGCTTTTAAGGAGTTCTCGTGATCATGAAGGAATGTTGACTGGGCCGGTCGGTCAACACCACGTGAATGGGGTGGAGAGGGGCTGAGCAGAACATTGCGGAGAAAGCAATGAGTATCGATCATCTGTTGGATTGGGCAACGAATGGTGGGCGAAGCGGTGGCTCTGACTTGTTACATTGTGAACCGCTCACCACATTCGACATTGACGGTGATACACCCTATAGGGTGTGGTCGAGAACATCTGATTATGATAGGCTCGTAATTTTCGGATGTACCGCCTACTATCACGCCAACGAGGAAAGCTTGACGAGGGCCAAGAAGGCAATATTCTTGGGATATCGCGAAGGGCGTAAAAGGCTATCGCCTTTAGTGTACGGAAGATTCAAGTTCGTGATCGCCAGGATGTTACCTTTGATGAGAAATCTATGATTGTTAGGACGCCAAGGATGATGGTGTTAGGACCGATGAGACTTCTAAGTCTCGTGTTATTGAAATAGAACCTAAAGACCAACCGTGTTCTAGTCGTGGTTCAAGTGGGAAGTCGTAGATGATGAGCTTGAGTAGGAGAATACACAGCACTACAACAACAAGAGCTCGATGATAGTTTAGCTTCCACTAGGCCAATGAGCATACAAGGCAGTTGAGAGGCTGAGGCGATCAACCTGAAACACTATGGGCGAGTTAATTTGGTTGAATACGCGACTCGGTGGAGGAGGGCAGGCGGTCTCCTTCAAGGAAGCTATTCGGAACAAGAATAGTGAGAGTTGGTTGGCTGCGATGAAGGAAGAGATGGAATCTCTTCGGAAGAACCAAACATGGGAGGTGGTCCCATTGCCCGTAGGAAGAAAAACTATTGGTTGTAAGTGGGTGTATAAAAGAAAAGAAGATCTTTTAGAGCTCGGTGGTACAAGGTACAAGGCAAGGCTAGTGGCTAAGGGGTTTGCACAAAGAGAGGGTGTGGATTACAATGAGATATTTTCTCCGATGGTGAAACACACTTCTATTCGGGTGCTATTGAGTATTGTTGCTCATGGCGATCTTGAGCCGGAACAACTCGATGTTAAAACGGCCTTCTTGCACAGAGACTTGGATGAAGAGATCTACATGCATCAACCTGAGGGCTACAAGGTTGAGGATAAAGAGGATCATATGTGTCGTTTGAAGAAGTCATCAGATGGATTGAAGCAATCTCGGTGCTGGTACAAGCGATTTGACTTCTTCATCTTTGAAGCATGGGTTTTCGGTTTACTATGATTGTTGCGTTTACATTCGGAAGCTTCGTGGAGGTAATTATATCTATCTCCTTTTATATGTGGATGACATGCTTATTGTTTCTAAGAGTAGGGTGGAGATAGATAGGCTGAAATCTCAACTTGGTGAAGAGTTTGAGATGAAGGACATGGGCGCTGCTAGGAAAATACTGGGTATGGAAATTAGAAGAGAGCGGGCGAACCGACGATTGTTCTTGAGTCAGAAGGGCTACATAGAGCGGGTGATCGCGAGGTTCGGGATGCAAAGTGCTAAGTCGGTGGTGACTCCATTGGCTCCACACTTTAGACTTTCTGGTAAACAATCTCCTACTACAGCAGAAGAGAAGGCGCATATGGAGCGTGTTCCCTATGCTAGTGTAGTTGGCAGCTTAATGTACGCAATGGTGTGTACACGCCCAGATATTTCACAGGCGGTCAGTGTGGTCAGTAGATTCATGGCGAATCCGGGAAAGACGCACTGGGAAGCAGTGAAGTGGGTCCTGAGGTACTTAAAGGGTACCGTTGATACGGGTCTGTGTTTTGGTGGAGAAACATGTCAAATTGATGGGTTTGTGGACTCTGACTATGCGGGCGATCTAGATAGACGGCGATCTACTACTGGTTATGTATTCAGGATACATGGGGCTCCGGTTAGTTGGCGATCGATGTTGCAGGCTACAGTGGCACTTTCTACTACAGAGGCCGAGTACATGGCCATGACAGAGGGAGTGAAGGAAGCATTGTGGTTGTGGGGTCTTCTAGATGATTTGGGGATTGAGCAGGAGAACGTGAACTTATGGTGCGACAGTCAGAGTGCAATTCACTTGGCGAAGAATCAAGTTCATCATGCTCGTACCAAGCATATCGATGTCAGGTATCATTTCGTGGGAGATGTCATAGAGGAAGGCGATATTTCTCTCATGAAGGTACACACGAATGAGAATCCCGCAGACATGTTAACTAAGGTGGTCACAGGTAGCAAGTTTAAGCATTGTTTTGACTTGCTTCATATCAACCCGTGTTGATTTGCCCAAGAGGGCATGTCCCTTCGGGACGGTGATGGGGTGAGATGGAGACTATATGGAGAATAAGTACAGAACTACGGTTAGTTTGATCCCGGTGAAGGGTACGTAGGCACCAGTATAGTGGCGCAGCTGGATTGGCCTGGTTTGGCTAATGGAGATCTCTAGTAATGTTCGGTGTTTTTTCTCGTGTTCGGCCCAAAATTTGAGGTTTATCAAATGATGTACGAGGTGGAGAATTGTGAACACGTGGGAAAGAAGTCTTTTTTTAGTCCCACATCGGAAAACTGAAGGAAAGTTCTCAATTAATTCCCTTTAAATAGGGAATTAAACCTAGGATTTATGGTGTGGAGAAAAGTGGAGAAAAGTGGAGAAAAGAGAGAAAAAGAGAGAGCTTGGAGGGATTTTACAAGAGAGAGGTCAATTTCTCTTGGGTAAAAATCAAAGTTTTTTCTTTGGGACGAGCTTGTGGATTGTACAAGTCGCCGGTGTTCTTTATAGTCAAATCTCCTCACCCCTCCGTGGACGTAGGCAATTTTGCCAACCACGTAAATCTCGTGTTTTCTTGTTTCTTTGTGAATTTGCTATTGTTTGTAGGTTCTCTTGATTCAGTCCTAGTACTGTTGAGAGGAAGAGTAGATATCTCACTTTGTTGGGATATTTTACTTTCTATTCTTGTTTCCTTCGTGAAACGGGAATATATATCAAAGTCTTCTCTCGGGTGATATCGCTTCCGCGGCGTGCGGGCGTTGACCCCGCATACCAACAGAGTTCTTCATTTATTATACTCATGTAGATCTTCAATGCTGCAGATTGATCCTAAGAAGGTTACCTGTAAAGAGACTAAGTTGCAAGGTTTGATATCAAACTTTGACGAGCACTGCCTCGGTGTGTCTGAGGGGCAAGATGCATTATGCAATGAGGAAGAACACATATATTCATGTGTTTGTCGTGAAAGATTACGAAACAAATAAATGGATAATGGAGCATGCTATCAACCTCCAAAAGGTAGTCAGGGAGTTGCAATATAATGGCGATTATCGAAATGTAATTTTGGATTTTCATCCAGACTTGAACAGGATTTTTCTCAGTTTGCAAGGGAAAGTACTTTCCTGTAACTTGCATAACGCTGATTTTACTGTGGTTTAATTGTAGCCAGAAAATGAAAGTAGAGTTCTGGAGCTACTCGCCTTGCGATGTTGAGGGTTTGGACTTAACCGCCAAATGGATCGATGAAGAACATATTCAAGTCTATGTACAAGTGATAAAAGGGCTGATGGCAGTATTTTTGTTTCCTTCTGCTCAATGTTTTTTCATTTTTTTTGTCTAATGACTTTGATATAGTCTAATATTCTATTTTTTCAGTCTAATGCTTGTAACCCTTAGGATTTGTTTTGTGAAGTCTCCACCTCCTTGTGTATCTCATAACTAAAAGTAGATTTATTCAAAAAGGAAACAATGAAAATGTGTAATTGTTTAATCTCCATATACAGGGCACTGATCATGGATCAAAATAAAGAAAGAAGAATCTCTTTTCTTCATTTCACTAGAACGAAGACATTGGAGAGCATCGAGATGAAGAAGAAGAAGGAAACAGTCGACCTCATAGATGATATTCTCTGAGAGATTCTCCATCGGCTGCCCCTGCAATCTCTCCACCGTTATCGACGCGTCTGCAAAGATTGGCATGCCATAATCTCCGACGACCCTAAATATTATACAAGCCTGCCTAAACCCATGAATGGATTCTTCTACAACAGCGAAAAATATCTATATTATTACACCACATCCAATATCTATCTCAATTTTCCATTATCGTCGTATCATTTCAGGATGATGCACATCCCATGCATCTGCAATGGTTTACTCCTAATGTGCTATTCTCCTACGAGAAACTATGTCTACAATCCTGCAACCAGGAAATGTGCTGAAATACCTCATCTATACGAACATATAACAAAATCTTCATGATCGCGCTCGCATATGATCCACTCTTTTCCCACCATTTTTATGTAATTGGCTACGGCATCACCAACAACATTCTCATTTTCTCGTAAAAAACCGGTAAATGGAGCATGGGCATGGGGGCAATATCCCGATGGGTGGTTCAACTGGAAGACCGCATACAATCCTCCTGTTTTCTTCAACAGAATTGTTCATTTATTATACTATCGTAGATCTTCAATGCTGCAGGTTGACGAGCATCGTCCCAGTGTGTCGAGGAACAAGATGCATTATGCATTGAGGAAGACGACTACATATATGTGTTTGTCGTGAAAGATTATAAAAAAACAAATGGATATAGGAGCATACAATTGACCTCCATGGTTTTTCTAGGTCAAGGTGTAATTTTGGGCCTCCACCAGGACTCGAGCAAGATTTTCCTCAGTTTGCAAGGGAAACTACTTTCTTGTAACTTTAATAACGCTGGTTTTGCAGTGGTTTGTAGCACGAAAGTGAAGTTCGGGTTCTGGAGCTACTCGCTTTGCTACGTTGAGGATTTGGACTTAAGACTGCCAAATGGATCAGTGTTGGGTAAAGAACTGCAGGCTTTATTTATTTATTTATTTATTTCCCTTCTGCTCAATGGGTTTCGGTTGTTTTCGAGTTATTTGCCTTGCTCATTAGTTTTCAGGTATTTTCTTGTTTTCAGGTATTTCATGAATGTAGACAAGTTATTTGTTGCTTCTAGATTGAATGAATAAATTTATTTAGGAAAATGTGCATACACGATTTATGTATATAGATGTTATTCGATAGTAACTTAATTTAATGGATCAATCTTATATACCCTTGGTGGACATATCATAAGTGGATACATACAATATATATATATATATATATATATATATATATATCAGCCTTAACTTAAGTTTAGATGATATTACACTGTCTTTTCTAACCACTCATCTTGCTTTGGGATCCGTGAAAGATATAAAACCCACTTTGAGATTTGTGCATCACAAATCTCAAGACAAGATGAGTGGATAAAAAGTTGGTGCACCACTATTCATTATGAACTTAAGTTCATAGAGTTTTGTTTCATATATATATATATATATATATATATATATATATATATATATATATATATATATATATATATATATATATATATATATATATATATATATATATATATATATATATATATATATAGAGAGAGAGAGAGAGAGAGAGATGGATAAAATCTATTTATGTCAAAGTCAAAAGACAAAATTACTGAGTTTTAGTCATGCTGCAATAGTTGGTAGGATACACTTTATTCAGCAATGAGGTAAAACTAAGCTTTTAAAATGAGTCTCCCTCAAGAAATTAGAACTTTAACTTGTAGATGAGTAAGATTCAAAGAGTGGATCTATGTGTCATTGTTTTACCATTTACATTTTTTTGAGAAACTGTTGTACCACTTACATATAATTAAACACTATAGTGAATGAATGATGAGAAATTCCCTATTGTATAGTTGAGTTTGAAAGAGAATTTGTGATTAGTGTGGGGCAACTTGGTAATTTTGAAAAATTTTAATAGATGCACATTTGTCCATTTCTACCTCATTAAATGCTCTCTCTCTCTCTCTCTCTCTCTCTCTCTCTCTCTCTAAATCTCTAGAAACTTCTACAACGAAGTTTACAAATAGTTGAAAATTTCAATAAATGCTACAAATAATCATTTGAATATTAGAGATTGTAAATTGAAAAGGTGATGGATCCAAAATGAAAATACTTCTATATATTGCGAAGTAGTGAGATAGTACATTTAATAATTACTTGCAGTAGTTGCAAATATTTCTCTTAATCTATTTTTAATAAAATATTTTGTTCTAATTTCTTTGAAACTGCATTATTATACTTTTTATTTCTTATATCACGTGCATTACACACGTGCAATTTAACTAGTTACTATAATATACTAAAGTTTCTCAAAAAATAAAATAAAAAATACTATAATGTATTGGAGAATTAGCATGTGAAAACTTTCACTCTGAATAACTTATGCTGGAAAAATACTAATCACGCTGTAAAATGAGATTCCTGAAAATTTGATAAAGAACCAGCATTGAAAGAACAGAACACTTGCAAATATGTAGCTTTATTCCAGTGCAGGCAGACTTGGTCAGTTTACAGAGGGGAAAAAAAAGAAAATTGAAGCAGAGGACTAAGATCGTTGACCAGACTTGGTCAGTTTACGGAGGGGGAAAATAAAAAATGAAGCAGAGAACTAAGATCATTGACCATGCTTCAGGGTGGAATTTCTAGATATCTTTTCCTCAGAATATATCCTTTTTTTTTGAGCAAAAGCTGTTTAGAAAAGCCACCCTGAAAATATGGCTCTCTTTGTTCTCTAAAAGTGATATATGGTCAGGATGATAAAATTTTAGTTAAAGAACCAAGATCATCGACCATGCTCCAGGGTGGAATTTCTAAATAACCTTTTCCTCAGATTTTTTTCTTTTTTCTGAGCAAAAGTTACTTAGAAAAATCACCCTGAATTGATGGTTCTCTTGTTCTCTATGCAGGAAGTTATTTTTCATCAATCCAAACTTGCACACCATGCATATCAGGCAACAGGGAAAAAAAGAGAAAAAAAAACAAAAAACAAAAAACAAAAAACAAAAAACAAAGTTGTAAAGTAGGGTTGTGTTTGTAACAAAAGAAATAATAAATAGAAGGAAGCTGGAACTGGTCATCAGGGAAAAAAAAATGAAAATAAAGATAGGAACATAAGGTACTATAAGCAAAAATAGGCAAAGAAAACTTCATGAATTAGCGAACCTCTTGAATAAGACTTCAATTTGAAGCAACATCTCTGATCATCTCTCACTTTAAATTTTTAAGTGTTTTGATCGTCTGTGAGAGCAACCTCTTGGTTCTTCTTATATATAGATCCTTTTGTTAAAAAAAAAAATGGAAACCCACATAGGTTCAATGCTAGAGTATTTCTTGCAATCATAGATTCTTCCTCCTGTATGTTATGCAATGAACCATAATGCCAGATCATGAATTAGTCCATATTAAGTAAATATTTCTTGGGATTTAGATGCATGAACTTGAATATTACCAGGTAACAAAAAATTCATGTGAGTATGTCATGGTTCGCGTCCCCCAGGATTAATATCTCATGGTATCTCATAAATGATTATATTACAAATATAAACAAGGAAAATCTTTAGGATTCATTTCAAAGTCGAATGAAGAAAAATGATTTATGTCCACAACCTCAAACCGATTAGATTCTCTATAGGATGTCAATGCTAAAAGCTATCAATTTTCGGTTTGCTTTTATAGTCTTTTTCCTTCCTTGACTTGGTAAATTCTGGGCATTGCTTTCATGAATTACTTGTTGGGATATTTAGATCTCGCAAAAACCTCGAAAACCACCAAACCCAGCAAATAGAATCACACACAAAATTTAACGTGAAAAACCCTCAACAGGGAAAAACCAAGGGATCGAAAACAATCCACTATCACCACCAAATTACAATTTTTGTACGAACAAAGACTGCCAAACCGTCTCTCTCACAATATCCTTGAAACCGGTTACACTCTCTGTTAAACCCTGATTACAAGAATATTATTTCTCTCCCTCTCTCTACTAAAAAAATCCTAGAATAGGATGCTTTATCTTGTCCACCAAGTCAACTTGGCCTACAAGAAAATTGTTAACTTGGTCTCTAAGAAAGCTATTAGGACTGAGCCTAGCCTTTAAATCCGGATTCAACTTGGAGTTTGAGTCAGTACCCAACATTACTCAGGTTTAAACAATTTGAGAGGAATATCAATCAGAGAAGCATTCTCGAATTCAGCAGTCATAATGCATGCATGAAGTAAACTTTCTCCACCAAAGTTACATGACACATATCATAATACCCTTGAAGAAAAAAATCAAAATCAAAACCATAAATTACTTGAATAATATATTCCAGAGAATCAGGAAGTGTGCAAATAACTACTGATATGATTATTATTCTAGTATAATAACAGTCATAACCGTGTCAATCTTTTGTTATTAAGTAGGTTACCCGCATTCCAGGCAGTAGAAATGTTCCTTGTCCTATTAATAATCCACGAATACTTTCTATGTGGAATTATACCACTAGACCTAATATTGAATGCACAGATATTTCAGTTCGGATACATGCAATAAATCTACTGACGCTGAATCTGTGTGGAAGATGATCGAACCAAGAGAACAAGAACAATTGATACAAAAACCATGACCGAAGTATATCAAGATTCGGATACTGGAAGAAATCCGAACTCTGGGCCGTAAAATATTATTCAATGATAAAAAAACTGCCTACACAATATTGTGCAGCGACTATATATACTAGATCCACTTATCAACTCTAAACAAGAGTTAATCTCGACCGCACAACTTATTAGATCTGAGATAAAACACTAAAACATCAAATAAAACATAAAAATAATGATTTCGCCCTCCAGACGGTCCCGAAAGGCACCGAGAGGGTGGTGCTCATGGCAAACCCATGAGCCCTGCTCGTTTGCTCGTTTCCGATTGACAGCACGAATTTTGCTTTATTCTGACACAATGACTTTTGATTTCTACTAGACCCACTTATTTTGTCCTCTAGTGCTTCCTCCATCGCCCGCTTTCTAAATCATCTACAGGGAGAACTAAAACAATAATCCTTCATGTTTGAATGTTGCTAGTCGAAACTTATATAAGCATAACGGCCATGACATGCTTTTTACAGATTTCTCTCAACTACAATTTATAAGAAACTATATCCACTCACTCCTAATGAGATTAGACATCTGATCAGAAAACAAAACGACAGGAGAATCTATAAAAGCTATATCTAGCAAGTTAGAAAGCTTTCACAATTGATCCATTGCTACAAACTTTAATCGTCACTGCTCTGAAAGCCAAATTATCCTAAGGAGAACCAAACTAACCAATAAATGCTGACAAGAATAACTGCAAGGGAGAAATAAACCTTTTGGTGCAATGTGCGCTAGTACAAGTTCAACCTGCTATGTAAATTTTTCTATGGATGAAATAAGTGTGGGAGATTTGGGGGTAAATTACCAAATATGCAGATTTAGGGGGTAAAAATCCAAATAGGAAAGATTTGGTGGTAATTTAGCCAAAAAAACTATAACTAGATTTAGGAATGTCTTTTAAGTCGTGCTAAAAACCAAATACTAAGAATTAATATCGACGATCTCCTGCTGGAGATTTAGTTTTCTATTTCAAGTAGATTTCCTTTGGAAACTATAAAAACCAGGACCTCTTCCTGATTGTTTCCCTACAACGAAGACAATGGAGAGCGTCAAAACAAAAAAGAAGACAAAAATCAGCCTCATTGACGATCCCCTGCTGGAGATTCTCCATCGACTGCCCATGCAATCTCTCTAGTGTTTCCAACAAGTCAGCAAATCTTGGCACGCCATAGTCTCCAACGATCCTAAATATTGCAAGAATCTTCCTCAACCATGCATGGATTCTACTAGGGGGTAAATCCGTACTATTACGTAAAATCCGATATCAATCAAGATCACCTTGTTAGTGAAAACAAACCGTTTAAGTTTGGATCTGAATACATATGCAACGGCTTACTACTCTTGAGCTGCCTTCCAATTAGTTATGCTTTCGACTTCAATCGCGTAACAAAAATGCCAGCTCGAGTCCCAGTTCCGTTCGAACTTGCCGATACCGATGCCATCATGATTGCTGTCTCTTGCGATCCTCTTCTTACCGCCATTTTTATGCAGTCGGCTACAGTTTCAACACCAACCTTACTCATGTTTTCTCATCGAAAACAGGCGAGTGGGTCAAGGGACCAAGGCAAAGTCAGGATGGATGGATCGATTCATGGCGGTGGCCTGAACCTCCTGTTTGCTTTGCTGGAATTGTTCATTTGTTATAATATTATTAAGAATAGAGCTTTAGGGAAGAGAAGAGACTTGTTTTATTCATTGTATTGAACTGCTTAAATACAACAGTAAGAGGAGAGGTCCTAGAATTCTAATCGATGTGGGACTAAAATAAAAGAAAGCAGATATCCTAATACTATTATATCTAACACCCCTCGTCAAACTCGCGGTTGGTAGAGAACCGTGAATTTGGATAAGATTAGTAAAATTTTGCATAGATGGTTGTTGGCATGGCTTGGCGAGAGGTGGTTGAATTGGAGCACATCGGTGGCTGGAATTGCAGGCGGCGAGATCATGTTATTGCAATTGTGATCGACAGTCATGCACCGTTGTTGCGAGAGGGCGGACCTGCAGTTGCGGAAAATGTGCGGTGACTGGATCTTGCAAGCGGCGAGATGTGATGTTGCAGCAGTGATTAACGGTCACTCACGGTGGTCGCGAGAGGGCAGACCTGCGGTCACAAGAGGAGGCATGGTGACCGGATCTTGCAAGCATCAGTGAGTGGAAAATGCTTGGCTGGAGAGAGCTTGGCCAGAGACTAGCCAAGGAGGGAGAAATCTCGCAAAAGGCAATTCGTCGAACACTTTGTGTGCATGCGATGAATAGTTTATGCAATTACATCAATCGGAGCAGCGGTGGTGTTGGCAGGCAGAGGTTTACGGTGGAGGAACAGCTAGGATTTCGCAAGGCGAGAGTTTGCAGCGGTAGGGTTTGAACGAGGGTCGAAGCCGCAAGGACGATGATGACCAATGAATCCAACCTGGTCGGAGCTAATCGACGACTCCGAGGGTTATCCTTGGCAGTAGTGGTGGCCAAGAAGAGGTTGCCGTCGAAGTTGATATCGAAGCAGCGAGGTTCAGAATGAATAGTAACTTGATCATCTGATGAACAGTACCCCTAGATGAACAGTGCATTTTGACAAAAGATTAGAGCGAGGTTCAGGCTGAACAGTACTCTATCCGTTGGTGAACAGTACACCCCGGATAAACATTGTCATTCGCCAAAGGTTAGGGCTAGAATTTCGCAGTAAGCAGAGGACGGTGAGAGGTTGTGAGCGATGGTGCGGTGCATCAAGGTTGAATCCAGTATCGAGGCCGCCGAGGGGAAGCGCGGAGTTTTCGACAAAACCACCTCGGCGGCTCGATGTAGAGGAAGAAGAAAGAGGTCTCTCTGGGATCAAGAGGATGACTCTGATACCATGTTAAGAATAGAGCTTTAGGGAAGAGAAGAGACTTGTTTTATTCATTGTATTGAACTGCTAAATACAAGAGTAAGAGGAGAGGTCCTACAATTCTAATCGAGAGTAAGAGGAGAGGTCCTAGAATTCTAATCGATGTGGGACTAAAATAAAGGAAAGCAGATATCCTAATACTACTATATCTAACAAATATCACAGTTCTTCTATTTTGATGACTAATCTTGACAGGGTCAGCTGTAAAAAAACTGATTTGCCCATTATAATATCAGATTTTAACAAGCACTGTGGGAAAGATGCATTATGCATTGAGGAAACGGATGGATTTTCATGTGTTTGTTATGAAAGATTATGATGGAAATAAATGGGCATTACAGCCAGTGGCAGAGCCAGGATTTTTAGCAAGGGGGTCAAAACTAAAAGATAAAAAAAGATAGAAAATGAACCATAATGAGTTCTGGTTGCGGATAAGAGCAGAGGCAATACAGCGGATAAAATTCGGCTTCGTCTTTGAGAATGAGGGTGAAAATGCTCGTGAGAAACTCTATGTTCTTTTTAGGTTTTGTATACATACACCCCTCAGTACATTTTTCTAACTACTCTTCAAATCTCAGTATTAGCAAAACTATCATCAAATCTCAGATTTGTAAAACTACCCTAAAGTCATCAATTTTGAAAGGGAAAAAAAAAACACTATCCAAATCAACAAAACATTAACGACTAATTTGCAACTGAAATATAAGAATATCAACAAAATAGTCAACTATTTATTCATAATATCCAACAAATTTTTTTATTTGTTAATATGGGGTGTATCCATTTTCCAAAGTTCATAATTTAAGTGATTGGTTGCAACTGAAATTTAGAGGCCTTTTTCGAAATATGCATAATTTAAGGATGTCTATGGAAAAAAACTTCAAGTTTCAGGGGGGGTTGGGTTTTGGGGATGGGGATTTGGAAGGGGCAGGGTCTCATGGGCACCTAGCTGACTCCGCCCCTGATTAGAGCACACTACAAACCTTGAAACGGTGGTCCAGGAGTTGCAGTACAAGGACTATGAAATTGATGCAGATGAATTTATGGCCTTTCACCCAGACTTGGATAAGATTTTTCTCAGTTTGCCGAATGAAGCAGTAACCTGTAACTTGCATGATGCTACTTTTACTACCGCTTTTAACATGCGGATAAGTGTGAATGGACTCTGGATCTACTTGCCTTGCTATGTGGAGGATTTAGACTTAGAATATGTTAAAAGAGAGGAAAAAATCCTGATCTGGAAGAATTTTTTGCAACTATTAATATGTTTAACTGATTATAGTTGTTCTTTCATAATTGGTCTATAATGTCCTATAAATAAAGATTACTTGTTGATCAATAAAAAAAAGAAGAAATTTTTATGTACTACTCATGTATGATTCTTGCAACTTTGTAAAGCACTGAATGTTCTTTCTTTCAAATAATAAGTTTCAGCCAGTTCATGAATGTAAGCAATGCTTTTTTTTATTAATTTTGTTTTTCTAGATTGACTAGAGAAATTATTTGGAAAACTGTTGTTGCTTTACAAATTGACATGAGAATAAAGCTTAATATCCATGATAAACTGATACTGTCCATATCATTCCAGTCTTTTCAAAAGAAATATGCCAGGTTTGAAACATAACTCAAATTTGACAAAGATCTGCAAAATGATTGACTGTAGTTTCATAAACAAGTATCAAACTATTGTGAAACAACATCTAAGTAATGTAAATCCACTTTTAATTAATGTAAACTCTTGTCATAGTGAGTATAAGCAAAAGATATCATAAAATAAAACCTTAGCCAGATACACAGAATGGATCTTTGAATTTCTCGCACTGTCATTGTCTTAAACTCACAGTCTTTGCATCTAGGGGTCCAGATAGTATACAGATATGAAGTGCATTCATATGTGAATGTGTTAAGAATACTTTATGGTAAATGCAAAATAAATAGAAAGCCTGGCAATTTCATCAGCATAACAACAAAGCCTCTAAAACAAAGTTTTTTTCTGTGGGAAAAAGACTCATCATGCTATAAATTCGATTCCTGGAAAATTTGATAAAGAAAGTAGTCAGAGAACAGAGAACTTGTCAAGTAAAAGATGCAGCTTTATTCGATACATGCTCTGGTAAACTTACAGTACACTTGGGTATCGCTGAAGCTTTCTAATGAAATTGCAGGGAAAATATTTTCTGATATTTCTTATCTACAAAAAGGGGATGAAAAGGAAGCAGAGGACAAAGATCATTGACCATGATTCAGGGTGGAATTTCTAAATAGCTTTTCCTCAGAATTCCTTCTTTCTGAATAAAAGTGATTTAGAAATGCCACCCTGAAAAGGTGGCTCTCTTTGTTCTCCGGAAAAATGCTTTTATGGACAGAAACTTGATAAAAAAAACTTTAGCTACAGAATAAAGAACTAAGCTCATCAACCATGCTTCAGGGTGGAATTTCTAAATAGGCTTTTACTCAGATTTTCCCTTTTTCTGAGAAAAACTTATTTAGAAAAACCACCCTAAAAGGATGGCTCCCTTCTCCTTCAATCCAAACTTGCGCACTACATTGAAAATAGAAAAGAAAATAACAAAGTTCAGAAGTAAGATTAAATGTTTTAGAAAAGAAGATATAATAATATGAAGTGAACTCAAATTGCTCATTAAGGATTAAAAAAGATGAAAACATAGATAGGAACATGCGATACTAGAAGCCAAAAAAAGGCATAATGAGCTCTAAAAATAAAATCTCTGATTTCAATAGCCTGGACTAGAGCTCAATGTCAACCAGCATCTCTCTCATCTCACCCTTCAATTCCTGTGTGTCTTTTGATGGTCTACAAGAACAACCTCTTAGATCTTATTATATAGAACCTCTTGATGGAAAATTAGGAAGACTACATCGGTTCATTGGAAGAGATTTCCTCCAGTCATGCATTCATCCTCTTCTCTTTTGTGCAATGAACCAGACTGCCTGAACATGAATCAGGCCATATCTAGTAAATATATATTGGGATTTATATGCATTAACTTCGATTACCAGGTAATCTAGGTTCATGTTAGTATATATCTGGGTTCGCATCACCAGCCCAGGATCTTTATCTTACCAATATCAAATAAGGTATTACCTTACTAATATAAAACAGGGAAAATCGTTAGGATTCATTTCAAAGTAGAATGGAGGAAAAGGATTCACGTCTACAATCTCCGATTAGATTCTCTTTAGTATGCCAGCGCTAAAAAGTTTATCTATTTCCGGTCTGCTTTGCTAGAAATAACACAAGTCCAATATGAATATGTAATCTTTTTTTCTGGATAAAATCCAATGAGCGGTAGGGGCAAATCAAGCCCACATACACCCACAAAGCCCAACGACGCTGACATTTACCCCCCAGAGCCCAACAAGCCAACATATATACCCACAAACAAATCCTGCGCCCACATATACCGGCCTCTTTTTAAACAGACCTGCAAACAGAGCCCACATATACCCAGAAAGCCGAACATGTATCCCACAACGTCTACCGTGGGGCGTTTATATATGAAAGGAAGCCTACAAAAATTCATTCCACGTTAGGATTAGCTAATCGAGTTGAAGTCGTATGTGCATAGTTTTCTTCTATATATGATACCAATTATATGTATAGAAGACAAGTTTTAAGTCCGTGCTCACACGAATTGATATGATTTCTTTGATTTGTATAAGTTGGTTTAAAGCCTAACTTTGTTGCTATTCTAAATGGAATTTTGCTGAAATTCCTTTCCTTTTTTGGCTATCGCTTATTCTTTTGTGTGCCCGTGACTGCACGAATAAATCTGATTTAATCAAATCACATATTTCCTCTGCTCCCATTGAAGCCAAAATTATTAACTAAACCTTGTTTCGTGTTGTTTAATTACAGCGGTTCTTCATAAGTTCTACCTACTTCTCACAACTTAGGTTCATTAGATGAAATATGTGTCTCACCCTCTTCATCTATATAACTCTAGTTGCACTCCTCATTCTGCAGGTCTCTACCATCATTCCCTTCCCCATTTCCCCCATCAAATAATACATTAAATCCCAAATCTCCTCCTGGCTCAAAACCTCGGATACTCCTCCGCCCTCGCCCTTTCAGATTTTTTAGCAGTCTATTTATAATTTTTAGATTTTTAAGGGGGTGGGGTTATTTGTAATTTTCGGATCTTAAAGGGGGTTGGTTGAATTTTTTAATTTTCATGGGATTGTTAGTAATTTTGAGATTTTTCAGGCGGTTGTTTGTAATTTTTGAATCTTAAGAAATTGCTTGCAATTTTCAAATTGTAGAGAGTTATTTGTAATTTTTAGCTTTTCAGGGGGGTGGTTTTCAAATCATTAGGCGTTGCTTTGTAATTTAAGACTTTTTAGGGTAGTTTACAATTTTTGATTCTTAAGGGCATTTTTACAATTATCAAATTTTAAAGGGGCTATTTGTAACTTTAAAACTTTCAGAGGTTGTTTGTAATATTTAGATTTTGAAGGAGTTGTTTGTAATTTTAAATCTAAAGGGGATTTTGGAATTTTAGTTTTTAGGTGTTTTGTTACAATTTCTAATTTTAGTTTTTTGATAAATTTAAGGTGTTTCAGGGTTTTTGTAATTTTTATTTTTGAGGGTTATTTCAATATGCTTTTGCAATATTCAGATTTTTTCTAGTTAGTGGTTTGTAATTTTTAGATTTTTAGTGGGCTCTATGCATTTTATATTTTTTCAGGGCTTTTATCTAATTTTAAGAATTTTCATAGAGCAAAAAAGTAAATCCTCTTATTCTTTACCATTATTGGTCTTGAGTGTATTTTTGTCCTTGTAAAATTATGGGGTAACACCATTGTGAAGGTTAGTGCAGAAAAATAAAACTTTTTGGGCCGGATTTTCTGAAATGCCAAAGTTATTGGAGGTTTAATGAGAGTTTTAACCTTTTAGGGTTTTACTACAAAGCACTAAACTTATTGGGATTCTAGTGTAATTTACCCAAAAAATATTAAAATAGAAAGGACGGATAGGCTTTGCAATACGTGATATTTTTTAAGAAACGGTATTTTGAGGATCTGAAACATGACATTTTTGCCCTTAAAGTATAGTTCACCAATTCCCTTTATATATAAATAAAGAAAGGAAGGATAATTAGATCTGAAAAGGTATATTAGTCATTATAAACTTTTGTTTAATATAAAATCTGAAATTCAAAAATAGGATACATGATGATACTTGAACTTTTATAGATAGAGATTTAGTTGAAAAAGAATATGCGTTTAAAGTACTTATCATTTCTTGAAATATTCTTGGTATCAATTAGAATTTTAAACTAAATAGAAAATAATTGCATGAACCGCCAATTCCTCTTTGTATATAAAGGACTTTTGTTTAATACAAAAATCTGAAATTCAAAAATAGTATATATAATTATGCTTGAACTTTTATAGATAGAGATTTAGTTGGAAAAAATATGCGTTTAAAATACTTATCATTTCTTAAAATATTCTTAGTATCAATTAGAATTTTAAACTAATTGGAAAAGAGCTAGGTTACTTATCCGTAAATCTCAACTAACCACTAATTACCACATGGTGAATTTAGGTGAACCGCACCAATTTCTCTCTATATGTAAAGAAGGGATAATTTTTTCATTCGGTGTTATTTAAAAACATAATAAAACTGGATAGGAACAGGCCATTTCAAAAATTTCGGATAAAGCCTATATTTTATGTTTAGAACTCTAATAAGAAAAAGTACTTACTTTTAGTTTTCCATCTAAGTGGATTTCTTTCCAAACTATAAAAGTTCTTATGATTAACATAGAAGTACACGGTACACCATATTCTCCAATTATTCACGGCAACAGAGACAATGGAGAGCATTGAATTGGAGAAGAAGGAAAAAATCAGCCTCATCGACGATCTCCTGCTGGAGATTCTCCGTCGACTTCCCGTACAATCTCTCCACCGATTCCGACACGTCAGCAAAGCTTGGCATGCCATAATCTCCGACGATCCTAATTACCGTAAGTACCTTCCTCAGCCCATGCATGGATTCTTCTATGACGTACATCCGCGCTATTGCGTCACCTCCAATAATGTCGATCAAGATCACCTTATCAGCAAAGCACCGTTTAATTTTAAAAGCATTAAAAACATATGCAACGGTTTAATCCTCTGTAGCTGTCTTCCTGCGCACGCCTCCGTCCGCAATCCCGCAACCAAAATGCTTGCTCGAATCCCCCGTCGATATGAAGAAGAACCCATTGTCATGATTGCTGTTGCATGGGATCCTCTTCTTTCCCGCCATTTTCATGTTGTCGGCTACAGCGTCATCACCAACATTATCCATATTTTCTGGTCAAAACAGGCGAGTGGGTCAAGGGACCAAGGCAGTGTCTAGATGGATGGTACTCGCCGTGGCCTGATCCTCCTGTTTTCTTCGCCGGAATCATTCATTTGTTATTTGATCATAGTTCTTCAATGTTGCAGATCGATCCCGAGAGGGTCACCTGTAAAAGGACTGATTTGCCCGTTATGATATCGGATTTTGAGGAGCACCGTCTTGGTGTGTCGAGGGGTAAGATGCACTATGCATTGAGAAAGCGCATGGATATGCATGTGTTTGTTATGGAAGATTATGATGGAAACAAATGGAAGTTAGAACATACGATCAACCTCGAAACAGTGATCAGAGATCATTTGCAGTACAATGAGTACAAAAGTAACGCAGAAAGATTTATTGAACGTCTTGATCATCGAGACCTAATTTTGGCCTTTCATCCAGACTTGGATGAGATTTTTCTCAGTTTGCCGGATGGGGTAGTTACCTGTAGCCTGCATGATGCTGCTTTTACTGTTGTTGTTTTTAACAGGCAGATAAGTGCGGGCACATTCTGGATCTATTCACCTTGCTATGTTGAGGATTTGGACTTAGAATGTGTTAAAAGAAAAAGAACTAATCCTGATTTGAAAAAGACTACAATCCACTATAAAAAAGATTGTACTCCTTGATCAATATACAACTCGTTTCTGATTCTTCCAGATCGGGACTTATTCTCTTGACAGAATGCATCTGAGTAATCAACTTTTGAGAAACATATCTAAGGTTATCTACTATTTGTGAAGTACTGAATGTTCTTTCTTTTTCTGAATAAGTTTTAAGATAGTTCATGAATTTAGGCATGCGCTTTTTCCTTTTCATTCATACTCCAGTATGTTAAGAGTACTTTATTGAAAATACGAAATAAATATAAAGACTGGAAATCTATATGCATAACAACAAAACCTCTGGAACAGCGTTTTCTGTTGGCAAAAATACTGATCATGCTGTAAAATGAGATCACTGAAAATTTGATGAAGAAGTTAGACAAAGAACAGCAAACTTGTCAAGTATAATATGCATCTTAATTCAGGCTTTGGTAAGTTTACAATATGCTTGGATATCGTTTCAGGCTTTCTAATGAAACCCAGGGGATATATTTTCTCATAGTTCTTATATACAAAAAGGGGGCCAAAAGGAAGCAGAGGATTAAGATCATTGACCATGCTGCAGCGTGAAATTTCTAAGTAGCTTTTTGTCACAATTTTCTTTCTTTCTGAACAATAATGATCTAGAAATGCCACTCTAAACAGATGGCTCTCTTTGTTCTCTGCAAAAATTATTTACAGACAGAACTTGATAAAAATTTTGATATAGAATAAAGAACTAAGATCATCATGCTCAGGGTAGAATTTCTAAATAGGCATTTCCTCAGAATTTTCCCTTTGTTCTCAGCAAAACTTATTTAGAAAAACCACCCTGAAAGGATGGCTCCCTTGTTCCTTAGACAATGACTAATTTTAATTTTATCAATCCAAACTTGCACACTAAATTGAAAAACAGATGAAAATAACGAAGTTCTAAAGTAAGATCAAATGTTAAAATAAATAAATAATAAAATGAAGGGAACTCAAACTGCTCATTAAGGAGAAAAAAAAAGAAAAAGAACTAATCCTGATTTGAAAAAGACTACAATCCACTATAAAAAGATTGTACTCCTTGATCAATATACAACTCGTTTCTGATTCTTCCAGATCGGGACTTATTCTCTTGACAGAATGCATCTGAGTAATCAACTTTTGAGAAACATATCTAAGGTTATCTACTATTTGTGAAGTACTGAATGTTCTTTCTTTTTCTGAATAAGTTTTAAGATAGTTCATGAATTTAGGCATGCTTTTTTCCTTTTCATTCATACTCCAGTATGTTAAGAGTACTTTATTGAAAATACTGAAATAAATATAAAGACTGGAAATCTATATGCATAACAACAAAACCTCTGGAACAGCGTTTTCTGTTGGCAAAATACTGATCATGCTGTAAAATGAGATCACTGAAAATTTGATGAAGAAGTTAGACAAAGAACAGCAAACTTGTCAAGTATAATATGCATCTTAATTCAGGCTTTGGTAAGTTTACAATATGCTTGGATATCGTTTCAGGCTTTCTAATGAAACCCAGGGATATATTTTCTCATAGTTCTTATATACAAAAGGGGCCAAAAGGAAGCAGAGGATTAAGATCATTGACCATGCTGCAGCGTGGAATTTCTAAGTAGCTTTTTGTCACAATTTTCTTTCTTTCTGAACAATAATGATCAAGAAATGCCACTCTAAACAGATGGCTCTCTTTGTTCTCTGCAAAAATTATTTACAGACAGAACTTGATAAAAATTTTGATATAGAATAAAGAACTAAGATCATCATGCTCAGGGTAGAATTTCTAAATAGGCATTTCCTCAGAATTTTCCCTTTGTTCTCAGCAAAACTTATTTAGAAAAACCACCCTGAAAGGATGGCTCCCTTGTTCCTTAGACAATGACGAATTTTAATTTTATCAATCCAAACTTGCACACTAAATTGAAAAACAGATGAAAATAACGAAGTTCTAAAGTAAGATCAAATGTTAAAATAAATAAATAATAGAATGAAGGGAACTCAAACTGCTCATTAAGGAGAAAAAAAAAGAAAAAGAAAAAAAATTACCATGACCGCTCGAAGCAAAATTATCCTAAGGAGAACCAAATTACTAACACGGTAAGCTACAGATAAAATTAACTGCAAGGGCAAAAGAGATCTTTTAGTGCAATGTAGAAATAATACAACTCAATCTGAATATGTAATTTTTTCTGGATAAAATCCAATGAGGGAGAATGAAGGGGTAAATTAGCACATATGTATATTTGAGGATAAATATTCAAATAGAGGAAATTTGGTGGGTATAAACTAAAAAACTCTTATAATTAGAACTAGGAATGCGTTTAACTCATGATAAATAACAACTAAAAGCAATACACATTTACAAAGTTCTCCAATATATGATTTCTTCATGATAAGATGTAAATTACATATTACAATAATTCCCAAAATAATAAAACATTCGATAATCGTAGACCATACTTCGTTAAAATTGAATATTTCTTAAATACGGAAGCAAATAATGACTTTGCATAAATATGTTCTGCATTAGGGCGTTATACATGAGGAAGCAAATATTTCTTATATTTAGGAAATCACTCTGCATTAGGATTAGTGAATCGAGTTGAATTCTCATGTGCAAAGTTTTCTATTTCAAGTGGACTTCTTTCGAAACTATAAAAACTGGGGCCCTCTTCCTGATTGTTTCACTACAGCGAGAGAAGACAATGGAGATCGTTGAATTGAAGAAGGAAAAAAATCAGCTTAATCGACGATCTCCTACTGGAGATTCTCCGTCGACTACGCATACAATCTCTCCACCGTTTCCGGCACGTCAGCAAAGCTTGGCACGCCATAATCTCCGAAGATCCTAAATATCGTAAGAATCTTCCTCAACCCATGCATGGATTCTTCTATGGCGTACAGCCGTACTATTACATCACATCCAATATCGATCAAGATCACCTTATCCGCAACGCACCTTTTGATTTTAAAGGCATTAAAAACATATGCAATATGGTTTAATCCTCTGTAGCTACCTTCCTATGTACACGTAGGTTCTCAATCCCGCAACCAAAATGTCAGCTCTAATCCCGGTTCGAGTGGAAGATGCCAATATCGTCATGATCGCTGTCGCATGCGATCCTCTTCTTTCCTGCCATTTTTACGTAGTCGGCTACAGGGCCACCGCCAAGATTATTCATGTTTTCTCATAAAAACAGGTGAGTGGGTCAAGGGACCAACGCAAAGTCAAGATGGATGGTTAGACTCATGGCGGTGGCCTAAACATTCTCCTGTTTTCTTTGCCGGAATTGTACATGTGTTATACAATCACACTTCTTCAATGTTGGAAATTGATCCTGAGAGGGTCACTTGTAAAAAGACTGATTTGCCTGTTACGATATCAAACTTTAACGAGCACCGTCTTGGTGTGTCGAGGGGTAAGATGCATTATGCATTGAGAAAGCGCATGGATATTCATGTGTTTGTTATGGAATATTACGAAACAAACAGATGGAGGTTCCAGCATACTATCAACCTCAAAAGGATGGTCAAGGATTTGGATTTGCAGTACAATGACTACTACGAAATTGATGCAGAAGAATTTATTAAAGATCTTGATCGTCACGGCGTAATTTTGGCCTTTCACCCGGATTTGGATGAGGTTTTTCTCAGTTTGTTGAATGAAGTTCTTACATGTAACTTGCATGATGCTGCTCATACTGTTGTTTTTCACATGCGGATAAGCGCGAGCACATTCTGGATCTACTCGCCTTGCTATGTTGAGGACTTAGACCTAGAATGTGTCATAGAGAAGAATGAAAAATCCTGAGTTGGAAGAATCTTTTTAGACTACAGTGCACTGTAAATGAAGATTGTACTCCTTGATCCATATAAATAAGAAGAGTTTCTCATATGCAACACATTTTTTATTCTACCCAATGTTATAGAAAGTGCTGGGTACTGCTAGGCGCCACATTGGTCTCTAGTGCCTAAGCGGGGCCTAAGCAGATTTTTTTTTTTTTTTAAGTAGTAGTGGTTGCAATTGGTGCATAAGGTCAGAGGAGGTTGAAGGACGTGGAGGCGATAACGAAGGAAATCACAACCAAGACTCTAAGCAGTGCAGGCTACATAAATAGCCCACGCTCTCCTAGGTGCTCCTAAGACCTAGGCGGGCAGCCTATGTACCGGTTAGGCCTAGGCGGGGGCATCTAGACCACATTTAATACACTGTTACTAAGCTAGAGTGACAAACAGAGCAGTAATTTATCTAAATTTTGTGCACATTTGTTAATCCTATAGGTTTTGTCCTTCAAAGTTAATATGATAACTGTTGAGCGATTTTGGTGGAAAAAAGTTTAGTTCATGCATTATGACTATATATACTCAATTTGACAATGCGCTTCTAGCTGGGGCCCTAGAACCGTATAAACCTCCTGCGATGCATGAAAGAAACATATATTAAAGGTTATCTAAAATTTATAAAGGACTGAATGTCATTTCTTTTGAGTAAACTTCAGGTAGTTAATGAATGTAGGCATGTTTCTTTTTTCTTTTTTTTTCTTTATTGAAATTACAAAATAAATAGAAACACTGGTAATTTCACGTGCATAACAACACCACCTCTAAAACAGAGTTTCTTTTATTGAAAAATTACTGATCATGCTATAAAATGAGATCCCTGAGAACTTGATGTTCGCGGTAAAAGTTGGGATGATTGTCATTGATTTGAACTGTTACAAACTTCGGTCGCCTGAAACAAATTCAAAGAGAAATATCGCCTTTTATTTTAAGGCTTACAATGAAAATCAAAAAGATTATAACTTTTATCCTTTTGAACAAACACGAGGATCTCGTTATATCGAGGTCCTCGCCATGGGTTCTTTGCCCGTGTCGGGACTTTTGTGTCCGTGGACCACCGCAATTCCAATCCAAGTAGAGACCGGGTTGGAACTACAGATGTAAAGGGCTCGCTTCATCAAGGAAACGGCTACCGAGGGAATCACACTCACGAAGGAGAGGATCGCTCAGGGATCGCGACTCACGAAGGAGAGGATCGCCGAGCGGTGAGATCTACAAGGAGAAATCACAGCTATCCCCGAGGTTAAGACGAAGCTTAACCTAGAGGGTATCTGTAGTTCGACCAATTCGTTACCTTTCGCTTGTAGATCAAGGCCGATCGCGACTTGTACTGCTGCTGCTCGACCGTATACCGATTACTGTAGATCTCGCAAGAATTCTTCAAGTCCGAGCTCTTCCAAATCCTCAAAATCCAACCTCCTAAGCCTCAAATCCCGCACTGGCAATCCAAGTGCCCAAAATCTCTCTTCAAGAAGCCGACCAAGACCCAGCCCAAAATCTCTTCAAGAAGCCACCAAGACCCAGCCCAAAATCTCTTCAAGAAGCCACCAAGACCCTCTCGAAGATGACACCCCCTATTTATACAATGGAGGTGCCGACCACTGGTGGCTCGGCCACTTGTCGAGCCACCTCGGCGAGTTGGCGAGGTGGCTCGGCCATGGTGGTCGAGCCACCCTACCACTTGTCGAGGCACCCTACCAAGTTGTCGAGGTGGCTCGCCAAAGTGGCCGAGCCTCCTCGCCACTTGGTCGAGGTGGCTCGCCAAAGTGGTCGAGCCACCTCTACCACTTGTCGAGGCACCCTACCAAGTTGCCGAGGTGGCTCGGCCATGGTGGTCGAGCCACCTTGGCCACTTTGGTCGAGGTGGTTCTACCAGTGGCCGAGCCACCTTGGCCACTTGCCGGAGGGTTGGCCGCTGCCGCCTTTGCGGCGCTTTTCCGGCGCGTTGTCAAGCCCGTCGATTCTTCGTCGATTCTTTCGGTCTTCCGGCTTAGTTTTGCTCGGTGATGTCGCCGTTGTGTTTGAGTCCGTGCCCGATCAACTTTCGAGCTTAAGCGCCCGCTTGCATTGACGGACTAAGTACGGTTGATTCCGCTCGCCAACGCTTGAGTTTAGTCAACTCGCACGCCGTTTCATTGGCTCGTATGTCTTGCCGACTCACTTCATGTGCTCGCCGACTCGCTTCCACGCTTTTGTGGCGTGATGCTTTGCGACGCCGGTTTGTCGAATGGATCGTTAGTTGCCAACCCACCGTCACGAGTTTCGCTCGCACCGATAAGCAATTTTTATGCCTACAGATACTTCTCCAAAGCCGCCTCGCCTCGATTCTTGATGAGTCCGAGATGCTTTGACATGATGGTTCCCGCCTTCGGCCGGTGAGGGTCCCAAAAGATAGCTTCAAGTCTTCGATTCTTTCAGATCATCCAGTTCTTTGTAGGATTCCTGATAAGATCACGGTGCTGCATTTATTGTCTGACCGCTTGTTATCTTGATTTGAAGCTGATGGGTGAGTTTTGTTTGTAACTCGTGTCGGTTGGTTGTTGTTTAACTAACCATCAGACTTTTGGACTTTTCCGTATGTCGGCGAACTCCTTGTTGGCGACATGTTGGTTGTGTCGATTACATGGAATTTCATAACCCTCAGTCGGCTATTTCTTCCATCATCACGTGTGTTGTTGGTTTAACCACGCCGAGGACTAATCTTTTCATGGAGATATCCTCCAAGGATTTCTTGTCGAAACAAGAGACCATTTGGCATTCAACCATCGTCCTAGCCTTCAATCGGTGAGTGCGACCCCTTGACCGTTGTTGGGATATGATTATCCACGGTGGGAGAAGTTTCTTCGGGGCTGGACACGTTGTTCGGTATCAACAATGACTTCCACGCCTCGTCATATTATTCCTCTCTTGGGTATTATTTAAGGGTTATCGAGTTATCCTTAAGAATATGGGTTTATTCTCCGTGAACTCCTCGTTGAAAATTTGGAAACAGCTTTATACTGTAATCCTAGTTGGAGTAGGATTAGGCGACGCTGATTTATGCCGGTGTAATCCAAGACGATCGAAGTTATCCCTAAGAATATTTCTTGTGAGAATATTCTTCCGGAACTTCTACTAATTAGGAAACAGCTTTATACCGTAATCCTAGTTGGAGTAGGATTAGGCGACGCTGATTTGCGCCGGTGCAATCCGCACGATCGAAGTTATCCCTAAGATTATTTTTGTGGAAATATTCTTCCGAACTTCTACTAATTAGGAAACAGCTTTATACCGTAATCCTAGTTGAGTAGGATTAGGCGACGCTGATTTGCGCCGGTGCCATCGCATCGATCGAAGTTATCCCTAAGAATATTTCTTGTGAGAATATTCTTCCGGAACTTCTACTAATTAGGAAACAGTTTATACCGTAATCCTAGTTGGAGTAGGATTAGGCGACGCTGATCGGCCGATGCAATCCAAGACGATCGAAGTTATCCCTAAGAATATTTCTTGTGAGAATATTCTTCCGAACTTCTACTAATTAGGAAATAGTTTATACTGTAATCCTAGTTGAGTAGGATTAGGCGACGCTGATTTGCGCCGGTGCAATCCGCACGATCGAAGTTATCCCTAAGAATATTTTTGTGGAAATATTCTTCCGAACTTCTACTAATTAGGAAACAGTTTATACCGTAATCCTAGTTGAGTAGGATTAGGCGTAGCGTTGATTTGCGCCGGTGCCATCATACGATCGAGTCATCCCTAAGAATATTTCTTGTGAGAATATTCTTCCGAACTTCTCGACAAATTAGGAAACAGTTTATACTGTAATCCTAGTTGAGTAGGATTAGGCGTAGCGTTGATTTGCGCCGGTGCCATCATACGATCGAGTTATCCCTAAGAATATTTCTTGTGAGAATATTCTTCCGGAACTTCTACTAATTAGGAAATAGTTTATACTGTAATCCTAGTTGGAGTAGGATTAGGCGTAGCGTTGATTTGCGCCGGTGCCATCATACGATCGAGTTATCCCTAAGATTATTTTTGTGGAAATATTCTTAGGAACTTCTCGACAAATTAGGAAACAGTTTATACCGTAATCCTAGTTGGAGTAGGATTAGGCGTAGCGTTGATTTGCGTCGGTGCCATCATACGATCGAGTCATCCCTAAGAATATTTCTTGTGAGAATATTCTTCCGAACTTCTACAAATTAGGAAACAGTTTATACTGTAATCCTAGTTGAGTAGGATTAGGCGACGCTGATCGGCCGATGCAATCCGACGATCGAAGTTATCCCTAAGAATATTTCTTGTGAGAGTATTCTTCCAAGAACTTCTACAAATTAGGAAATAGTTTATACTCGTAATCCTAGTTGAGTAGGATTAGGCGACGCTGATCGGCCGATGCAATCCGACGATCGAAGTTATCCCTAAGAATATTTTTGTGGAAATATTCTTCCGAACTTCTACAAATTAGGAAATAGTTTATACTGTAATCCTAGTTGAGTAGGATTAGGCGACGCTGATCGGCCGATGCAATCCGACGATCGAAGTTATCCCTAAGAATATTTCTTGTGAGAGTATTCTTCCAAGAACTCGACAAATTAGGAAACAGTTTATACCGTAATCCTAGTTGGAGTAGGATTAGGCGAGCGTTGATGTGCGGTGGTGGCCTTCGCGAGAATCTTTCCAAACTTGGCGGAGGGAGTAGGAGCCAATCAACGGACTGATTTGGCACTATCTTGACATCCGGATAAGATTCCAATTAGGACTCCTAATTAGGGGCTGATTAGAGTCCTAATTAGAATTGATTTGGGCTCCAATTAGAATTCCTACTTCTTGCCAAAATAGGAGTCCTTATTTAAAGAGGATTGGGCCCATATGGGGTTGTTATAAATACCCATAACCCCTCCTTTTCTTTAACCTAGGCCGGCCCCCTGTGCTCTCTCTCTCTCTCTTGTTTTCATCTCGCTTCTCGCCGTCTTTTCTTCCTCGATCAACAAGGTATGCATACGAGAGCCTCACGAGTCCTTTTTCTTCTTTTTCTTCTCTTTTCTTTGTGTATGCAGTGATGAAACCACGAGGAGAAGGACGAGCCTGGTCGGCGGCTGACCATAAGCTGGGCGGCGGCGGCGTGGCGGCGGCATCCCAGCTTATTTGTATGCTTGGCAGCAGAAGCGCCAGCCAGCGAAGCGCCAATAGCGTGGCCGGCTAAGCATGGCGCCAGCGAGAGGCTATTCTTGCGCCGCGGCATCTGGCGTTAAGAAGCGCCAGCCCATTCAAGCTGGTGCCCCAGGGGCGCCATGGCTGGCGCCAGCGGCGGCTTCGAGCGCCAGCGGCGGCGTCGCAGCGGGCGCTTCGTCGTCTTCAGCGTCCGGATTTTGTAGCTTTTACCTTTATTTGCGATCTTCCACTATGTATCCGACTCTGTTCGTCTTCTTTTGCGCTTCCGATGTCGCCGGAAGATCACGCTTTGAGGAGTCGATCAACTCGCGACAGCCAGCGGAATGCACGCCCTTCTTTCGGTGGTGCGCCAAAGATCATCATATTCTCGTACATATATGCGTTGTATCCCCGCTTCGTTCTCCTTTGTGAGGCGATTGGGAAGAGCCGAGATTCTCCTTCGTGAGGATCGACGCTTCAGATTGTGTACTCTCGTCATGACCCCGCTTCGTTCTCCTTTGTGAGGCGATTGGGAAGAGCCGAGATTCTCCTTCGTGGGGATCAACGCTTCAAAGATTGGTTTTGCTTGGTCATCACCCGTCTCGATATCTTTAACGGGAGCGATTTCATACCGTACTCTTACTCTGTAGAACGGAATATATTGCCGCTTGGTTTACGCGACTATATTTATCGTTCTCCGGGTATTCGATACGGATAAAATCGTCATACCCGTTATAAGGTCGTGACTCAATCTCATGGGTTTCTGAGAAGAGTTCTACGCCTTATACTGCTTCCTTCCTTTTTCAAGATATTCCTCCTAAATGATCTGTTAACCCTTTGTTCTCTTGTGGTAGGCGGATGCTCCGATGATTATTCGTCTACTTCGAAGGCTCCCAATGTCAAGTCTCGATTCTCAAGGTCATCCGGGAGAAGGCCTTTTTCCACCGAGGAAGCGAACCGCAGCGAGGCGAACACTCGCATGAAGAAACCCGCGAAGCCTGAGCCTACTATCATAATTTCGGATGACGAGTTTGAGGGATCGCTTCCATCATCCGCTCCACCGCCTCCCTTACAGCCTTGGCCGAAACCAGGATTTCCCGACCCTTCGAGTATAGGGCGCGGGTGGAGGCCCCAGGTTAATCTTGACGGACCACTTCCACGGATTCAACCTATTGCCGAGATTGCCCCGGGCCAAAAATCGTTCCTGACTCCAGCTCTGTGGATGGGTCTCCTTCAGCTGTTGGAGAATGGTTTGAAGCAGGCGATCTCTATTATCGAGGTTAGATGGGCTTAATTTTATGGTCTTCGCCCATTCATATTGAGTATCTTGGAGGAAATTCAGCTGTTGGTGGCCCTCGCCTAGTTAATCGCTGTGAGCAAAGCTCACTAGTCGGCTAACTCTTGCGCACCGTGGAGGATTTAGCCTTTTGAATCATGCGATGAGGTGATACGACTCATCGACGGCTCTGATCAAGGCTTCGTGAACGCTGCCATGAGAGGAAAATATCGAGCAAGAGATCATTTTTCGAACCCATATGAGCGCATACGCTGCGCCGCAGAAGATAAACTTGTACCACACCCATGTCGAACGCATGTGAATCGTGACTGCTCAAGGGGAGAAGACGTTGAAGGATTTCACGCGGAGTGCACGAGTCCGTGATGTCACCGAACGCGGAGAAGCAAGTCCTCGAGGCGATGCGTCGGGAACATGCGGCCGCTATTGCCGCTAACTCAAGAGGAACTTGAGAAGGAAGCCAAGGCTCGGTTCGAGCGATCCAGAGGAAAATTAGCCGCCAAGGCTGACCTTGCTTCCTTCACATTCTTGGATTGCGCCAATGAAGTCCGATGTGTCATGAGACTTTTCTCGTTTCTTTGTTCACCGTGTCGTATGATTTTTATTTAGATGTATTATCATAACTTTGCTTGAATCAATTGTCTCGACAATTGTAGCTCCTTCTATATTTGCTTCCAATGAATAAGATTTATTCCTTTCATTATTTATTATGATTCTTTTATTTCGTCAGAAATAATTAACCATAATACTTATAGGATTTTTGGCAAATCCTCAGCCGTCAACGGGTTTGATTAGCCTTTACCAACCACCGTTTGAGTTGGGCTAGCGTGCGGATTATCTGGATCCGTTCCGCACGTGACGTTGTGCTAAAAGAATGAAACTTTTCTAGACTTGTTGCTATGATATTGAATACATAGGCTTTATACTCTTTTACGGGCAAGAGACCACCCGGCAACGCGTGTTACATGTAGACTCATCCCTTCTTAGGCTTCGGGATGAAATACCCGAATCAAACTCCGTGTCTTCTTCAATCGGAAAAAGACTAAACCGAACGCTGTGAGGCGCTGGCTTTATCCCTTCTTAGGTTTTCGGATAAAATACCCGTAATCGATCTCCGTGTCTTCTTCAATCGGGAAAGACTAAACCGCGACGCTGTTAGCGCCGACTTCATCCCTTCTTAGGTTTTCGGATAAAATACCCTTAATCGATCTCGTGTCTTCTTCAATCGGAAAAAGACTAAACCGCAACGCGGTTAGGCCGACTTTAGGGTTATTGGCCAACCCCGCCTTCAACGGGTTTGATGAGCCTTTACCAACTACCGCTTGAGTTGGGCTAGCGTAGATTGTCTAAACCGTTCTACACACGACGTTGTGCTAAAAGAATGAAACTCTTCTAGACTTAATGCTACGATGTTGAATAATGAGGCTTCGCCTTTATCACGGAAGGCTAACCCGCAACGCTGCGGTGAGGCGCTGGCTTTATCCCTTCTTAGGCTTCGGATAAAATACCCCGTAATCGAACTCGTGTCTTCTTCAATCGAGAAAGACTAAACCGCAACGCTGCAGGAGGCGCTGGCTTTATCCCTTCTTAGGCTTCGGATAAAATACCCTTAATCAACTCGTGTCTTTAATCGGAGAAAGACTAAACCGGCAGCAGCGTGTGGCGTTGGCTTTATCCTTCTTAGGCTGGGATAAAATGCCCCGAATCGAACTCGGTGTCTTCTTCAATCGGAAAAGACTAAACCGCAACGCTGCGGTGAGGCGTTGGCTTTATCCCTTCTTAGGCTTCGGATAAAATACCCTTAATCGAACTCGGTGTCTTCTTCAATCGGAGAAAGACTAAACCGGCAGCAGCGTGTGGCGTTGGCTTTATCCCTTCTTAGGCCGGATAAAATGCCCCGAATCGAACTCGTGTCTTCTTCAATCGGAAAAGACTAAACCGCAACGCTGCGGTGAGGCGCTGGCTTTATCCCTTCTTAGGCTTCGATAAAATTCCCCAAGATGAACCTTGGTGCCTTCTTTGACCGGAGGATGACCGAACCGGAGTCGATTGATTGAGGTGGGAAAGGAAGAATGTGTTCTATTTCCCGATGAGGCTAACAGCCTTCTTTGTAGGAATCGAAAAGACTCGTGTGACCTTCACGGACAACCTGGTTCGAAAATCCCTACAAGATACCTTCACCGGCGCTACCTACGATAGAGATGGAACTAAAAGTGGGATCTCCACCGAGAACCGAAGAGACTCGTGTGACCTTCACGGACAACCTGGTCTCGAAAATCCCCAAGATACCTTCACCGGCGCTACCTAAGATGAAGATGGAACTAAGAGTGGGATCTCCACCGAGAACCGAAGAGACTCAGCGACCTTCACGGACAACCTGGTCTCGAAAATCCCCAAGATACCTTCACGGGCGCTACCTAAGATGAAGATGGAACTAAGAGGATCTCCACTCCGAGAACCGAAGAGACTCAGCGACCTTCACGGACAACCTGGTTCGAAAATCCCTACAAGATACCTTCACCGGCGCTACCTAAGATGAAGATGGAACTAAGAGTGGGATCTCCACCGAGAACCGAAGAGACTCAGCGACCTTCACGGACAACCTGGTTCGAAAATCCCTACAAGATACCTTCACCGGCGCTACCTACGATAGAGATGGAACTAAAAGTGGGATCTCCACCGAGAACCGAAGAGACTCAGCGACCTTCACCGGACAACCTGGTTCGAAAATCCCTACAAGATACCTTCACGGGCTACCTAAGATGAAGATGGAAAGAACCCTTCCGTTTATCACGAAAAGGATCTTACGCTTGGAGAGGAAGAATTTTATATTCTATCTCCGGCGTAAAAGGGATTTTGATTGGGCCTCTTGTTCATAGAAGGAATCAAGAGGAGACTGTGGCAATGGACCATAAAATTTGTAGGCCCACCGTCAAGGAATTTGGTCGGTGAGGGAAATTATGATGGAGGATAAATCTAAGGTTATCCTCAAGGAAAGTGGGTAACACATCCCACGAGGAACTTCCCGTTGAAACGGGTTATCCTGAAGATACTAAGGGTAGTATTTCTTCAGAAACTTCCCATTTATCTAAGATTAATTGTCGGTCGCCATTTTGTGTTATTAGGCGATATGCACCATTGGAGTAGACCGTTTCTATTATAAACGGGCCCTCCCATTTAGGCTCGAATTTGCCTTTCTTCTTGGAAGTGAGGATTATCGGTCGTCGAGCAGCGAGGACCAAATCTCCTTCTCTAAAGGTTCTCTGTCGAACTTTCTTGTTGAAAGCCCTCGACATCCTAGCTTGGTAGAACTCAATGCATTGTTGAGCCTCCAGCGCTCATCTAACATCTCAAGCTCTTCGAGACGCTTTTGATGTTGTTCTTCGGTCGCCATCTCGCTGAAAGGGCGATACGGCGACGGATCTCGATCTCCAACGGAGAACCGCCGCACTGTAAACCGTGGAGTACGGGTCTCCACATGCGGCGCATACCGTATGATACGCCTGTGAGTGCTTCTCCGAAGTTTATCATCCCAGCTCGCTTGTTACTCTTCACAAGCTCGGCTGAATCTTGATAATCGTCTTGTTGAATGCTTCGGCTAATCCATTTGCTGCTGGATTATAAGCTGTTGACGAGACATCTTGTATCTTGAATTTCTCGCAAAACCTGATGAAGGAATTGCTGATAAATTGGGGACCATTATCATGCACGATCCGTCTCGGGACACCATGTCGATAAATGACATGGTGTTTGACGACGGTACTCGCCTTGACTTCTTTTAGCGGGATTGCTTCTGCCCACTTGGAGAAGTAATCGGTGATCGCTAGAATAAACCGATCGCCTTTGACCGACGGAGGAAAAATGGGACCTACGACGTCCATTCCCCATGTCTCGAATGGCATGTAATGGCGGATGCAAATCCGCCAGAGGTCGGTGCATATAATTCGCGGAATTTGACACGCGGCATTTCCGGCGTATTCGACCGCGCCATTAATCATTGTTGGCGAAGTAGCCCATTCTCCGATTCGATCAGAGCTTGGGACCAGCCGGTGCGCACCACATTCACCTTCGTGCTTCCCGAAGGACCTCCTCGCCTCTTTGTTTGAGAGGCATCGGAGCAAAAGACCATCGCACTTCTACGATATAGCGCCCGGGTTTGAGTGTCATAAAGAATCTTGAGTTCTTCGCCGATTGACTCTTCTTCCTCACGCCTTCCCAGAATGCCATGTAAGACGAGTCGATGATAGGAAAGCCAATCTCTGGCTCCAACTTGGTTTGGGTTGCATGTACCTCTTTGGTAACTATCCCTTTGTCTTCTTGTACCCCATCATATATCGGTACAAAAGTCGATGAGTCCCGACCGTAACTAGATGCTCGGTCTCTAAGGTTGTGCCGACATCGCTAATGCCGCCAGCAGCATCCGCATGAGCGCTCAAGGCGCTGGATATATTCGATGAAGAATTCTTCAATGAGTCCGCCATTTCAACGCTATCCGATGATAGGGATTAGATCCGATTCTCGACTTCGTAGTCACCACGAACCCGCTTAACTATCAATTGCGAATCGCCAGACGCTTTGAGATATTCGACCCCAGCTCCTTGGCGAAACTAAGTCCAATAAGTAGCGATTGTATTCAGCTACGCTATTAGAGCAAGGTTCGAGTGAATAAGCACGGGCATGACATGATTCCTCGGGAAACTAAGACAACCCCGACCGGAAATCTTAGAACATCCGGGGCACTTGCCACGTTGGTAGCTCGAAGCTCACGAAGTACGCCATATTCGTTGGTGCGATGTAACGTTGACTTCCGGACTTCATCCGAAGATCATCATATAGCTCAACCGCATCCGTTGTTCGGCCGGGTACCAAGAGATCGCAAATCGCTTGTCCTTTGACCGACTTGTTTGAAATACAAGTCATATTGGGACAAGAGCAAGGCCCATTTCGCCAAACGCCAACTCATTGAGGCCGGCCGGGTCATAAATATTCGACCGGATTTACGCTAGAGATAACATAAATCGCCTCGTCCGACTAAATAGTGCCGCATTTTTCAATCGCGAACACTAATGCAAGGCACCGCCGACCATTGATATCGAGACTCAAAGACCACTAATGTTCGCTCGTAATACATCGCCGCTCAGGACCGCCATCGCCTTTGCGCGAGTAAAGCTTTAACGAGTGATCCGCTGCCTTGACGTAGATCAAAACGGTTTTCCATCGCGTGCAACAAGAACAGAGGTTTAGCGAAATAAGACTTGATCTCTTCAATGCCTTCGGCAAGGCCGCCCCAAATATATGACACTTCTTATTCAATTTTGAGAACGGTTGGCACTTCCCGATAGGTTCGATATGAACCGCCGGATGTAAGCCAATCGCCTCTTGTAACCCCCGAAGTTCTCTCGATTTCTGAGGTTGCAACTCTTGAATCGCCTTCACTTTGTCGATCGACGTGGATTCCTTTGTCGGTGACGACAAAACCGAGGAACTTGCCACCGACATCCCAAGGAAGGATTTGGCGTGGTTCATCTTTAGCCGATGAGTCCGCATGAGTTCAATACCGCTCTAAGATCTTTGATGTGATCTCCTTTGTCACGGCCACGCACCAAATCGCCGACGTAGCATTCGATCGCTTTCCCAAGATGATCCCGAAAATCTCCGCATTGCTCTCGGTATGTTGTACCGCATTTTGAGGCCGAACGGCATGACCGTGTAGCAATATATGCCGATGGGCGTTCTGAACGCTGTGTGTTTGGCGTCATCGGGGTGCATCTTGATTTGATTATACCCCGAAAAGCCATCCATAAAGGACATTCTTTCAAATCCACACGTATTGTCGACTATGACATCAGTGATTGGTAGAGGAAAGTCGTCTTTGGGGCAAGCAGCATTCAAGTCTCTATAGTCGACACAGATCCTAATCGAACCATTCTTCTTCATGACCGGGACTATATTCGCCACCCAATCCGGATGCTGAATTTCCTCGATGAATCCCGATTCTATGAGTTTCTTCACTTCGTCAACGATTGCCTCCAATATTTGTGGATCTAAACCGCCTTTGCCGTTGCTTGACAGTTTGACATCCGCCTTGATGTTGAGGCGATGTGTTGCCACATTAGGGTCGAAGTCCCCGCATGTCCTCGTAACTCCGTGCTAATACATCGATATACTCCCCGATTAGGGCAATCAACTCTTTCTTTTCTTCCAAGGAGAGTATTGCTGATGTTTATGAGTTTAGGATGCTCTTCATCCCCATATTAACCCTGACTACCTCATCCTTAGTGGGGGTCTCTTTGTTCAACCTATCCCCAAGCTGCTCTTGGAGTTGATGGATCCATGGGTCTTCCCATGTTGGCATGTCTTCATCACTCTCAACAAGAGGTGATCGACCGTAGCCATATTTGACATTAAAGCCTTGAAAGCTTCTCAGAGTGGTGTCGAATCCCAAGCGAAGAGTCGGGCGAATGTCGTCTCCCTCACCGGGTGGATTATTATCAATCGCCACGAGCATTCATCTTCGAGGAGGATTAGTATCCCAATCCTTCTAAATGCATAGTAATTATCCGGCTTCCCTTTTGGGACATATGCTCTGGGAGGGACTCGAGGACCTCGCCAAAACATAGACCTTCTCCTTGTGCCAAGTTGTACCCCATCTCTTCATGATATCCAGTGTTTCGGACTATATCCGAATGTGTGGAGGATAGGTCCATTGTTGTCTTCATCGTTTTGAAGAAGTGATTATTGAGCGCATCTCCTTTTAGTAAACCAAGTCTTTTTCACTACTTGATCTTAGGTGGGATGGCGAGTGTTGTCCCAAAGGAGTCTCGAACCGCTTTTGTGTAAAGCAAGATGACCGAGTTGGCGAGTGCAACTCACGGATCATTGTATAAACCTGTTATCACATCATTCAAAGATAAAGGGTACTCTAAATCGTCATTTATTGATTCATCGGCGATTTGCCAATTACAATGTTCATCTGACGATTCTTCATCGTCAAGATTGATTACAAGGGGTACAATGTCATTTAAAACAAAACCTCCACTATAACCAAGCCGGTTTGATGTCGGCTTCTTCACCGTTGTCCGTACCTTGGTAGATGATTGATTTGGACTCATTACAGTAGAGGAGAGAATCGATGAAATAATTCTCCATCCCTTAAGCGGTTGTTTGTCCGCGACCACCGCCTTGACCTCATTATTAGTGTCTACATATTTGAGACGATGAAGAGTAGGCGGGACTATAACGTTATTGTGGATCCAAGGTCGACCCAACAATAAGTTATAGGAAGTCTCTGCGTCAATCACATAGCGGTGACTTGGACTTTAAGTCCCCATTTGGCACTTTATCGGATCTTACCAAGCGCCGAGACCGCTGGTGTTAAATCCATAAATCATTGTGCTGTCGGCCTTGATTCTTGGAGGTTCAAGATGATACATGAGGCGCAGGGCATGATGCTCCTGGCGGAACGGATCGACTTGGATCCGGTTAACTTCACTAGAGCCAATATACGGTGAAGTATAGCGGCCTATCATGTTTGGAATTCCTCGTGCATATCCTCCTTTGTAAAAGTGATGCGGGAAGTGTTTAGTCGCGAGGTTGCATTCTTTGGGCCGACTCTTACGGACTCGGCCTAATCTGGGTGAGGAAGACTTGAATCGTGAGGGCTTCTTGAAGAGCTTCTCGTCTCTTTTGATAAGCGCAGAACTCATAGAGAGTGATCCTTGCGGGATATTGGCTAATTGGGCCATGGCGTCGGCGGTATGGAGAGTTGAAGTTCGGTTTATCTCTTCCAATCGGGCGACCGAATCGACCGCCGAGTTGAACTTCATGCGGCTGCTTTGCTGTAGCTTCTTTGGCAGCCACTTGCTGTTGCGCTTTCTCTGTGCGAGTGAGGGGATTTGTTGGTACCCCCAGCTCTGAGAGCGTCTTGGCATTAGGGTCGGGGACTTCTGGGTACTTGTATTTGTACTCGTGTCCACTCCTGGTGGCGTGGGCTTCAGGTTCCCCTTCGGACAGCTGGAATGTTACCACCTGTTCATCGTCTCCCTCCAGAATTGCGGAAGTAGCATGGCATGCCTTTCCCTTCTGCTTCGGCTTTTTCTTCAACGAAGAAGAGGCTACCCATTGCTCATCTTCAAGTAGGTCTGGGTGGACCCACAAGACTTCGCCATTCGGGGTTGTATACGATACCAGTCCTTTCTGGCGTTGCTTGTGTGGGTCGTCATTTACCATCTTCACTGCGACTTTGACCACTGGTTCAGGTTCAAACCATGTCAGCGGCACCGACCCGAAGCTTATGGACACGGCATTCGCTCCGACCTTCTTTTCTTTGGACGGCTTCATAGTGATGACCCTACGCCAATTAAAGCCGGATTTTGTCCTTAAAGTGAAGCGAGGATTTAGTGGGGTGATGAACGCCTATGAGTGCCCAGGTATCTTGGGTCATTCGTCTTCATTGCCTCCTCTTGATTCTGAATCGGAGGGAGCTTGATCTTGTTATTTTCCACAAGATATTTGAAGAGACCGGGAATCTCGTCGTCCCTAAAGGAATAGGACTTCGGGAATCTTGGCTCTAAGGCCTTCTGTTTTTGTGGCCCAGGTTGCCATGTTGATTGTTACTGTTCGCGGCGGTTATTCTTCTGCTGCTTCTTTGCTTCTTGGGGTTGGAGTTGGAACGTTTGGTTCGCAACCGCCGTCTTGGCTTGCTCTTTCCCTTTGCCGCGTGGGACAAAGTTACGCTTCGGAGCTTCCATTGTCGGCTGACCTCTCTCTGCCTTTTTCCTTTTGAGGAACCTCTCGGCTTGCTCTCCACGAACCTTCAGGTCCTTCCACGTTATGGACGGTGCTGTACCCATTGCTTCAAGCACATCTATCGATAAGTTACTGTGGCAGGTTTGGAGGATGAACTCCTCTGTTATTGGATCCCGACAGTTCATTGCCTTGTTCCGGAATCGTTTAACAAAGATGTCCACGGTTTCTCCGTCTTTCTGCTTCTCGTCGAGCAATGTCCCGATCGATACCTCGGTATCGTCATCAAAGAAATTGGTAAGGAAGCTAGACTCCATGTCGCCCCAAATTGTGAATGCTCCCGCTTGAGACGGCGGTACCATTCGGCGGCCCACGAAGGGTGCCAACGAATGACCGAACCATCAGGGGTTCGTTGCCAGAAATAACTCCGAGGTGTGACTTGAAATAAATCAAGTGCTGCGTCGGGGAACCCTTCCCGTCAAATGGTGTGAAGTTTATTAAGTTAAACTTCGACGGGTACGGGATTGATTCCCATTCCCTCGGGTATGGGCAAGGAATACCTGTCTTCTTTACTTCTTGAGCGAAATCAATGAATTGATTTTGCTCTCCAAGTCTTTGATCTTCTCGCTTTCCTGAGCAACAACATCTATGTTTTGCCGGTTTCTGCGAGGTTCGGAGGGTTATCATCTTCTTGTGCTTCCTCGATTCGAATCGCTATCATCTTCATCGGCGTTGGCTGGACTTCGATTCACCTTGATGTTTTGTCGGGCTTGGATCTGTTGGTCGTGCATTTCTCTCATCGTGCATGGCCAACTCCATTTCTAACGAAGTTTTCCGTTGTTTATTCAGCGCCGTCTAGCATTTTGGCCACTTGATCTGCATCGATCATAAGCGCTTGGGGCTCCTTCGCTAGATACAAGATGATCGGATGCGATGGCGGAGCCAACATCCGACGCATCATCCTCGCGGTTATCCCCTTCGGTTTATCGATTCGACCGCCGGATAGTCCCGACCGCAAACGAAGTTAGCCGCTATGGCGCGCTGAATAGCCCGTGACGATGGTTCTTTGCTGGTCATATTATTAGTGACCTCTGGCAACTCACCCTCTCGGGAGGTCATCCTTTTGCGGAATCGCCTTGACCTAGGTCTCGGCATCTCCGTGGTGAGTCTCTGGAAGATCGACACCCTTCGAGCTTCTTGATGGCAATTGCACTCGAGAGCATCGTCTTAATGAGCTTGGAGCACAAGCATGGCTGCGTCAATTTGGGGAATCCCGAGATTTTCGTACCCTTACTGCGGTAGTACAGCTCATCGGTGTGTGTACCGGAGCAACCTGCCGTATGTCGGCGTGATCTCTCGGGTATAACGTCCTCATCGTCAGATGAAAACGTCTCCTTCCGAGGACGGGTCAATCCATCGAAACTTCCGAAAGTGACTCGCCTAGACTTTCGCCGATGTGGGCGCGAAGTCTCGGCAGACTCTCGGACTTCGATTTTCAATCCGATAGGAGAGGCTGCAGGAATCTTCTTGTCCTTGTTGGAACGGGTGCGACCTCCTGCATGAGGAGTGACCCGTGATTCTCTCCGAGGACCGAGACGATCCTTGATAGTCGGTTTGGTGGTGGTGACGGGAGTTGGCTTCACCACTGATTCAGATGCAGACGCCTTTGACTTTGAGGTGTCGTCAATCTTGGACCTTGGCGTTGGATCTGCAACGCCTGTATCCTTCGGTTTAGGTGCCGAGACAGGAGTGTGGGCAACTGAGGTTGGGGCACCATTAGACTTGGGCCTCCAAACCTGGCGGTACGTTGGTGGCTTCTTTGCCACTTCCTTCTTTAACTCACGAGCACTGCACCAAAGCTTCGCTTATGGGAGTCTTGTGGCGCTTCGGATCGCTCACGAAGTGTGGGCGGTTCCGTTTGACACGGACCCACTCGTCGGTTGACGGCTTGGATAAACCGTCGATCACTTGAGGCTGAAGCCTCTGCGTGAGTTTGGATCTTAGATCCGCTTCGTAGCGGACCCCATCCATGGATTGCATGGCCTTGGCAAGCTTGCGCGCCATGCTTTGTCGTCGCCTTTGGCGAGCTCGCTTGGAGAGCGCCGGCGCATCGTCGGCGTTCATCTCGGCGCCATCACGGACCGAGCGCCGAAGGATTTCGCTACTGCGGCGTGAGGTTGGACCCGCCGCCCCGGGCTCTACGCCGGAGGCCCATCGGGTTCTCCTTGCGTGAGACCTTCTTGGAGCGGCGGGGGCTACTGGATCTGGAGGAGGGTGAGGATAGGTACTCCTCGAACTTCTCCTGGTCGAACTCGAACTCGACCTCTTCTTCCACCGGGATAGGGATCCGCGGTTGCGGCACGACGACCTCCGATCTGAGGCCGGTGGCTCCCACTGTGGTCGCCCGGCTTGTTGGCGGTAAAAGTTGGGATGATTGTCATTGATTTGAACTTACAAACTTTCGCTGAAACAAATTCAAAGAGAAATATCGCCTTTTATTTTAAGGCTTACAATGAAAATCAAAAAGATTACAACTTTTATCCTTTTGAACAAACACGAGGATCTCTGTTATATCGAGGTCCTCGCCATGGGTTCTTTGCCCGTGTCGGGACTTTTGTGTCCGTGGACCACCGCAATTCCAATCCAAGTAGAGACCCTGTTCGAACTACAGATAAAGGCTCGCTTCACGAAGGAAACGGCCTAAGGGAATCACACTCACGAAGGAGAGGATCGCTGCGGGGATCGCACTCACGGGAGAGGATCACGGAGCGGTGAGATCTACAAGGAGAAATCACGCTATCCCCGAGGTTAAGACGAAGCTTAACCTAGAGGGTATCTCAGAGTTCGACCGAATTCGGTTACCTTTCGCTTGTAGATTCAAGGCCGATCGCACTTGTACTGCTGTGCTCGTGACCGTACCGATTACTCGTAGATCTCGCAAGAATTCTTCAGAAGTCCGAGCTCTTCCAAATCCTCAAAAATCCAACCTCCGGAAGCCTCGAAATCCCAGACCAGCAATCCGAAGTGCCCAAAATCTCTCTTCAAGAAGCCGACCAAGACCCAGCTCCAAAATCTCTCTTCAAGAAGCCGACCCAGACCAGCTCCAAAATCTCTCTTCAAGAAGCCGACCAAGACCCCTCTCGAAGATGACACCCCCCCCTATTTATACAATGGAGGGGGCCGGCCACCTTGGTGGCTCGGCCACTGTAGAGCCACCTCGGCGAGTTGGCCGAGGTGGCTCGGCCATGGTGGCCGAGCCACCTCGGCCACTTGGCGAGCACCTCGGCCAAGTTGGCGAGGTGGTTCTACCAGTGGCCGAGCCACCTTGGCCACTTTGGCCGAGGTTTGGCAGCGCCCGTCTTCTTGGCGTTTTCGGCGTTCGTCGTTTCTCCGTCGATTCTTCGTCGATTCTTTCGGTCTTCCGGGCTTAGTTTTGCTCCGGTGATGTCGCCGTTGTGTTTGAGTCCGTGCCCGATCAACTTTCAGAGCTTAAGCGGCCCGTTTGCATTGACGGACTAAGTACGGTTGATTCCGTCTCGTCCAGCGTTTGAGTTTAGTCAACTTCGACGCGTCGTTTCATTGGCTCGTATGTCTTGCCGACTCACTTCATGTGCTCGTCGACTTCGCTCCGCAGCGTTTGTGGCGTGATGCGTTTTGCGACGTCGGTTTGTCGAATGGATCGTTAGTTGCCAACCCACCGTCACGAGTTTCGTTCGGGTACTGATAAGCAATTTTTTATGCCTACACTTGATACTTCATAAAGAAAGTATTCAAAGAACAGTGAACTTGTCAACTAAAAACGTAGCTTTGTTCAGTAGAGGCTTTGGTAAGTTTACAGTACATGTGAGTATTGTTTAATACTTTCAAATGAAACGCAGAGGATTTATTTTCCCATAGTTCTTTTCTACAAAATGGGGACGAAAAGGAAGCAGCGGACTAAGATCATTGACCATGCTTCAGGGTGGAATTTCTAAATAGCTTTTCCTCAAAATTCCTTCTTTCTGAACAAAAATGATTTAGAAATGCCATCCTGAAAAGATGGCTCTCTTTGTCCTCATCAATCCAAACTTGCACACCAAATTGCGAAGCAGAAAATAAAAGTAACAAAGTTGTAAAATAGAATTGTGTAAGGAAAAAAAAAGAATAATAATGAATTGAAGTACTCTGGAATTTCTCATTAAGAGAAAGATGAGAACATAGATGGGAGACGGGATACTATAAGCAAAATCAGGTAAAAGAATTCTGAGTTAGAAGGTCTCTGATAGCAGTAACCGGGATAGGAGCTCAATGTGAAGCAGCATTTCTACTCTACTATTTTATGTTTTTGTGGTCTATAAGAGCTACCTCTTGGCTTCTTATATAGATCCTTTTGTTGGCAAATTAGGAAGACTACATGGATTCATTGGAAGAGATTTCTTACAGTCATACATACATTCATCATCTTCTGTTTTGTGCAATGAACCACAATGCCAGAACATGAATCATACTATATCCACGAGGTTAAAGCGAAGCTTAACCTAGAGGGTATCGTGGTTCGCGAACCGGTTACCTTCCGCTTGTAGATCAAGCGTCGTCGCGCTTGTACTGTTGTTGCTTTCGGGACCGTGCGCCCGATTACTCGTAGATCTCGCAAGAATTCTTGAAGTCGAGCTCTTCCAAATCCTCAAAATCCAACCTCAGGAAGCCTCGAAATCCCGGACCGCAATCAGAAGTGCCCAAAATCTCTTCAAGAAGCCGACCGGACCAGCTCCAAAATCTCTTCAAGAAGCCGACCGGACCAGCTCCAAAATCTCTTCAAGAAGCCGACCAAGACCCTCTCGAAGATGACACCCCTATTTATACAATGGAGGGTGCCGACCACCTTGGTGGCTCGGCCACTGGTAGAGCCACCGGCAGATTGGCCAGGAGTGGCTCGGCCATGGTGGCCGAGCCACCTTGGCCACTGGCCGAGCACCTCGGCCAAGTTGGCGAGGTGGCTCGACCAAAGTGGCCGAGCCACCTTGGCCACTGGCCGAGTTTGGCGGCGCCCGTCTTCGCGGCGTTTCGGCGTTCGGCGTCGTTTCTCGTCGATTCTTCGTCGATTCTTTCGGTCTTCGGGCTTAGTTTTGCTCGGTGATGTCGCCGTTGTGTTTGAGTCCGTGCCCGATCAACTTTCGAGCTTAAGCGGCCCGTTTGCATGGCCGGACTAAGTGCGGTTGATTCCGTCTCGTCAGCGTTTGAGTTTAGTCAACTTCGGCCGCGTCGTTTCATTGGCTCGTATGTCTGCCGACTCACTTCATGTGCTCGTCGACTCGCTCCGCAGCGTTTTGTGGCGTGATCGTTTTCGCGGCGTCGGTTTGTCGAATGGATCGTTAGTTGCCAACCCACCGTCCACGAGTTCGTTCAGTCTTGATAAGCAATTTTTATGCCTACACTTGATACTTCATAAAGAAAGTATTCAAAGAACAGTGAACTTGTCAACTAAAACGTAGCTTTGTTCAGTAGAGGCTTTGGTAAGTTTACAGTACATGTGAGTATTGTTTAATACTTTCAAATGAAACGCAGAGGATTTATTTTCCCATAGTTCTTTTCTACAAAATGGGGACGAAAAGGAAGCAGCGGACTAAGATCATTGACCATGCTTCAGGGTGGAATTTCTAAATAGCTTTTCCTCAAAATTCCTTCTTTCTGAACAAAAATGATTTAGAAATGCCATCCTGAAAAGATGGCTCTTTGTCCTCATCAATCCAAACTTGCACACCAAATTGCGAAGCAGAAAATAAAAGTAACAAAGTTGTAAAATAGAATTGTGTAAGGAAAAAAAGAATAATAATGAATTGAAGTACTCTGGAATTTCTCATTAAGAGAAAGATGAGAACATAGATGGGAGACGGGATACTATAAGCAAAATCAGGTAAAAGAATTCTGAGTTAGAAGGTCTCTGATAGCAGTAACCGGGATAGGAGCTCAATGTGAAGCAGCATTTCTACTCTACTATTTTATGTTTTTTTGTGGTCTATAAGAGCTACCTCTTGGCGCTTCTTATATAGATCCTTTTGTTGGCAAATTAGGAAGACTACATGGATTCATTGGAAGAGATTTCTTACAGTCATACATACATTCATCATCTTCTGTTTTGTGCAATGAACCACAATGCCAGAACATGAATCATACTATATCAAGTAAACATTTCTTAGGATTTAGATGCATGAACTTGGTTCCCATGTAACCAAGGTTCATGTTAGTATATCTTCGTTTGCATACCCTAGGATTATAATCTTATAGACATCTTATAAGTGTCACTTTACCAATATAAAGAGAGAAAAATCTTTAATAACATTTTGAAGCAAAACGGACTTAAAGTATTCATATCCTAGATCTTAAACCGATGGGCTGATTGTTAGGATGTCACTGCTGTAAGTTAGAGTTTCATGTCTGCTTTGATTAGCCCATGCTTCCCATTAGTTTAGCAATTTCAGGTCATTTCTTTCATGCATCACAGGAGGTTTATATGGTTTTTGGGCCTCAGCTAGAAGCACATTGTCAAATTGAGCATATACAGTCATAATGCATGAACTAATCTTTTTTCCACCAAAATCACTTGACTGTTACCATATTAACGTCAAAGGACGAAACCTATAGGATTAACATATGTGCACAAAATTTAGATAAATTACTGCTATGTTTGTCACTCTAGCATAGTAACAGTTGTCACCGGGTCAGTCATGTTAATAAGTAGAATCACTTGAATACTTGGTCCTGGCAATGTTCCTTAGTCCCTTCCAACTTTCTAATTTTAATTAGTCCAATAGTCCATACACTCACTGCACATATATTTCAATTATTAAACATGCAATTCATCTAACATAGGACAGGGGAGGAGACAAGAATGACACCAGAAGAGCCCAGCTACAAGAAACAGAAACGCAGTCTTTCTTTTTGATGTGCACCTAACCAAAAGTAGGATTCATATATTCATTTAAACATAATCACGAGGTTCTTTATACGGATTTCTCAACAACTTTACAAGGAATTGTGTGCCATTCAGTACTAGATGATTGATCATAAGACTAATAAAACAACAGCAGACATTAATTCACCTAAAAAGGGCTTTACTTTGCCAAGCATGTACATCCAGAAAGAGAGAGAGAGAGAGAGATTTACAATCGATTTACTGCTGGAATGTAAGAACTGAAACAAGGCCTATCTGAATATGTAGTTCTTTTTTGGGATAAACCTGAATATGTAATTGTTATCAGATTCAGGTTCTCTTCTCTAGCAATTTAATCAGGTTTTCAAAATTCTACAACCCAAAATTCTCTCTATATTTCTGTGAAATGACAGGAATACATAGGTAAATTCAATAAGCACTTAAGAAAAAAAATTACAAAATTGATAAAATTAATACTGAAACAACAAATACAGAATAGAATCGTTAAGAGTGAGAAAATGTCTAAACAACTTAGCTCTGACAGAAGAACATGTTGCGGGCCTCCGACTATAACTTATTTGTAAAAACTCACTGACTCGCTTTTTCAATGACAGTCTCCTTAGCTCTTCAATCATGTTTCCAGCATTAACCTAGTAGTGCTTCTTTTCTCTGAACTATAAGCTCTATCATCATGATCTGCAAGTATTGTCTTCCATCTGATGCCACCATCTACCTTCTTCACCTTAATAAGAACATTAACCTTATTCGGTAATATGTCTGCAACTTCTGGGCACAATAAATGATCCAACTCTTGAAGAATATCTTCCATCTTGCATCTGTTTCAATTACACAAGCACATGAAAAATTTTGTGAGACACCTCTAGTGCTAAAGAAACTCTTAATATCATCATAGTTACACAAATTAGTTGAAAATTGGGATGCATTTTTCTATATTAGAGGTATTCTGTGATGTATATTTACTAGATGAGTGTTCATTTTTAGAGGAAAAAAATTCCAAGACAGAATGAATCAATCAATCAAAGCCATCTTGCCCACCTGGTCTTCGCTCATAAAATTGGATTATGGACATAAAAATTTAAGTTGGATACACTCCACCAAGGAAGTAATGATAGCGTATTACGAGCAGTTCACTGAAAATGAAAATATAATAGAAATATAACAAATATAATGTACATATCAACTTATTTCATGACATGTTGCTTACAGTTTGGAACAACTGATTTATTTTACATCTTGTAAAAGAGAATATCACCATGGGAGATCGCTTACGTCTTTATTTGGATACAGAACAAGTAGCAGATCCTCTTGTAAACACTGTTCATCAGTCAGCATGATGTTCATGATCATCCTGATGTGTAGACAGCTGACAACTGTGAATAGCTTTGGTATTTCCCATGAGTTCTCCACATATACAGCATCTTATTCAGAAGGAGTTTTATTAAAACAGCCCATTTTTGCTAAATAATTAGAAACAGACCGCTTTGCTAATTATTTAGCAAAATCGACTCTTTTGGCTGTTGGCCAAAAATTCATTGGCTACGATTTTTGAAACATACGGGACTACTAGTCCCATATGTTTAGTGGCCGATAATTAGCGCTAAAACCTACGGGACTAGTAGTCCCGTGGGTTTTCTAAACTGTTTTCAGAAGGAAAGAAGAATAAGGGCAATTAGCGGCCACTAAACATACGGGACTAGTAGTCCGTATGTTTTAAAACTGTTTTAGCGAAACCTACCTCTTTTGGCCAACAGCCAAAGTCGTTTGCTAAATAATTAGCAAAACGGTCGGTTTTGCTAATTATTTAGCAAAAATGGGCTGTTTTAACAAAAACTCCTATTCAGAACCCATTTAAATCATTATTGCTGCAGAGAGCTATGTGCTTTCCACTTGACTGTCACAGACATCTCATGAAATCATATTGAATTGGCTCGTCAGTTTCATCAGCACTTAGATTTACCTTCAGATGTCACACCAAAAACAGGTAGAAGATCATTGATCAACTTAAATTCTCATCAACACCCCATGCATGCCTGTAGATTACCCATATTATGTACTATAAGCCCATAAGAACTGAAACAAGTACTTAGTATCAATTGTTACCTTCTCTTGCATAACACTCAGAGAGAGCTGTTTTGATGGTATATCCCCTCTTTAAGAAAGGGTACTAGTCTAATTGCAATCTTTTCAACCTGCAAATGATTGTACAACTAAATGTGTTGTTTTACAGAACTTCCAGTAAAAGAAGAGAGATGGCATATTCAGCATTACTCATGCTTGAGAAGGCCCAACATGATTTTTTTCCCCCTTTGTTTCATGAAAAAATACTACATATATCCGAACAATCAAATTTAACTTACGAGAAGACGGGATATATGACAAAAACGAAGAGCGTATCAAAAGTAAGAAGGGAAAATTTTCATCAAATCAGATATTTTTCAAGAATAAAGAGGAAAAACTAAACTACTTCAGTTACTAGATAATACCCTATCGCTCGAAACAATATGCACTGATCTGATAAGTGACTGGTTCTCCCAGGGCTACTCCTCTAATAGAGCACTTAATCTAGGAAGGAAGGATCCATTAAGATTTAATATAAGAATATCACTTCCATGTATTTCATTTTTGTTTATTATTTTTCACAGTAATGTGCAGTTAACACAAATGGCAGAATACTAACATATCCAAAAGACTCGACTTGGAGTTTGGATGAGGGAACTACATTGCAATATTGCCTGGTCATGTATATTCATGCTAAGTATGTGTTGGTTCCCTTTCACTAGATTATATGTCTAACAATATTTAAGAAGAAACTATAATCTTCTAGGTTCATGTTTCCTCCTTGTATTAACAAACTGACTCTGGAGCAAAGAACTTGAAATTCATTCATTTGAAATGTAAGAAACTCTGCAATAGCATGATTTTGATTATAAAGCATATATCAAGATGATATGAAGGGTGTGTAAAATTTGTAAAATACGCATACCACTTGAGCTGCTTGAACAAATAACAATTAGTTCAAAGTTGACATTCCTACTAAACCTAGTGCATTCAGTTGAAAGATTACAGCCTAAAACATGAGTGTCTACCCTAGTATCACACTTGATGTACTTTCTACTGAGCATGAGAACCAGTGCTCCCTCCTTCACGTCATTTTATGTCATGCCAACAAGATCAACTTGCAAAGAAAAGGATCACATGCATTCTAAACCACACTGTTAAATAAATTATTTTACAGGAAGATAATTGACTGGTATCTGCAAATTTTCTGCTGAACATACTCGCTGCTTCTTTATTTTAGATTAGCCCACCATTGCTTCGTCCTAAAGCAATGAAGTAACAACTTGAGCAGGAAAAGAATTATACCAAGTAAATACTAGCTACCTATCATTTATACACTCAACAATTTTTCCGTCCTATATATCTTATTAGTATATCTGACATAAGAAGCACACAGAATCTTGAAGGAAAGAATGGCAGAATCTTACGCAAGCACAAAGAGTGCTGAAACCACAGAGAACGGATTTTGTACCTTTACATTTGTGCATTATTCAGTACCAACTTGTGTTTTCAAACAGATACATATTTAAGCTTGATAGGTTTCAAATCCTTAGAATAGCACATTTGTTGGGTCGCAAAACTAAGTTCCCTAATTGATCTTCGCCCAAATTGTAAATTCTACATCAGCGCCAAAGGTTCAAACAACAAATCCTCAAGCATTTAAACCTTGGTCTAAGAAAAAATAGAAAAGGGAAGAAAAAAGATCCGAGGTCAAATACAACCAGGTTTGAATTTCTAAATATCTCTTTCACAAAAAGCATATTTTTGGAAAAATATTTAAAAATCCACCCTGAATGAGTGGCTCTAAATTGATTCGCTAATTGATCTTCACACAAATTGCAAATTGATTACATCAGAATCAAAAGTTCAGGGGATGTTTGGCAACCATGGGGTTTCTTTTGCTTTCATGGTGTTTTTGCCAAAACAAAACAGCAAATGTTTGGGAAACGTGGTGTTTTCATGGAAAAAACAAAACACTAATCCCAAAAGAGTGTGTTTTGAGTTTTGTGAGGTGTTTTGAGCTTAGTAACATAATATTTTATATATTATATTATAATTAACATAATCTATCAACATGCATAATATAATATATTATAAATTATTACAATATGCTAATATTTGTACTAAAATATAATATAAAATATTATTATAATATACTTAATATTATTAAATAATTTACAATATTATTATATAAAATATTACATAATAATTACTACAATGTTAATAATTAATTAAATATGATCTAGTATATTATAGCATAAAATTTGATATTATAATATGTTAAATTACATTTTAATACAACATTATATATTATAGTTAGTATCATATATTATCAGAATATAATAATATTAATTAATAATGTTAAATTACATTTTCACACAATATTATATATTATAATATGTTAAATTACATTTTTATACAATATTACATATTATAGTTAGTATCATTTATACCAGAATATAATACTATTAATATGTTATATTTTAATATATTAGATTATTATAATATAGTAACTTTACAAAATATATTTATTAACTAAATTTATTATATTTAAAATATATTATATTGTTAAATATTATATCATAGTTAATGTAATATATATTTATTATAATACAATTTTTCCGTCCTATATATCTTATTAGTATATCTGACATAAGAAGCACACAGAATCTTGAAGGAAAGAATGGCAGAATCTTACGCAAGCACAAAGAGTGCTGAAACCACAGAGAACGGATTTTGTACCTTTACATTTGTGCATTATTCAGTACCAACTTGTGTTTTCAAACAGATACATATTTAAGCTTGATAGGTTTCAAATCCTTAGAATAGCACATTTGTTGGGTCGCAAAACTAAGTTCCCTAATTGATCTTCGCCCAAATTGTAAATTCTACATCAGCGCCAAAGGTTCAAACAACAAATCCTCAAGCATTTATTAACTAAATTTATTATATTTAAAATATATTATATTGTTAAATATTATATCATAGTTAATGTAATATATATTTATTATAATATAATATTTTATATTTAATTTATTATATTATAATAATATAAAATCCTATAATACTATATTGAATTTATTATAATTAAAAATATATTAAATTATAATAAAAATATATGATAATATTGAAACACTGAGTATGATATATTTTACATAATATAGTATATATGTTATATTTTAATGTATATTTAACTACAATATAGTATCTTATAATTATGTATTATATTGATATAATTTATTACATTATGTAAATATATTATATTATAATGAAATACTTTTATAACATGTTGTAATAATTAATATAATTTATTTTTAACGTAATATATTATATTATAGTATAATATATTTTATTATTAAATATTATATTGTAGTTCATATAATAATTAAAACATTTTAATATGATATAATATTTTTGTATAATAAAATAATATAATATCATATAATGTGAAACATATAATATAATTTACATAATATAATATAATATTTTTAAAATGTAATTAATATAATACATATATTATCAATGTATTTAATATATTGTATTAACACTATTTTATATCATATATTTTTATACTAATATAAGATAATATTATAAAGGTTCAACCTAGCTTAGACAAAACTAACCACCATGGTGTTTTGAAAATGGATTTGGAGAAAAACACCATGCTATTGTGTTTTTAAGAAAAACACAATAAAATATCATTATGGTATCCAAACGCACCGAGAACAAATCCTCAAACAGTTAAATCTAGGTCTAAAGAAAAATTTTACAAAAAAGGAAGAAGAAGAAAAATTCAAGGCAAAATATGATCCAGGGTGGAATTTCTAAATATCTTTTCACAAAAAGTATATTTTTGGAGAAAGTGATTTAAAAGTCCACCCTCAATAAGTGGCTCTCAGATTGATTAGCTAATTGATCTTCACCCGAATTGCAAAATGATTACATCCGAATCAAAAGTCCAAACAAGATAATTCTCAGGCAAAGAATAATAAATGTTTGAGGCCAAATACGATTCAGGTGGAATTTCTAAATATCCTTTTCACAAAAAGTATTTTTGTGAAAAATTTATTTAAAAGTCCTCCCTGAATGACTGGCTCTCAATTGATTAGTTAATTGGCCTTCACCCAAATTGCAAATTGATTACCTCAGAATTAAAAGTGCAAAGAAGAAATCCTCAAACACTTAAATTTTGGTCTAAGAAAATATAGAAAAAAAGAAGAAGAAGAAACAGAAGAAAGGTCCGAGTCCAAATACAATCCAGGGTGGAATTTCTAAATACCCTTTTCACAAAAAAGTGTATTTTTTGGAAAAAGTTATTTAAAACTTCCACCCTGAATGAGTGGCTCTCAAATCACTCAAGGAAACTATGTAGCTAAAATTTTCAATCCCAACTTACACACCAAAAAGTATAAAAAGAAAAAAGGGAAAAGGAAAATGTTGATGCAGGATCAACATTGAAGAAAAGAAGAGCATGAGTAAAGCAACAAGTATATATCAAATTTCTCAAGCCTTTGAGAAGATGAAGAAGTACTGCAACTCCAAAATTAAGAATAAGAGCCTTCACATCAAGATGAAGCAGCTTGCCAATATCTTAATCTCTAATGTATCATATATTGATAGGATAGTTGAGCAAATTCTCCTAGGCTAAGCATATATAGAGCGCTTGGATTACAAATTCGGAAGGATTGACCTTTTAGGATTCATTGTATGGATGTCGTTTCCTAATCATTCTTTCTTCTTTTTGTGTTTATGTGCAATGAACCCATTAGGATTTATTGTCTGGATATCATTTCCAAATGTGTCATTCTTTCTTCTTTTTGCATTTATGTGCAATGAACCTCACAACAGCGTATCAAATTCACATCAAATTACATGAACTTGACCGCCAAAGATCAATGTAAGGCCAGCATCACATACATAATAGCAATCATGATTTACCCAATATATATCAAGAAAATTGTGACCTACATGGGTATCTAGGTGAAAAGAATCATCCTTGTATTAGCACTAAGTTACTAAGGGAGACACTTTGGGGGGCATGTATCAGTCACATGACACTATAAATCTAAACGAGTGTGTCAATATGATCACCAAGCCTAATTTTGTCCTTGTAGCGACCAAAGACTGTTCACTAGTTTATCTTGTGGTGACAACAAAATATTGGGTGAATGATAACCAGGGATTGACTACATTAAAGAATGTCGAATCTGTGATTACATAGATGAAAATGTTCTAATTGGTTTATGTAAGAATAATTCACTGATATACATAATGAAGGAGACGTTGAAGTGCCTGCATTATTTTTGTGTGGATTTAATTGAATTAGACCAGCAGCTTACGATCATAGGGAGATGGCAGCTTATAGTCATAGTGAGACCTCAGTCTGAAGTTCCTCATTGTTCATCATAATTTCCATACTATAAAGTGTCTGTTGATGGTGTCCTTCATCAATCATCATGATTCCATTCCTATCAGACACCTTCGGATGGCAGATCAAACAGGAAGGGACGAAAGGTAGAAAAACTGGAAAATTCTTGAAACCCCTTGATTTGTACTCTAGAATTTAGTTAGGCCTAAATTCACCCAAATAAATTATGTCTGTGCAAATTCTGTTTGCAGAAAACTACAAGCAAGACCTGTTCTGCAATAAGTATTTGCAGATTTTCACTGCACCTATATTAGGATTAGAAATATAATAGATGCAGCTTTATGTTTCAGTCCTTACTTGTTGGAGTAATTCCATATTAGATCCTACAGAGATAAAATATCTCTAAAATATTCACATATAGGAGATAATTATGTACTGTTAGAATATATTACAATATTGTTATCTACTGATTTTAGGGTAGCTAAGACATGCATATCTTAATAATGAAGTACTTTTAGTAAGTACATAAATATTACAATCTAGAGATTATTTGATTTAGGATTCACAGGGGCAATTGAAGAAAGGTCATCATGGGCCATATCGAGAGCTGTTTACTACTATTCAGATGAATGCTTGATTTGTACTGTATAGTATGTACACTTTTACTTATACAAGTCCAAACATATATGTAAGTCTACTAGCATGGTGATGAATGGCACATCTGGTGGGTCTAACTAGAACAGCAACGCACAATTACCATTATCTGATAATAGAGATTTCAAGGTCCTAAAGTTACAGCTCTCATACTAAACCTCAATGTCCGACCACCAAGCTTGTCCTCACCTTTGTATCAAAAGATATGCAGACAAGTGAAACAGACGAAAAGGAAAAGGGATAGGTGTAGAGATAAAGAATGATTTCAACGTAACATAACAAGTATTATGTCTCAAACAAAAATGTGGAATCTGTCTGGCTGTCAGCCTGTGGTAATAATCCCCAATCACTATAAGAGACCAAACTAGAGACCAATCTTCATGTTTTAGTATCTCCTGAATAGGTCACTATGCCACATGGATGCATGTGACCCAACTCCACAAAGTCTAGCAACATAAGGTCCGTCGCAGCAGTTTGGAATCAACAACCACTTCTATGGTAAAGCTATATATTTACAACTAGTTTGTGCAATCACCAAGTCAAATCTTAAAATTAGCAATAGAAGAAAATTTTGCAAACAAAAGATAAGGATAAGAGCAGACAGAGACCAAGATACATGTTGAATAATAATTACTGATATGGAGAATTAAGGAGGAAACAAACGAAATATTCATGACCCCAAGTAAACAAATAACAATTCTCTTTTATCTTCATAATTCTCTACCAAGAATAGAAGTTATAACAAGAATTGGATAAGGAGACAGTGGTTACCTCAACACTCTAATAACAAGTCCTTACGACATGGATTCCTATGAAGGAAAAGGAAAACTGCCAACATGTCCAAGAAGTTTGCATAAATGCTTAGAAAGACTAACATGTTTCCCATGGACATCAATAAATAATTTGCATGTACAGCTCTTGTTTGCCAAAACAATAACCATGTTTGGTGCAAACTGAAAGTACTTCAACCTCTAGGTGTTAAAATGTGATCATTCTCATCTCAACTACCAGATAACTTTTCAAATGTTCCTTCGATGCCATAACCACATACCAATATAATCTCACAACATATAATCTGATTTCAAACATCCCCAAAAAATTGAAAGAACAATTTCAGCCATTTAGCTCCAATCAGACTTCTCAAAGATGCCATCTACTGTTCCTTTCATTGATTCTTTTCCCAATCAGACTTCTCAAAGATATTCACTGCATTGGTATAGGATTATGAATATAATAAATGCAGTTTTACATTTCAGTCCTTTCATGGAGCCATTCTGTATTAGATCCTACAGTCATAAAATATCTCTAAAATCTTCACAAAACAGGAGATAATTATGTAATGCTAGGATATATTATAATCTTATTATCTAATGGTTTTAGTAGCTAAGAATTGTAATTATTGTATACCTTACTAATGAAGTGCTTTTCAGTAAGTATATAAATATTAAATTCTAGAGATTATTTCATTTAGGGATTCCCAAGGGCATTTGCAGAAAGGTAGTCTTGCGCTATATTAAAAGCTATTCACTGCTATTCTCGTGAGTGCTTGATTTGTATCATATATAGCATGTACACTTTTACTTATAGCAAGTCCCAACATATATGTAAGTCATTACTATAGAAGTGAGGAATGGCGTGTCTGGTGGGTATAACCAGATCAGCAATGCAGAATTCGCGTATCTGGAAATAGAGATTTCCATGTACAGCTCTTGTTTGCCAAAACAATAACCATGTTTGGTGCAAACTGAAAGTACTTCAACCTCTAGGTGTTAAAATGTGATCATTCTCATCTCAACTACCAGATAACTTTTCAAATGTTCCTTCGATGCCATAACCACATACCAATATAATCTCACAACATATAATCTGATTTCAAACATCCCCAAAAAATTGAAAGAACAATTTCAGCCATTTAGCTCCAATCAGACTTCTCAAAGATGCCATCTACTGTTCCTTTCATTGATTCTTTTCCCAATCAGACTTCTCAAAGATGCCATCTACTGTTCCTTTCATTGATTCTTTTCCCAATCAGACTTCTCAAAGATATTCACTGCATTGGTATAGGATTATGAATATAATAAATGCAGTTTTACATTTCAGTCCTTTCATGGAGCCATTCTGTATTAGATCCTACAGTCGTAATATTATCGCTTGCAAACTTTCAAATGTCAAATTAGCCTTAAATCTCTAAAATTGCTATTAGATCATCTAATTCTTAATTTATTTTAAACTTAGTCCCTTAAATCATATGAATAGCTATTCGGTCTTCTAATTTTCATAAGTTGTTTCAATTAGTCTCTTAGTACATGTACTGATGGGATAATAACCAAATATCCTAGGCTAAGCATATATAGACCCTTGGATCATAAATTTGGAAGGATTGACCCATTAGGTTCATTGTATGGATATCATTTCCCAAAAGTGTCATTCTTTCTTCTTTTGCAATTATGTGCAATGAACCTCATGACAGGGTATCAATGTCATATCAAATAGATATTATTTGGAATTTGGATACATGGACTACATCACCAAATTACATGAACCCAGCCCCTAAGTTCATGTCCTGGATCCATTAGGTACATTGCATGGATATCATTTCCTAAATGACTCATTCTTTCTTCTTTTGCCGATTATGTTCAATGAACATCATGACAGAGTACCACCTCCATATCAAATAGATATTATTTGGAGTTTTGATACATGAATTACACCACCAAATTACATGAATCTAGCCCCAAAGCTCATGTGCTGGATCACATGCTCAAGAAATATCATTAACTTACCAATACCTATTGAGAAAATTGTAACCTAAATGGGTATCTAGGTGAAAAGAATTGCCCCTTGTATTAGCCCAAGTGACTGAGGGAGAAAATTTGGAGGGTATGTATCAGTCGCATCGCACGTCACTAGAGAAAATGTGTATCTAAGTATGGGTGTGCCAATAAAATCACCAAGCCTAACTTTGTCCCTGTAGTGACCAAAGGCTGTCAATTAATTTAGCTTGTAGAAACAACAAAATATTGGAACGATCACAGGTAGACCTTGATTATATTAAGGAATGCTTAATCCATATTCACATAGATGAAAACAGTCAAATTGGTTTATGCAAGAATTATTAACTGATGTATATCGATGGGAGACACTTAAGTTGTTGCATTTTTTAGCCCCTGGGACTGCTTGTTGTAGTAGTTCCATGTTCCCTGTAGGTATAAATCTCTAGAATCTTCATAAAAATGGGAGAAAGTATGTAGTATTAGACTATATTGTCGAATAATTATTTAATGATTTTGAATTTAGCAAAGACTTTTGTTTCTCAGTCATGAAGTGCCTTTTAGTGAGTATATAGATATTAAATTCTAGAAATTGGCTGATTTGGAGCTATTCACTACTATATTGGTGAGTGTTTGATTTGTATCCTATAGTCTATATATTTTACTTATAACACGTCTGCAGATATATATATATATATATATATATATATATATATATGTGTGTGTGTGTGTGTGTGTGTGTGTATGTGGCGTCTTGTAGCGTTGCTGCTATCATGGTGGTGAATGGTAGACCTGATGGGTCTACACAAAACAGTAATGCAAAAACCCTGATCTGATGATAAGATATTTCAAGGTCCTAAAAACTAGGAATCTTACAATACACCTCAATATCCCAACTTCAAGCTTATCCTTGCCTATGCAGCAAACATGTGCAAGCAACTGCAGCAATTGTAACGAAAAGGGATTGATCATTGATGTAAGAGGTATAGAATGATCTTGACCTAAAACAATAATTATCTTTCAAACAAAAATGTGAAATCTTTATGAAGTTCGCTAATAACCCCAAGTAGTTATAAGAGACCAAACTAGAGATCGATGGTTGCATGATTTAGCAACTTCAGAGGAGGTCCCAGTGCCGTGGATGTGACAAAACTCCTCAAGTCTAGAACGTAAGGTCTGTCACAACAGTTAGGAATCGCAAAAATTTCTATGGGCCAGCCTATATGTTAACACTTGATACCTATATTCATGCAACCACCAAGTCAAATCTTAAAAATAGCAAAAGATGAAAATTTCGCAAACAAAGATAAGCATAAGAGCTGACCAAGAACAAGAAACATTGAATAATAATAATTGATACGAAGAATTAGAAAAAATTGAAGGGACAAGTCACTGAAGATTCATGAACCCAAGAAAACAAACAGTAATCCTATTATTTTAGTAATGCCCTGCCAAGCATAGAAGTTTTACAACAACAATGGGAGAAGGAGACGGTGGTTACCTCGACACTCTAATGGAAAGTTCTTATACCATGGATTCCTATGAGGGTAACGCACAGTGCAACCATGCCTGAATGCTTGAAATAAATGCTTGTTGAGATTAACTTGTTTCCCATGGACTACTGATTGAAAAAGGTGCTCTAGTCCTTTTTGCCTTAATAATAATCATGTTCGATGCATACTGAAAGAGTACCTCAACCCACAGGAGTCAAAATCTGATCATACTCAACTCTGTTACCAGATGTCAACTTTCAAATGTCCCACCAATGCCACAACCACATAACAGTATAATCTCACCAAAGTGTTTCATTTCAAATATCCCTCCAAAACTTCAAAAGCACAATTTCATCCAATCAGATTTCTCGGATATTTCATATACAGTTCCTCTCATTGAAGCTTTTCCAATTCCAAGCAAGCAATGAAGCAATTCAACTCCTCATGATATCTCCATCTAGAAAGGCATGCCTCATTAAAACAATCTCTTTGACAAGATTCTGATATGTAAATAGCCAGTGTTGTAAAAAGCGGGAAAAAGCGGCGCTATAGCGGCGCTTTTCGCGGTCGCGGGGGTCAACCGCTCCGCAAACACTGATTGCGGGGTGTAATCGCGGGTAAATCCGCGTTTTACTCGTAATAGCGCTTAATAGCGCGAAATTGCGCTGTTTAGCGCTAAATAGCGCTATTTTTTTTGTTAATCCCACTACTCGAACCGACCGAACCGTAAATAAAACCTATTCGAACATTCTCTCGCCTGACTCCGATCCGGACTCGACACAAACCCTAGCTACGCCGGGCCTTCTTTCACCTTTCGCCGTTTTCTAGCTATTCGCTTCGCTTTCGCTTCTTTCTAGCCGCCGCTCTCATGGCCATCTCCAGAAGAACTCCTCCGCCCCTCCGGCCACCTCCGCCAGATTCTCCCGGCGGCTACACCTCTAGTCGCCTCCATTTCCAACAGCAACAACACAACCGCCTCCAGAGAGAAAAATGTAATCTTGCTAATTATTTTTAAATCAAATTCGTGTTGGTTGTTACTTAGGGGTTCGAATGGGTGACTACTATGCATTTATAGAATTTTTAGATTTTTTTGTAATTTTTCTTATTATTTAGAATATTTAAATATATTTATATTTGACAGCTATTTGACTATGCGCTATTTGCCGCTGTTTTGCCGCAATAGCCCAAAATAGCCTTAGCGGTACCTCGCCGCGACGCGACACTATCCGCTATCAGTAACCTTGTAAATAGCTGATAGCAGCTCTTAAGAATAATTCAGGAGGTATCTTACTCTTCTTTGCTCTCCTCCCAGGACCATTGTAACTTTTACTCTCCAATCTTCTCTTTCCTGTTCCAATCGTCATAGATACTTGCCCTTCTCGCCTGTTCCATTCTCTCCTTCATCTGCTGCTCCTCTATCCCCTGCTGCTTATAATACTTATTAGACACCTGAACGCTCTTTGTTATTGTTTTCTCCGCATCATCTGAGCTCTTCACTGCCTTCTTCCATTGCTCATTACAGTATTCTTCATTATCTTTTGGGTTGTCTCAATTTCCACACTCTCACTGTCCCCTTCCTCACCCACATCAATCACTTCATCATCCTCGCTTCCCTCTTCCTCATCATCTTCATCACCATTGCCATCATCTTCATCATCATAATAATCCTCGGTCCAATATGTTACCGCATTCTCACCTTCAGCACCATCATCACTCTCATCTGGTGCATCACAACCCAACTCCGTCTCCTCTAAGTTAGCCTTCCACACCTTAGTATACAGATGCAAAAGCTCCATCGGATGATTCGTCAACAAAAACTCTAAGCACCTCGAACTTCCCCTCATCACCCATCTTCTCATTCGCATTCACAACATCATCCACATACAATTTCAGGCTAACCTTATCAATTTACACGACCCACCAAAATAACTGCACATCTCAACCCTCCCATCCTCCCTCTTGAGCTCAATTACAAACTCCCCATCCGACTCCGGATCCACGAACAGCATCAAACCCTTAAAGAACATGCTCCAGGCCTCCGAGTATAACTGATTTGTAAAACTGACTGACTGACTGACTGGTTTTTCAATGACAGTCTCATTGGCTCATCAGCAGTCATGCTTCCAACACTAACCCACTATTGCTTCTCCTCTAGAAGAATGTCTTCCATCCTTCATCTGTTTCAATTGCACAAGCATGAAAAAATTGTAAGACAACCCTCTGATGCATAAGCATAACACACTTAAATATCATCATAATTACACAAATTACTTGAAAATTGAGATACTTTGTTTCTATATTACAGGGTTCTATGATACTTTTACTTGATATGTGATTTTTTTTCAAAAAAAAAAGATGATATCTAAGACAGAATGAATAAACTAATTAAAATCACCTTTCCCATCTAGTCTTCCCTTTAAAACTGGATTATGGGCATAAACATTTAGGTTGGATACACTCTAGAAAGGAAGTGTCCAAAATAAATGATAGCATGTTACAAGGACTTCACTGAAAATGCAAATATATATATATATATATATATATATATATCGTGACAGATTGCTTACAGTTCAGTACAACTAATTAATCATTCATCCTGTAAAAGACAATATCACCACAGGAGAGCATATACTGCTTTATTTGGATACAGAACAAGTAGCAGATCCTCTTGCAAACACCGTTATGAACTTCATCATCATTCTGAAGCATAAAAATGACAACTGTGAATACTTATGGTATTTCCCATCAGTTTTCCACATATACAACATCATATTCAAAACCATAGATGTTGGGAAAATGGGACGCTAAAGCGAACCACAACCTAGGTTCAATCGTCCCGGAATGCAGTACACTAGCGAATTGGGTTGCATTACTGCGTTGACCCAGTTCGCCAACTGCAGCAACCCAATTCAGAATTCATATTAGTTAATATTTGAAAGAGATCAAACATTTTCGGAAATATAAACAACAAAAAGTGTACCTTAATTGCAACTTGATAATTCTTTTACCATTATTGATCCTTAAATTTGACTCTTGAAGAAAAATGTATGTTAAGGCACTCAGATTCCAATATTTAAAGACCGAACATAAAGCGTACCATGTTCCCTAGCGTACCATATAAGCCTACCCCCTCGTACCCTATTCCAAATAGTGGCGTACCACGCTCCCATTCCCACCCTGTGAACCAAAACAAACCAGGTTCCATGCAACTATTTTTAGAACCCATTTAAAGCGTAATTGCTGGAGAGATTTCTGTACTTTCAATTTGACAGTCGCAGACCCTCATGAAATCACATCGACTTGGCTCTTCCGTTTCATCAGCACTTAGATTTACACCACATCAAATGCAGGTAGAAGATCATGGATCAACTTAAGTACTCATCAACTTCCCATGCATGCCCGTAGATTACCTATTCTGTACTCTATGACCATAGGAACAAACAAGTACTTCAATATCAGTGGTTACTAGCTTGTGCATAAGACTAAGAAATATCCTGGAATGTATCCCTCTTAAAGAACAGACTAGTCTAATTGCAATCTTTTCAACACGCAAATGCTTGTGCATAAGACTAAGAAATATCCTGGAATGTATCCCCTCTTCAAGAACAGACTAGTCTAATTGCAATCTTTTCAACACGCAAATGCTTGTGCATATTAAATTTGTTGTTTACAAAACATACAGAAAAGAAGAGTGATGGCATATTCAGCATTATTCATGCTTGAGAAGGCCCAATGTGATCCTTTTCCCCTTTGTTTCATGAAAAATACTACATATCTCTGAACAATCAAATTTTATTTAAGAGAGGACGGTATATATGACCAAATCTGAGAGCATACCAAAAGTGAAACAATTATCAAATTAAAGATTTTTCAGGAACTAAACTATTTGGGATTCCAAATAAAAATACCTTGTCACCAAAGCACTATGCACTCGTCAGATAGGTGACTGGTTCTTCCAGGCTACTCCTATATAGAGTCCTTAATTTAGGAAGGAATGATCCGTTCAGATTTACTATAAGACTATCACTTCCAAGTATTTCATTTTTTTTTCATCTTTTTTACGGTAATGCACACTGTACACAAATGACAGAATACTAACATATCCCTAAGACTTGATTTGGAGTTTGGATGAAGGAACTACACTACAATATTGTCTAGCCAGATAAGTTCACGCTAAGTATCTTTGGTTCCCTGTCACTAGATTATGTGTCTAATAATTTTTATGAAGAAACTATAATCTTCTATGTTATGTTTCTTCCATGTATTAGCAAACAGGCTTGGGGCAAAAGAATTTGAAGGGTATATGGATTATTTATGCATCATTCATGTCAAATGTAACAAATCTTGTAATAACAGGGTATTGCTACAAGGCATGTATAAAGGTATGGAATATATGTAAATTTACAACATAAGCATACACTTTAACTGCTCTTCCAAACAAAAATGAATTCAAAGTAGTTATTCTTAATAAACTTAGCATTCAATTGAAAGAATACAGCATAAAGTAAAATGAATGTAGTATTTACTGGGCTTGGAAGCAGTGATCTCTTCATTTCATCTTCTGTAATGTCAACAAGATCAGCTGGCAAAGAAAAGAATCGCTTGCATCCTAAACTACACTGGTAAAATTGCTGGCCTTCAAGATAGAAAAAAAAAAATTATAGTCTCAACATAGACCTTTAAAGAAACTATTCAGGAAGGTAACCGACTGTTATCGGCAGATTTTGTATTGAACTTACTAGTTGCTTCTTTGTTTCAAACTAGCGCTTGCCCCGGTACCATCACTTACGTCTTAAATCAATGAACTACCATTTTGTGCAGGAAAGAATAATATTCGAATAAATAGTTTCTCTCACTTATATGCCCAACAATTATTCTGTTCAATATATCTTGGTCGATTTGACATAAGAAGCATGTGAATCTTGAAGGAAAGAATGTCAGAACATTGCACGAGCAGAAAGAGTGGTGAAACCACAACAAATGGATTCTGTACCTTCACATTTGTGCACTATTAGTACCATATTTTGTTTTCGAACAGATACATATTAAAGGTTGATAGGTTTCAGAACCTGAAAACACAGCACATTACGTAGGTCATGAAACTAAGTTTAGCTATATGATCTTTACCCAAGTTACAAATTGATTACATCAGAGTCAAGAGTTCAAACATCAAATATTCCTCAAGCGGTTAAATTTTGGTCTAAGAAAAATAGAAAAAGGAAGAAGAAGAATGATCCGAGGCCAAATACGATCCAGGGTGGAATTTCTAAATATCCTTTTCACAAAAAAGTATATTTTGGAAAAAGTTATTTAAAAAGTCCACCCTGAATGAGTGGCTCTTAGATTGCTTCGCTAATTGATCTTCACCCAAATTGGAAATTGATTACATCAAAGTCAACAAGCAGTTAAATTTTGGTCTAAGAAAAAATAGAAAAAGGAAGAAGAAGAATGATCCGAGGCCAAATAAAATCCAGGGTGGAATTTCTAAATATCATTTTCACAAAAAAGTATATTTCTTTGGAAAAAGTTATTTAAAAAGTCCACCCTGAATTAGAGGCTCTTCAGATTGGTTAGCTAATTGATCTTCACCCAAATTGCAAATTGATTACATCAAAGTTAACAAGCGGTTAAGTTTTGGGTTAAGAAAAAATAGAAAAATAGAAGAAGGAGAAGAATGATCCGAGGCCAAATAAGATCCAGGGTGGAATTTCTAAATATCATTTTCACAAAAAGTTTTTTTTTTGGAAAAAGTTATTTAAAAAGTCCACCCTGAATGAGCGGCACTCAGATTACTCCTAGAAATTTACTAATTACACTTTTTCAATCCCAACTCACACACCAAAAAATATAAAAAGAGAAAAGAGAAAATGTTAAACAGGATCTACATCGAAGTAAAGAAGAGCGTACGAGTGTGTCCGATAGTGGGGGCAGGAAAGGAAGTGAAAACAATGTTAGCACATCAACTTTCTCAAGCTTTTCAGAAGGTGAAAAACTACTCTAAATGCAAGAATTCAGAGTAAGAGACCTCCCATCAAGATGAAGCTACTCGCTCATATCTTACTCTTAATATAACATGTACTGATGTGATAATAACCAATTCTCCTCGGCTAAGCATATATAGAGCCCTTGGATCATAAATTAGGAAAGGATGGACCCATTAGGTTCATTGTATGGATATCACTTCCCAAAAGTATCATTCATTCTTCTTTCGCATTTATGTGCAATGAACCTCCTGACAGAGCATCAATGTCATATCAAATTGATATTATTTGGAATTTGGATACATGAAATACATCACCAAATTAGATGAACCTAGCACCCTAAGTTCATGTCCTGGATCCATTAGGCATATAGTACAGATATCATTTCCTAAATGTGTCACTCTTTCTTCTTTTTCCATTTATGTTCAATGAACCTCATGACAGAGTATCAATGTCATATCAAATAGATATTATTTGGAATTTGGATACATGAACGACATCATCAAATTACAAGAATCTAGCCTTCAACATTCATGTCCCGGATCACATGCCCAACAAATATCATTGACTTACCAATATCTATTGAGAAAATTGTAATCTACATGGATGTCTAGGTGAAAAGAATTGCCCGTTGTATTAGTCAGTGACAAAGGGAGAAAATCTCGAGGGTATTAGTGGCATAGCACCACAGATGATATTTATTTAAACATTGGTGCGCAATAAAAATGACCAAGCCAAAACGTTTCCTCGTAGTGACCAGAGGCTATTGTGTTTACTAATTGAGCTTGTGGAAACAACAAAATATTGGGTTGATCACAGGCAGACATTGATAATATTAAGGAAGGCTGAATCCATATTCACATAGATGAAAACAGTCAAACTGGTTTATGCAAGAAGTATTCACTAATGCATATTGATTGGAAAAATTGAAGTTGTTCCATTTTTTAGCCCCTGCATGTTGCAGTTTCCTTGTTGGGTCCTGTAAGTATAAATTATCTCTAAAATCTTCATAAAAGTAGGAGAAATATGAAATATTAGGCTATAATGTAAGATTAATGATTTTGAGGTCGCTAAGACCTGTGTATCTTAATCATGAAGGACCTTTTAGTGAGTATATAAATACTAAATTCTAGAAAATTAGCTGATTTGGGGATCCCTGAGGCATATGTAAAAGGTCATCTTGAGCTGTACTGGGAGCTATTCGCTACTATTTGGTGAGTGGTGGATTTGTATCTTATAGTCTATATACTTTTATGTATAACACATCTGCCCATATATGTATGTTGCTACTATCATAGTGGCGAATGGCACATCTGATAGGTCTACAAAACAGCAGCGTAAAGTTCCATTATCTGATAATAGAGATTTCAAGGTCCTAAAAGTAGGTCTCTTGTTAATACACCTCAATACCCTAACTTCAAGGCTTCAAACTTATCCTTGCCTATGCATCAAGCATGCGCACTATGCAGACAACTGAAACAAATACAAAGAAAAAGGATTGACGTAAAAGGTTAATAATCGTCTTGACGTAAGTCAACAACTTCTTTCAAACAAAAACGTGGAATCATTATGGATTTTGCTAATAACCCCCAGCAGTTATAAGAGATGGAACTAGAGATCAATGGTTGCATGATTTAGCTTCTCCAGAGGTCACTACGCCACATGGATGTTACAAAACTCCTCATAGTCAACCAACATAAGGTCTGTCACAGTAGTAAGGAATCACAAGCTCTAACCTATAAGTTGACATCTATATTTGTGCAATTCCCAAGTCAAATCTTAAACATAGTAATAGAAGAAAATATTGCAAACAAAGATAAACATAAAAGCAGACCAAGAACAAGAAACGTGTTGGATAATAATAATAGATATGAAGAATTAGAAAAACATTGAAGGGACAAGTCAATGACAGATTCGCACCCCAAGTAAACAAATAGTAATCCTCATTTATCTTGAATTGTTCCACCAAGCACAGAAATTTTACAACAAGAACAAGGGAAGGAGATAATAGTTACCTTGACACTTAACTCCAAGTACTTACACCATGGATTCCTATGAAGGAAAAAGAAGCTGCAACAATGTCCAAGAACTTGGAATAAATGCCTATAAAGGTTAACTTGCTTCCCATGGACCACCGCTTGAAAACTTGCATGGCTAGTCTTGTTTGCCTTGACAATAATCATGTTTGATTCACACTGAAAGACAACTAGTAGAAGTTACAATTTGATCATCCTTAACTTTGTTACCGGGTGGCACCTTCGAATGTCCCGCTGATGCCATAACCACATAAGAGCATAATCTCACAACAAACTCTTATGATTTCAAATATGCCTCCAAAACTTCCAAAGCACAGTTTCAACCATTTGCTCCCAATCAGACTTCTTGGAGATTTCAGATAAAGTTCCTTTCTTTGAAACTCTTCCAATTTCCACACCCAAAAGGCCCCAATTCCAAGCAAACAATAAAATAATTCAACTCCTCTTGATGTCTCCATCTAGAAAGGCATGCCTCATTAAAACAATCTCTTTGACAAGATTCCGATATGTGAATGGCCGAACAGCAGCTCTTAAGAGCAACTCGGGAGGTATCTTACTCTTCTTTGCTCTCCTCCTAGGACCCTTATAACCTTTACTCTCCCAATCCTCTCTTCCCTGTTCCCAATCCTGATCAATACTCACCCTTCTGCCTCTTCCATTCTCTCCTTCATCTGCTGCTCCTCTATCTCCTGCTGCTTATAATACTTATCAGACACCTCAATACTTTTCGTCACTATTTTCTCCATATCATCTGAGCTACTCACCGCCTTCTTCCATTGCTCATTCCAGTACTCTTCGCTCTCTTCTGGGTTTGTCTCAGTTTCCTCACTCTCACTGTCCCTTCCTCTCCCACATCAATCACTGTGTCATCCTCACTTCCCTCTTCCTCCTCTTCATCATTATCACTACCATCATTGCTGTTGTCATCATCATAATCCTCAATCCAATCTGTCATCCCATTCTCACCTCCACCACCATCATCATCACTCTCATCCGGGTCCACAACCCAACTCCATCTCCTCCAACTTAGCCTTCCACTCCTTAGTATACGGATGTAAAAGCTCCATCGGGTGATTCGTCAACAAAAACTCCAAGCACCTTGACTTCCCTTCATCACTCATCTTCTCATAGGCATTCACCACATCATCCACATACGATTTCGGGCTAATCTTCACTATCTTACACAACCCACCAAAATAACTACACATCTCCACTCTCCCATCTTCCCTCTTAAGCTCAAAAACATACTCCCCCTCCGATCCGGATCAACCAACGGCATCAACCCTTTAAAGAAGTCATCTTGAGGCTCAAACCTACACTGATAAACCGGCTTCTTCACATATATAATGTCAGGCCTCTGCCAAGCTGCACATTGCGTAATCATCGCCCTCGTCTTGTTCCCAAATCTACCCATCAAGCTCCATTTATCCAATCTCTGATCCTTTCCAGCCTCCACCGCGACCTCCGACACCAAAGTCCACTGCTGCCACGGCAACTCACTGCCTCCATTTCGGGTGCCGGACAAAAACCCAATAGTACCTAAACCCAATACTCTCATCCAAAGCCTGCAACCTCGGCGAAAAATCCTGACACATCTCAAACTGCTCAATCTTCTCCCACTCCTCATGATCATTAACCTCCCCAATAAGCGAAACCCGATCATCAGAAAACCTCCCTCTCACCGGCGGGCCCACCACGATCCCACGCCAACTATAAGGCCCATACTGCCCATACTTATACCAATCGTAAGGGTGTTTGAGGTTAGGATCGTCTTTTGACATGAACCGGACGGCCCGGTCGTAGCCGAGGCCGATGGCTTGGAGCTCGGCGTCGGAGAAGGAGTCGGGGTGGTTGGAGTTCTGCTGGTTGCGGCGGTAGAAGAGGTTCTGGGAGAGCTTGCGGCTGCGGCGGCGGGCGTTGAGTTTGGCCTGGCGGCGGATGTCGGCGTTGCCCTCGATGCGGCCGGGGGAGGGGCCGCCGGGCTTCTTCTTGCTGCGTCCCGCGGAGACGGCGGTGGAGGAGGGGGGATTAGGGGGTTTGAGAGGGCGAGGGGAGAGGAAGGGAACGGGGGTTTTGTAGCGGGGAGTCAGGAGGGAGAGAGGGGTGAAATGGGGAGGGAGGGATTTGGGTTTGGGTTTGGGTTTGGAGAGGAGGAGGGGGTTTTGATGGAGCGGTGCTGCTTGAGGCCAGTCCAGCGTGAGTTGGAGGGGAGCAGGGGAGATGGGAGGAAGGGAGGGAGAAGGATGGACATGGCGGAATGGTTTGGGGTTTTGGGATGTGGATAGAGAGCACTGGGGTTTTGGGATGTGGATAGAGAGCACTGGGGTTTTAGGTATTTGTTTTGGAGTTTTGGACTTTTGAAGTATTTTTAGGCTAAATAGCACTTATATCTGAGTTTATGAACTTAAGTTCATAATGACAGACCAACTTTTATCCACTCATCTTTGAGATTTGTGATGCACAAATCTCAAAGTCTACTTTATATCTTTCACGGATCCCAAAGTAGAAGATGTAGTTTGCTGTAGTGTTTCTACCATTATTCATTAACTTAAGCTCATAGAGCTTGCTCCTTATATCTACCCTATTGTTTCACACTTTCACATACGTCTCACTTATGCTTTGTTGGGATGTGGGCGGATGGGTAGGGAAAGGAAGGCAAAAGATTAATTTTGGGGTAAATTACACCAAACCTCCATGAACTTTCAGCCTTTTACACTAAACCCTAACAAACTTTTAAAATCACGCTAAACCCTAACGAACTTTTGGACTTGTAGAAAACCCCCACGAACTTTCAGACTTTTGCAAAAAACTCTCCAAACGGTGTCATTTTACTTTTTGTGTGGACTAAAATACCCCCACCATAAAAAAAGACTCTCCCACTTAAAATCTTATAACCTCTTCACCTTTTTCCCCTAACTGTAAAAAAAATTACCGAGCAAAAGGCATTGAGGGAATCGGTCAGGTCTAGGGCTTCATTGAAATTGGGGCTTTGTCGGAGTTGAGTCAGTTTCCATTAAAAGACTTTGAAAGCAGCGGGTCTAGGCCCGATCTTAAGAGGACAGTTGGGGGAGAAATAAAAACGAGAGATTTATAATTAGGGCGGAATATATAGAAAAAGATCATAAATAAAATTTTTAATAAGTTAAAGGGCATTTTGGTTTTTTTAGTCACGTGCATTGTACGTGCCAAGTTAGACTTAACGGTGTTAGTATGGGGATTTTCTACAAAAGTTCATTGGGGTTTAGTGTGATTTTGAAAGTTCGTTGGGGTTTATTGCAAAAGGTTGAAAGTTCATAGGGGTTTAGTGTAATTTACCCTTAATTTTGTTTGTGAGTTGGTTTGAAAGAGAATGTAGGGAAAGGGAAGTAATAAATTTTATATCCTCTAACCTTCATTCTTTGTATAATTTGGTTAACCCCAAATGGGGGTAGAGGAGGTGAATTGTTGTAAATCATCATGATACAAATACAATGGTTAAGAAATGATCAACCTTCATTCTTTTGCTAAACTCTCAAACATGATTATTACATTTTCCCTCCCCTTTCTTTTCTTTTCCTTTGCATTGTCTTCCCCCCCATTAATAGACTCTCAAACATAGCATTAGGGTCTGTTTGGATATTCCTCTGTAAATTGCGTGATTGCTACAGTAATGCGGAGTAAGGTGGGCCAACCGAGAATTAGCAGGGGCGGCCAACTCAACTACAATAACTGCCACATCATCCCCCCTTTACCCAAACAAACACTGTTTTTATTGTAATACTGTAGTGGGCTGACACCTACAGTATTACAACCTAAAAAACCCTTAACCAAACAGCCCCATTATATACCCCCAACTTGTATTTGCTAGCAAAAAAATACTCTAAAATTTTTTAACCTTGCACTTATATACCCTCACCTTTTTTGTGGCACTTAAATACCCTAAAGTTTTTAAATCTGGCACTTAAACACTGTTAAGTTTTTAAAACTTCAACGTAAATACCATCAAGTTTGCATAACTGAGGGTGCTTATGTGCAAGTTTTAAAAACTTTAGGGTATTTAAGTGTCGGATTTAAAAAATTTAGGGTATTTAAGTGCCAAATTTTAAAACTTTCAAAATATCATAAAAATCCCTCTTAAGTATAGGGATTATCACAAAGACTCCTCTTTAACTTTCAGATTTTATTAGAAAGCACACTTTAACTTTGAGATTTTATCAAGAGACCCCCCTAATAAAATCTCAAAGTTAAAGGGGCTTTTTTGATAATCTATAAATTTAAGGGGAGTTTTTTGATATTTTCAAAGTTAAGAGGGGTTTCTGATAATCATCTAAAGGTAAGGGGGATGTATGATATTTAGCTTTATTTTTATTTTTAATTTTACCTCTATGTGAATTGCTACTATAACAGTATGGCTCTCAACTCCGGACTGGGTAATCAAAAAATTTTATTTATTGTGCATCTTGAATGCGAGGTTCCCCACATCCTAGATTGCAGAGAACTCCTACAATTGGTGAAATGGCTCATTTAGTGAGCCCCATAATTAATTTTTTATTTAGGTCAAATAATGAATATCATTCATGGGTTCGCAGAATGGTGAATTGTGATTGCTAAGTTGTAAAAGAGCTCTACAACCAATGATGTAGAGGATCTCTACTCACGCTAAGTATACATTTTTTTTCTGCACCCAAGAAAATTGATTAAGAGCGTGTTTGGGAACTTTTGAGAAATTGGCGGATTATAATCCATCATTATTGTTAAAATAATAAAAAATAATAAAAGTTATTTCTATAATCATAAGGGGTATAGTTTTTCTTTCACTTGATCAAACTTCAAGACTTATAATCCATCAAAAATAAGCTAGAATATCGTAGTTAATCCTAGCTTATTTTTTGATAGATTATAAGCAAAAATAAGTTATTTGTTAAATATCTCAAAGCAGTTTATAAGTCACTTTGATTATCTGCCAAACATGCCCTAAGAATCAATCTCGAAATTAGTAAATTAATAAGACCGTTGCTCCTCCAGTTACATTTGGCATTAATAACAAAGACTGGTTTCGATAGCAGTACTTCTATTATTTTCAATTAAAATTGATTTAGAGCTAATGTTTAGCTATCTTTGATTTGATATAAGTTTGCATTAGATTAAATTTGACCTTTTTCTCACTTGCAAAATTTTTGGACTTGAAGTAACATGATTTATTTCAAACTAGCATTCACAGATTGGTTCTGATTTGATTATTAGCCAAATTAGCTCAAGTTAAAAACTAGATTAAATCGAAATATTGAGTTGTCAAACTAAGGTGTATTTGTCAACCACTCAAAAACAGGATCAAATTAATGACCTGGTTTTATTCTAAACTAGTTTAGGAATAAACTAAGAAGATCGGTTAAACAAACTACTAGTTTAAGGATCATATTTTCTACCCCAGTAAACTAGAATAATAAATGGAGCCAATATTGGCCTAGCTTTTGCAAAAACACGGAGGCACTCGATCTGACCTATTTTGAGTGATTGTCAGACATATCCCAAGGGTTAGCTTGGCAACCACGAATAACTAGATTTATATGGAGAATATAAGATATTAGGGACACCCCTGTGAAGGGGCGCCTCTTTTTGTTATAGCCAAAGACATAGTGACGATGAAAGGAGTTGAGATTATTGAGTGATTGATTGTAATATTTGTTGATCACTAATGGAATCGTGATCTTATCATTCTGAAGGGCTAAATTACCAGATTGACCTAAAAACTAACACCGCTCTACCACTCTAGCCTAAAAACTAACGCCGACGACACTCTAGCCTAAAAACTCATAAATACAGCAACAAGTAGACCTGTCTGGCCGAAAACTTAAATTAGTTGTTAATTTAAGAGAAAAATTAGGAGATTTTTTTCATATAGGCCCTCAATCTCCCATATTTTTTGGTTTTACCCCCTCCAGTTTTAAAATTTGGAGGAAAAAAAAACTCCTCTCTCCCTCCCTTTCCACCATCTCCTACCTCCTCTTTCTCGCCATCTCCTCCATTCTTTTCTCCTGCCCATCCTTAACCTCCCCTCCTCTCTTCTACTCTCTCTCCCTCATTTTCCGCATATCCATTCTTACTTCCTCCTTTCCCTTTTCTCCAGCCCCATATCTTCTTTACTTTCTTTAACTTCTCTTTCTGAATGTTTTGATGTTGGGTCTGAGAGAGGAAGAGGAGGGAGTTGATTTTTCAATAGAATATTTAATGTTGGAGATTGGGAATGGGCGGAGCAAGGAGGAAGAGGTGATAGGAGAGAAGAACGGGGAGTGGGAGAGAGAAAAAAGGAGTAAGGAGAGGGAGTGAGAGAGAGATGGAGGTTAGGGATCGGGAGGAGGAGAGAATGGAGGAGATGGTGGAAAGGAGAAGATAAGAGTGAAGAGAAGAGAAAGGAGGGAGAAGGAGTGGGAGAGAGGAGGGAAGGTTGAGAATATGGAGAGAAGAGAATGAAGGAGATGGTAGGAAGGATGAGGGAGGAGATGGTGGGAAGAAGGTTTTTTAATTTAATAAACTTTAAAACATGGGGAATTAATCCAAAAAATATGAGAGATTGAGGGGCTTATATGAAAAAATCCATTAATTTTTTGCTTGAAAATCACCTCCGGCAATAGGCATATTTGTTGCCTTATTTCGAAGTTTTAGACTAGAGTGTTGTGGCCGCTTTTAGGCCGAGAGGTAAAACGGTGTCAATTTTAGGCTATTTATTTATTTATTTATTTATTTATTTATTTATTTATTTATTTATTTATTTATTTATTTATTTATTTATTTATTTATTTATTTATTTATTTATTTATTTATTTATTTATTTATTTATTTATTTATTTATTTATTTATTTATTTTTTTTTAATTTTACCTCTATGTGAATTGCTAGACTGGGTAATCAAAAAATTTTATTTATTGTGCATCTTGAATGCGAGGTTCCCCACATCCTAGATTGCAGAGAACTCCTACAATTGGTGAAATGGCTCATTTAGTGAGCCCCACAATTAATTTTTTTTATTTAGGTCAAATAATGAATATCATTCATAGGGTTCGCAGAATGGTGAATTGTGATTGCTAAGTTGTAAAAGAGCTCTACAACCAATGATGTAGAGGATCTCTACTCACGCTAAGTATACATTTTTTTTTTCTGCACCCAAGAAAATTGATTAAGAGCGTGTTTGGGAACTTTTGAGAAATTGGCGGATTATAATCCATCAAAAATAAGCTAGAATATCGTAGTTAATCCTAGCTTATTTTTTGATAGATTATAAGCAAAAACAAGTTATTTGTTAAATATCTCAAAGCAGCTTTATAAGTCACTTTGATTATCGCCAAACATGCCCTAAGAATCAATCTCAAATTAGTAAATTAATAAGACCGCTGCTCTTCCGTTACATTTGGCATTAATAACAAAGACTGGTTTCGATAGCAGTACTTCTATTATTTTCAATTAAAATTGATTTAGAGCTAATGTTTAGCTATCTTTGATTTGATATAAGTTTGCATTAGATTAAATTTGACCTTTTTCTCACTTGCAAAATTTTTGGACTTGAAGTAACATGATTTATTTCAAACTAGCATTCACAGATTGGTTCTGATTTGATTATTAGCCAAATTAGCTCAAGTTAAAAACTAGATTAAATCGAAATATTGAGTTGTCAAACTAAGGTGTATTTGTCAACCACCCAAAAACAGGATCAAATTAATGACCTGGTTTTATTCTAAACTAGTTTAGGAATAAACTAAGAAGATCGGTTAAACAAACTACTAGTTTAAGGATCATATTTTCTACCCCAGTAAACTAGAATAATAAATGGAGCCAATATTGGCCTAGCTTTTGCAAAAACACGGAGGCACTCGATCTGACCTATTTTGAGTGGTTGTCAGACATATCCCAAGGGTTAGCTTGGCAACCACGAATAACTAGATTTACATGGAGAATATAAGATATTAGGGACACCCCTGTGAAGGGGCGCCTCTTTTTGTTATAGCCAAAGACATAGTGACGATGAAAGGAGTTGAGATTATTGAGTGATTGATTGTAATATTTGTTGATCACTAATGGAATCGTGATCTTATCATTCTGAAGGGCTGAATTACCAGATTGACCTAAAAACTAACACCGCTCTACCACTCTAGCCTAAAACTCATAAATACAGCAACAAGTAGACCTGTCTGGCCGAAAACTTAAATTAGTTGTTAATTTAAGAGAAAAATTAGGAGATTTTTTTCATATAGGCCCTCAATCTCCCATATTTTTTGGTTTTACCCCCTCCAGTTTTAAAATTTGGAGGAAAAACTCTCTCTCCCTCATTTTCCAGATATCCATTCTTACTTCCTCCTTTCCCTTTTCTCCAGCCCCATATCTTCTTTACTTTCTTTAACTTCTCTTTCTGAATGTTTTGATGTTGGGTCTGAGAGAGGAAGAGGAGGGGGTTGATTTTTCAATAGAATGTTTAATGTTGGAGATTGGGAATGGGCGGAGCAAGGAGGAAGAGGAGATAGGAGAGAAGAACGGGGAGTGGGAGAGAGAAAAAGGGAGTAAGGAGAGGGAGTGAGAGAGAGATGGAGGTTAGGGATCGGGAGGAGGAGAGAATGGAGGAGATGGTGGAAAGGAGAAGATAAGAGTGAAGAGAAGAGAAAGGAGGGAGAAGGAGGGAGAGAGGAGGGAAGGTTGAGAATATGGAGAGAAGAGAATGAAGGAGATGGTAGGAAGGATGAGGGAGGAGATGGTGGAAAGGAGAAGATAAGAGTGAAGAGAAGAGAAAGGAGGGAGAAGGAGGGAGAGAGGAGGGAAGGTTGAGAATATGGAGAGAAGAGAATGAAGGAGATGGTAGGAAGGATGAGGGAGGAGATGGTGGAAAGGAGAAGATAAGAGTGAAGAGAAGAGAAAGGAGGGAGAAGGAGGGAGAGAGGAGGGAAGGTTGAGAATATGGAGAGAAGAGAATGAAGGAGATGGTAGGAAGGATGAGGGAGGAGATGGTGGAAAGGAGAAGATAAGAGTGAAGAGAAGAGAAAGGAGGGAGAAGGAGGGAGAGAGGAGGGAAGGTTGAGAATATGGAGAGAAGAGAATGAAGGAGATGGTAGGAAGGATGAGGGAGGAGATGGTGGAAAGGAGAAGATAAGAGTGAAGAGAAGAGAAAGGAGGGAGAAGGAGGGAGAGAGGAGGGAAGGTTGAGAATATGGAGAGAAGAGAATGAAGGAGATGGTAGGAAGGATGAGGGAGGAGATGGTGGAAAGGAGAAGATAAGAGTGAAGAGAAGAGAAAGGAGGGAGAAGGAGGGAGAGAGGAGGGAAGGTTGAGAATATGGAGAGAAGAGAATGAAGGAGATGGTAGGAAGGATGAGGGAGGAGATGGTGGAAAGGAGAAGATAAGAGTGAAGAGAAGAGAAAGGAGGGAGAAGGAGGGAGAGAGGAGGGAAGGTTGAGAATATGGAGAGAAGAGAATGAAGGAGATGGTAGGAAGGATGAGGGAGGAGATGGTGGAAAGGAGAAGATAAGAGTGAAGAGAAGAGAAAGGAGGGAGAAGGAGGGAGAGAGGAGGGAAGGTTGAGAATATGGAGAGAAGAGAATGAAGGAGATGGTAGGAAGGATGAGGGAGGAGATGGTGGAAAGGAGAAGATAAGAGTGAAGAGAAGAGAAAGGAGGGAGAAGGAGGGAGAGAGGAGGGAAGGTTGAGAATATGGAGAGAAGAGAATGAAGGAGATGGTAGGAAGGATGAGGGAGGAGATGGTGGAAAGGAGAAGATAAGAGTGAAGAGAAGAGAAAGGAGGGAGAAGGAGGGAGAGAGGAGGGAAGGTTGAGAATATGGAGAGAAGAGAATGAAGGAGATGGTAGGAAGGATGAGGGAGGAGATGGTGGAAAGGAGAAGATAAGAGTGAAGAGAAGAGAAAGGAGGGAGAAGGAGTGGGAGAGAGGAGGGAAGGTTGAGAATATGGAGAGAAGAGAATGAAGGAGATGGTAGGAAGGATGAGGGAGGAGATGGTGGGAAGAAGGTTTTTTTTAATTTAATAAACTTTAAAACATGGGGGAATTAATCCAAAAAATATGAGAGATTGAGGGGCTTATATGAAAAAATCCATTAATTTTTTGCTTGAAAATCACCTCCGGCAATAGGCATATTTGTTGCCTTATTTCTGAGTTTTTAGACTAGAGTGTTGTCGGCGTCAGTTTTTAGGCCAGAGAGGTAAAACGGTGTCAATTTTTAGGCTAATATGATATTTTATCCTATTCTGAATATGTACATATTCATATTGATTGGCCAAGCCTTGTTAAATCCCTTTTATAATTGTTTTATTTGTTTTTCTTTTCATGATTTGCGATAATATAGAGCTGTGTTGTTAATGATTCTTGCATGGAACGTATCAAATACATATGTCACGGAAGCTCTTCCACTTCGACCACCAGTTCCTCTTCGTCCTCACACCATCCATAGAAAAATATACTCTTTTTTCTATGTTCTTATTTTCAATCCTCTTAACTACCGTCCTAATTTATCATTATTAATTAGATATTCATGACCAATAGTTTCCCACCCTCCCAAACTCTTAAAAAGGACCAAGTTTCGTTTTAGACCCTTTTATAAATTTATTTCCAAAAATCGACCCCTTTCAAATTTAATCACAAATTTTGACTGGTTTACCGGTTGGTGAAACAGTTAATGGTAAATAAATCTTCACGATTTGAAATCCCGTGAAGATTAGTGCTAATACCATGGAGTTCACACACAGGCGATAATCGGTTATAAACTTCAGTTTCAAATCCCGTGAAGTTTAATAACTTATTCTGATTCGACCCGATTTATTTTGTTTGGTTGGCGGGTCGAAATTAACAAATAATTGAAAGGGTTGTTTTTACAATTAAATTCCTAAAAGGGTCTAAAACAAAAATTTATCCTCTTAAAATTTGAAGTTGGCTTGGGTCAATGGCAAATAAATTTGAAAGGGGTTATTTTTTACAATTAAATTCCTAAAAGGGTCTAAAACTAAAATTTGTCCTCTTAAAAGTAACACCGCTAGGTTCCCACCCTCCCAAACTCTTCTCCTCAAATAATAATTGTGCAGTTTTACCAAAAAATAGTATTCTCTCGAGAACCACCCACCTTCCTCCTCCTCCTCCTCCTCCTCCTCCTCCTCCTCCTCCTCCTCCTCCTCCTCCTCCTCCTCCTCCTCCTCCTCCTCCTCCTCCTCCTCCTCCTCCTCCTCCTCCTCCTCCTCCTCCTCCTCCTCCTCCTCCTCCTCCTCCTCCTCCTCCTCCTCCTCCTCCTCCTCCTCCTCCTCCTCCTCCTCCTCCTCCTCCTCCTCCTCCTCCTCCTCCTCCTCCTCCTCCTCCTCCTCCTCCTCCTCCTCCTCCTCCTCCTCCTCCTCCTCCTCCTCATCCTCTTCCCCTCCCCCGACACCTCCCCCGCTTTCCCCGTCGCCCTCGCCGCCCTCCTCCTCCTCTTCCTGGTCGCCCACCTCTACATCTCCGCCGTATGGCACCTGGCGTCCGTCGTCTCCGTCCTCGAACCCCTCCACGGCCTGGCTGCAATGCGGAAGTCCCGCGAGCTCCTGCGCGGGAAGACGCTGGCCGCGTCGGTCCTCGTGGTGGTTTACCTCGGGGCTTGTGGGATGATTGGGACTTTGTTTAGGTTGATTGTGGTTTGGGGGCCGGAGGAGGAGGCGGAGGAGGGGGCGTTTGTGGTGGGGACGGGGGCGAAGGTTGTTTTCGGTGGGGCGCTGGTGGCGATGCTGGTGGTGGTGAATCTGGTGGGGCTCTTGGTGCAGAGTGTGTTTTATTACGTGTGCAAGAGTTATCATAGGGAGGGGATTGATAAGAGGGTGTTGTATGATCATTTGGGCGGGTATTTGGGGGAGTATGTGCCGCTGCAGAGCTCGATCCAGATGGAGACCTTGTGAGCTTTGACATTGTAAGAAAAAAGAACAATTTTTTTAACGTATTTTTTCTTCTTCCTTTAGTCTTCATTTTTTTCTGTTCATGTTAATGTTATGGAGCAATGTGGATGGAATTAAAGATAGAAACTATGAGTACATATTAATGGTTAACAAAGAGATGCTCTTTATTGCTAATGTAGTTTAGTTTTGTAATGGAATGTTTGATTTTTATACTTCCTTGATATAGTGAGTTCTTTTATTGATCTTTTGCTCTATATGATGCCCTAATCAACGGCAAGATTTTCTTTTTAAAACAAACTCGTTAAGTTATAGTTCCTAGATGATCTTGCCTTTTTGAGGTAGAATTTCCCTATGTACGGTTGATGGGAACTGGTTGTGGGGATCAAATAAGGTAAGAAAGAGTTAGATTATGTGGTTGTTATAAGCTGATAAAAGGAGTTTTGAGTATGTCATAAGTTTATAAGAAATGTGCATTGCAGGTCCAACATATATTGTCGCTCCATGCCTTTTTTTACCTCTTGACAAGGGGTGCTTGCTCTTTGCATACCGTTAGTTTTCTTTTTAGAGTGCAGTTCATCGTAGGAATCGTGGAGTTGATTGAATGATACATTGATAACCTTAGAATGCCAATCTCTCATTGTTCTATAGTCTACTCTATTTCAGTTTATGATCAATTTCAAGTAAAGTAAAAGCATCTAAGTTGGGGGAGTAAGGAACAGAGACGATAAACAGGTAGTTATGTTAAGAGTAAAAACATCATGTCTATGTTTTTGTTGGTAAGAAGATCAGTAGGTTTCATTACCGAAAAGTTCCTGATCTCACAGACATCATTAAAACTCATCAACCTCAACCCTTCCAAATCTCTCTAAACAAGAAGAGAAAAAAACAGAAAACACTCCCTATACATCGAAAAATGTCAGTACCATCCAACTCTAAAAGCTCTCAATAACTGAAAATAAACAGCTTGTTATCTCCTAAGCCCTCAAAACAAATTCAAAACAAATTCTGCATAAATCTTCATATCCTTACACCATTTCCTGTTACTTTGAGTATAACATCATGTGCATGTTGAAGAATGTAAAATGAAGAAAGATGTTAAATGAAGCATAGTTACAGTGAATAATTAATTTTTTTCTATTTTCTTGTCCTTAATGTGGCCATCCTCCTTTATTGTTTCCCCTGGGTTTGTTCATGGGTATCACTTCTCGCTAATGTATTAGAGTACTTTCATGGGCATACATCACTCTGTGGTAAGGCTGCTAGCCAAAAGTGTAACCAATCTTAGAAATGATATAAATGTTTGACTAAAGTCACTAAACAACCTAATCATGGTAGTGTTAGTTTTTGGATTAAATTCAAAATAGTCAAACTATTACTTGATTTAGTTTTTGGATTAAATTCAAAATAGTCAGATGGGATAGATGGAAACAACAGTTTTCAATCAAATAATTATCTAATACAGCAAATGTTCTGAATTTGGTGAAAGAGGTTTTTTAAAGAACAATGGAAATATAGTGTACATTCTGCACACAATAATGAGTACCCTATGGACATTCTTTTGGCATATATGAGTTTTCCATGCTAATTATTTGGAAGATTAGAGGTTGTTACATGATCCACCATCTATTCTAGATTTAAGAAGATGATGAAGAAGGAGTAGCTTCCCAAATAGCATAATTTGGCTATTAATTTGATGTGGTCATAATTAAATGCATACATAGTTTTGGCTCAGTCAGAGACACATGAGCAAAAGGAAGGTTGGACCTATTTCCATTCCAGATTATAAAAGCGCTAGGCGGCCTAGGTGTCAGACCCGGAGCCTAGGATTTTTCCTTTTTTTAAGTTACAATCAATGTTATTGAAAGAGTTCAGCACCACTAGGTGCGAAACTGGCACCTAGCGCGTAGGCACTAGGCCTTGGAAGATTTATTTATTTATTTATTTATTGTTTAAGTGGTGATAGAGGAGGTTTTGCTGAAGATCAGAGGAGTTGGAGGAGGTGTTAGTAGTTGGTGGAGGAGTCCGGAGGAGTTTAGAGGAGGTTAGAGGACGTGGAGGTAGCAACAGAAGAAATCACGACCAAGACCTAGCCGGGCAGTCCGCATAAGTGGTCTCTGCTGCCCTAGGCGCTCTCAAGACCTAGGCGGGTGGAGCCTAGGCGGCCTAGGTACTGCCTAAGACTAGGTAGGAGCCTAGGCGGGCTAGACGGAGCTTTTTAAAACATAGTTCCATTTGCGTGGCTGTGGGAATAAATCATGGTAGGATATATTAGGTAATGGAGCAGGATAAGTTTGTTGCACCTTTATCATGAAAACAATGTGATTTTGAAAGGAAAAAAGGGAAGAGGATGGGAAACTTATTACGCAGCAGTTCCTTACCTTATATGAATTGCCCTTTGCCAACAAGTACTAGTATCATGCCTTAACAATAACTCAACCAAACTCACAATGCTACAATGTAGGCCATGATTGAAACCAAAATCCATCTGCATCCACTACCACTTCATTGCACAGACCCCTGTAGTATCATGGTTTTGAACTTCCCATTCCTGTAGTTCATTGTTTCAGATAAATCCCCTGGGTTAAATTTGTTGACTCTTTTACCCTTGGTGAAATTTTGGCAGATTTTGCCTCTAGGTGTAATTAGTGAGTCTATCTGACGGTAAAAGGCTCAAAAAGAAAATTAACCCAGGGTGTCTGCCTGTAACGATGAAACTACGGGGGTTGTAAGTTCAAAGCAACAATACTAGAGGGGGTCTATGTACAATTAACCCTTTTCTCAAAGAAGAAGAAGGGGAATCCTCTACAGAGTTCTCATCAAAGAGATGAAAACTGTTCTCATTGTATCTATTGCCAATTTTTTTAGCATGAATTCCTATATATCTGCATTCATTCAACTGAATTTTCCATTTTATTTAGTCCCATAGTACCACCACTATCATGTCTATTGATTTCTTTGTGAACTTTCTTTTTTGATCCATATGAAATTTGTTCATCCTGGGTTCTCATGTTACAATAGTGGTATACACCATGTAATCTATTCTGTATTCACCAGAAAGCAGAATTCTCTCTTCTTATTGTATAAAGCAGAAATTGAAGAGGATTCTTTTAGTCATAAAGAGTTCTTTCACTTCTTAACCCAATTTAATATTAGGCACAATAATGGAATCCAGTAAATGTGTCTAAATGATTTTACATTGAGACAGGTGTACGTCGTCTGTATTTATTGTTTTAACATTTTTAGACATTTTCCTTGACAAAAGGACTGAAAATGCATCTTGCATTTTTATTTCCCTATTTTTTTTGCTTCTTCTTGGCAGGCGGTTTTGCTGGGGTAGGGAAGGGATGTTTTTTTCGATGGGCTACCACGAAAGATTTGTCGCATTTCTTCCCTAACTCAAAGGCACAATAACATTATGTCCACGAGTCACACTAGACTCGTAAAGCACCAAAATACATCTCAACACCCTCCCACCGCTACAACCTTGTAAACATCCCCTGGATCAGTTTATAACTGACCAGAAATCCCACCGCTTCCCTACCTCAATTCTCATTCCCCATCTTCTCTTCATTTCTTCAAAGCGAAAGAACCCAAGAACTCAAATCTGTTGCAATGGATCCCCAAGTAGTAAAGAACCGAACCATTTTCTTCTTATCTGCATTCGGGAATCCATCTTTATCCTCCGCTCGTCTCCTTACACCTTCATCCTCATCGCCCTCACCTTCATCTTCCCCCTCTCCTTTGCGATCCTTGCCGATACCCTTGTGTCACGCCCACCCTTCATCCACCTCCAACTTTTCTCCACTTTCTCTCAGTTGCTTCTTTTCCTTCTACATCAATTTTCCTACCTCATGCTTCTCTTTGCCTTCTCCCTCTTTGTCGCTGCCGTTGTCTGCACTGTGTCCTCCGTCTACACTTCAAAATCCATCACCTTCATGTCCATCCTTTCTTCCATCCCGTTGCTCATTCCCCGCCTCCATAAAACTTTAGTCTGTGTCTCTGCCATCATGCTTTTATACTACGCAACTTTTTTTCTTTCCATCCTTGCACTCCTCAAGCTCCCACCTAGCCTTTATTCCCACCTCTTTGTCTTTACCCTTCTCATTACCTCCCTTCTCTTCATCTTTGTCTATAGCATGATCTCTATGATGTGGCATCTTGCCAGTGTCGTGTCGATCCTTGAGTCTGTCTGTGCTATTCCTGGGATGAAAAAGAGCAATGAATTGCTTCGTGGGCTGATGGAGATAGCATCAGATTTTATCGTTGTATATCTTGTTGCTTGTGTAGCTATTGTGGAGGCTTTTAAAGCGGTGGCAATTAAAGGGCCTGAGGATGAAGGGGCCTTAGAAATTGGGCCGGGACCAAAGCTTTTGATTGCTGTGGCCCTTGTGGGGATTCCAATGGTGGCAAATATTGGTGGTTTCCTAGTTCAGAGCATATTTTATTATGCGTGCAAGACTTATTATCCTATGGGGATTGACATGATTGTCTCAGATGATAACTTGGACGAGTACCTGGGGGATGATATACCGCTTAAGAGCTCAGTAGACATAGACACCCTTTGTGTTTAAGGCTTTTTATGTGTGTCTGTAGTAAGTGTGTCGTCTATGTAAGAAATAATGAGGATGAGTGAAATGAGCAAATAAAGGTTCGGGTTCTGTGCTAATTAGTTGCGAAGAAATGTACAATGTACGTGATAGCTGATGTGGGTTAAATTGTTGTTTCCTTATTGACTATGTTCCATATGTGTCATATGTTATTCCACATTTATTGTGGGTTGTTCACTGGTATTTGTTACCTCTGGTACTCGGATGAGTTATTGACTTATTGCCTAGAGCGCAAACCAATTTTGAGAATGATAAATAACCAAAGACTATCAGCCATAAAGTTTTGTGCACCTCGTTGTTTCTTGTTGTGGCTATCTACTAAATCTCAACTTAGAAAAAGCTCATGTTCTCTTTCTGTCAATTCTGAAACCATGAAACCTCCATAATAGTTTTAACTTTAAACACACTTGTAGATTGAGATATTGCTTGGATGATAAACAGGTTTCAAAGTAGGGTTTTCTGTGTATATGTGTATTCCTTGTACATTCAGACTAGAATTCTTATCATCCTCAAGCAGACTCACTTCTTGGCTATCATAGTATACATTGGCTGTATGGTCTAACTAGACATCTTTACTAATGGAGAACATCTTCACTTCTGTGTATATGCATATTCCTAATAAATTCAGACCAGAATCCTGGGCATTCTCAAGCTCTTGGTTACACAGTGAGTGCATTGGATGCAGTATATTTCTTACCTCGCTAGTTTGGGAATCTAGTTTACATTAATGGGGTTATAGACATCTTCTAATAGGAATGTTTGGCTTGCGTGGACAGACAGTGCACTCTTCACCACTAATAAGATGATATCCTTTTGTCAAAAGGTGTTGTGAAGAATCACATAAGAATCTAAGTTCAGAACTATCACAGTACAAAATTACTTTTATTTAATACTTAAAATACCTACACGGCTAACTTGCCCTCAAACTTGGTGCATGAATCGTATGAGCAGTTTAACCAACTTCCCTGTATAAGTTGAGAAATGCTGACATCTATGGGAACTTTAGGGGTCACTGATACCAGTTAGATGACCCTGAAATGTTGCGGAGAATTATGTTCTTCAAGCAAATGACAGAGCTTTACATATATAATTGTAGATCATTTGACTTCCCAGTATAAGTTGAGAAATGCTGACATCTATGAGAACTTTAGGGGTCACTGATACCAGTTAGATGGCCCTGAAATGTTGCGGAGAATTATGTTCTTCAAGCAAATGACAGAGCTTTATATATATAATTGTAGATCATTTGTTGCAGACTCTCATAAATTTGTATTTATGGTTCAAAATGGTATTGCTGAGGATCAGGGATGCTCCAGGTGTCAGTTTTTTTTTTTAAATTTTAAGAATCAGAATGTGTTATTGTCAGAAGGCTGGGATCAGCACCACAGTTTGCAAGGGTTCACACTACAAAGTTGTTATCTTTTTCCTCTTAAAGAGATTTATATATATTAGCTTGTTGGTTATGTGGTTCTCGCATCTTGTTGATCTTATTGCACGAAGCAGTTATAGTAGTGCTAGTTCTTCGTGTAAGGCTGACCCCAACCCCACCCACCCCCACCTCGAAATGTTCTAATTATATTTAGTGGAATCCGTCTTTGATTCACCTTTTGCTACGTTTATCTAGATATGGTATCCCGTAGAAAGTGATGTCAAATTTAAATGTCTTGCTTGCTTGAGTCATGACTTGCAAAGAGGTTTTGTTTGTTAAATTTATAGGGGTTTTGGCATATATACCAACTGCAAATATTAATGTTCTCATCGGGGCACTTATTTACCTTGATCTGGTATTGCTATATTTGTCAAATCAATGAAAGGTTCTAGTGGTTTGGATGCTTACTATGGTATTATTGAGAATAAATGATACATTATGGGCATATATGACTGGCTATACCATGTATACATGAAGTGCAATCAGGCATTGGTATGTATATATATACACTGGAGTTCCGTTTACCATGATTTACATTATGTAGCAGTCACTTGAGCTATTTTATTTCTTGATATGAATCTGCTGCTTGAATACCTTATTTGATCCGGTTTCTCATTTTGGTCATAGATTTGAATAGGAATGTCAATATAAGTCATGTTACATTTTTCACGATTTTATAGCAGGCCCTGTTCTTGTGCATAGCTTTTATTAGATCAAAACTTTGGCATCAATTTACAATTTGGTCATCATTTTCATGATATTTGTGCATCATAGCAGACACCAGCGCATGGAAAAGGTTTATATACTGATAAGAACATGATAATGATATTGATGGTTCTTTATTCTTTCATTATGTTGTATGGGTTCCCGCTATCACTTTTTCTTTTAATTGAAAGAGTTTTATGCCTGTTATATGATGCAACAAGATTATCATTACTTTTCTTTTTCAGGAGATCTTTTGTTTAAAGATGAAGGATCATGTACATCATGTAGCCTGATTTGTTCTTCTATTGAGATGGTCTAACCGAATGTCTGGTACTATAGATCCAAGGCACTAAGGCTATTCTTCATTTCTGGTGAAGCTGGTTTAATGGAGTCAGATTAGCAATAAGTTTAGTACCAGACAAAATGAGATTATGAATGGAAGCTGGATAAATGAGATTTATGATAGTTGTGTAAATAAAAGCCTCAGCCCCAATGTCAGCGACATTGAGAATATTTTTGACTCTTGAGAAAGCTGCAGTTTTGTAGGAGAGAGCTGATTCTCAATTTTGAATTGTGCGTTCTAATCAAGCGTACAAGCGCCTGTATTTTAAAACTTTGCTATACTTAATATTGATGCGTTCTGTTCTTTGTAGGTACTCTTCAAGCAGTATGCCTTGTAATTATTTTCTCCCACAAATTTCATGCTTCTACGCTTCTTGTTGAAATGGCAAAAATATAAAGTTTTAAGTTTTGCGTACACTGTCAAACAACTGTCAGATTTATCTACAAAATAATTCTCCAAAACACAACACATACCAAATTCCTTGAAACAAAATCTTTACAAACTAAGCGCGCTCCAGAGTAATCATGACCTATAAAAACCATACTCAACAAAATTCAGGACACGGTTATGTTAACGTTATGACTTTGGAGATAAAGCAACTGTTGGCTGATAATAGTCCATCCAATTCATCTCGTTTGCCTTAAATTTTTTGACAGAATCAAGTATATACCATAACAGGTACAAATAATGCCTCTTCAAGAAAAGTTACTGAACAGTTATAATATTCAGACCATCTCATTTTTTGCTGCAAGTTGAAATAAACATGAAGTCAACATCGCCCCTAAAACAGCTAACACATAACAATAGTTCCTACTACAAGAGCAAAATAAAGTACCGATATCAACAACTTCAGTCACATACTACTGTTAGCAGAAAAACATAAACCTAACATTAACTTTACTTTAGCCATTATCAGGCATCTGCTGTTGTTGATGCTGCTGCTGTGCTTGCTGTTGTTGGGCTGATTGCACTTGAGGCCACATATAAGCCCCAGGATGAGGTTGATGAGCAGCATAGAAATCAGCAGACTGATCCATGTTTTTCCCCATAAACATGCCTGGATGCTGTTGAGGAGCATAATAATAAGGAATAGAATCAGCCGGCCCCCCAACCATAGGCAACGCAGCTCTCGGAATCCCAAGTCCCTCTTCCTTCAACTCGTCTCTAGGAACTATATCAACCAAGAAATCAAATATATCAGTCCTCGTTATAGCGGCAGCGATATCATTCTTCTGGAGTGTCCTCCTCTTGTTTTCTTCAGTATTGATCCATGACCTAAGTGTTAATTCCAGTATGAATATTTCACAAGCCTTGGCAAATACAACAGGGGCCTCAGCTGATATCATTCGTACGTCTTCATCAGCCTTCATGATCTTTTTTATCCGTGCAAGTGGCAGGCTGTGGTTTCTGAAGTCGGTGGTTTGCTCAATCTCTAGGATTCGCTCAGCCCAGAAGGCCTGAAGCTGTTGATTTTGCTGCTGTTGTTGTTGGAGGTGGAATTGGTGTGCTTGTTGGAAAGTGAGCTGAGCTGAAGATGTAGGAAAGGATGAGGCTGGAGGAGGACCAGGCATTGTAGCTTGTTGGTAGTGGGGAGCAGCGTAGGCTATTTCTGCAGCACTGCTACTTGGAACTCCTACAGCGGGATGAGCTGGTGGAGACTGTTCCATTGTATGAGCATGCTTCAGCATTCTCTTGAGTTATGGTCCTACCAGATATGATAAATAATGAGGATTTGTCAACATATCAAAAACAATGCTCCAGCTAGCTTAACTTTCGAGACAAAAAAGAAAAAAAGGATCCACAATGTATGCTATAAATTACCGATCATGTCATTAAATAATTGATATTTTCAATAGATGTTACCGTCCAACTCTGGTGTTCAGCAGTTCTAAATAATTAGGGCCACAGCAATGATTAAAAGGTTACTCTCTAGTGTTTATTCTTTGATGGAGTTTCCAAAGCTTACTTCTTCCCCACAAATTAGTTTCAGTGTACCTATCCTTGGTTCAGCCGCGAATCCCCACCTAGATACTAGTTTGAACCATACAATCAAATCCACAAGTCACAGGCTCACAGCTGCCAAAACCCAAATAGTAAACAATACTTGAAGATCTGAGGATAGAAGGTCCAAAACTCAGGTTCGTTGTGACTTTATATAGATGCTAAACTCATCTAAAATTTTGGAAACCGGAAAAGAAACGAGAATCTAAGCATAATATGTAACCAAGTGTTTGTAGGACTTGTAATTTGCAAATAATGGCATTACAAACAAGAAAAGATTTTGACAAGAGACTTGGCAACTTTTAGAACTGGGAGTCGAATTCTTCCATTCAAATTCAAAAACACTCCCTTAAATCTGATCTATATCCTTTAAATCCTAAACAAAAAACAAAGTGTTTTAAGAGGATTTTATCCACAGACCAACAACACACAAATGGACGGTCAAAGCAACATGTGGGTTAGATCTGTGATTTTGGTCATACAAAATCTCAATCAAAACATTTGTTCATGGTCGACACCCTTAAAAAACTTTGTACACCAATTTTAGATGAGTCCTAAAAATTGTAGACCATTAAATTAAAAAATCAGTAGTTACTATTTTCTGCCCACCTGATTTATAGGCAGAAGAAATGTTTAAAGTACTTAAGTTTGGTTTTTATGCACTTCAGATGAAGTACATTGTTCATGGACCAACTAGGCACAAATGGATGGCCGAAGTAACATGTAGGTCGGATCTATGATTTTGGACATATAAATCTTGATCCAAGCATTTGATCATGATCAAAGCATTTAAAAACCCCTGCACACCAATTCTAGTCAGGGTTTCTAAATCGTTGTCTCTAGTCTATACCCAAAGCCATGGAAAAGCATTTGATCATGCTCATGGTGCTAGGGAATGAAGATACTACCATAGAGGAATTTAAGAATTCAAATCATGATCGAACATAGTTAGTAGTTCAGATTGGTATCATATGATAACATTCCAGGAACAATAAATCAATCAGTAGCCCACAGCACGTGAACCAAACTGCAATGAGACAGTTACCAATTTTTTCTTTTCGCAGATAAAAGTCTAGAGATTGAAAAGAATCACTGATAAGATCATGAAAAGATCTCAAAGAATACCTCTGTGATAACACATTCTTTTGAACAAAAAAAGGAACAAATTTATGAACAATGTTCTTGATACATTTTGAGCTAGGGATGCAGCGTGGAAGATTAGATGGACAATAAGGACAACTGCCATGTCAAGAATACAACTAGACCTTGTTGAATTAACTAGTTGGTTTTCATACCCAGGTAAGGGTCCAACGAAAAGGCTGAATGGTATATTGCCAAATTTGTCGCTAGTGAGTTCACTTACAAGGAGAGAAAAAAGGTCCAATTGTTACTTGTAATTGGAAATAGAGGAACTTCAGGAATTCATGAGACTGAGAATCATAAATGGATACTTCAATTGAGATGTTTAAAAGTCAAATCTCTGCAGATATTTGAATTATTCACTCCCAGTATCTAGGTCCTTCAAAAAGCGTCAACCTTATTAAGAAAATCATGGAACAAGACTTCATAATTTCCACAAGTGACATCCAAATCACTAGAAAATCATGAACACGTAATAGAGATTTCGCAAGAGACAAAATAGACAAAGTAGAGATTTTGTCGTTATGCTACAAATATAATGGAGGTGGAGTTGACTCATGAATCTACATATGATTTGAAGGAAAAGCAAATAGCAAGATTTGGAAGGTAATTAATCAAAGCTTAAGAGATAGATATGTAAAAAAAACAAAATAAAAATAAAGTATTAATGATCTAAATCCATATATTTTTAATTAGGTAACTAATCAAACAAAAAAGTTAAAAAATGCAATCAATACACCGCCTATCACTAGTCTATAAGGTCCTTTTGCGAGGTGTTAGCATAGTATTATTCTCGCGCTAAAGGATCCTTTTGTATCTGTTTAAGCAAGCATGAATGTGTGGTGTCCGATGCTTAGAACTTATTAAAGACCAGTATGGCACTCTCACGCAATTCGTTGGGTTTCTTAAAATTTGACACGTCTTCCAAGTGTAATACATGCAACACACAAGTGTCACATCTGATGCATATCAGAGACGAACTCAATTTGAAAACAGCAGATATTGTATAAAGACAGCAGAGCCTTACAGGTGTAAGTATATGTATATCAATATCAAGAAACAAGTGGCAGACAAAACAGTAGAAACTTATCATACAGAATGAAACTAAATAACAATTGAATCAGAGTTAATCAGAGATTCAGTGAAAGCAATGGTCAGGGCAGAAGAATAACATACAAAGATGCTTCTAGACAGCAACATCATCACGTTCAAGTAAATCCAATTAGAGACCAAAATGCTCATAACCTTAATAGCAAGCTGGAAATCTTGTCAATTTAAAAGTTTAACAGGTAGGGAATAAATATATTACTAAAAAGAGAGAGAAGGATCATCGGCTTGAAAATCTGCTTGGAAAATCTATATTTTGTACAGAATGAGTAAGCAACTAAATATAAAAAGCACAAGCACAAGCAAGGTAAATAAACTTCGATGCAATGTACGTCAATGTCTTAGAAAACCAATATAAAGAGAGGATCATAAAAAAAACATACTGGCAGGAAAGGGAATATGCTCATAATCATGTAGTAAAGTTTTCAATAACGCAATGTCAGTATAGACTATCGCAGAGAGAAGGAGATCCATCACTGGGAAGTGGTGAAAAATTACAAGTGCATAAGAGAATGTTTTTTCTTTCTTTTCGATGCGGAGTATACAAATTGGATGAACCAGAGAAGAAAAAAACACCTAACATAATGGTGATCATAGCCAGAAGGAAGCCAGGACATGAGGATCAAAGGGCCATTTCTAACAGAAAACAAAAGGGAATGCATCAACTCTGCTGCCAAAATCAAGTTTTCACGTATCAATAGAAAGCAACTGGCAAAAGACAGCCAAGAGAATGGGACTGAAGAGCCATTTCACCTTGTAAGAAATAACATGGTAAGTAGAAGTTCCCAATAGCAAAATATAAAGTAATCCTGAAACGGTTAAAGAGATAAGAAAGGTGCATCCAAACTTACTGATGTGCTCAAACCTCAGGTGCTTCAAAGATACATAGAATGTTTAAAAATAGAACTCCCTCTAAAAAAATGAATGAGCTGATATTCTGAGGCATGCATCATATTATCATATTGTTGGCACTCCCTTCCATCACCCAGTTTCAACTGATTTATGCAGTTTCTTAAGGCATCTCACATATGTCTGATAAAAGCTAATCAAACAAGGGTGTAAATTAACAAAATGAGAAAGTAATTACCATTGTCAACATTTCAACTCAAGTAAAGTTAATGACTACCATACATGCACGTCTTCAATTTTGCAAAATATTGATATTTTCCAATAGTAACTTCGCCAAAAGATGCAATTTTATGACTCTCTCTTTATGTTAATTTTCAATGAAAGAAGGGTGAAGTAGATAGCACATACGAAAGTTGACAAAGTTGATAATATCATAAACCACAACAAACTGCCATCAAAATCAGAGCCATAAACACCATCAAGTCCTTGATCAAGCCATCACAACTCACTTCAAACTCAAATCATAGCAAAACTAAACCTAAAACAATATCATGCATTGCAATTCACAGTAAAAAAGAAAAAAAAAAAAAGATAATTCTTTAGCAACAAAAATCTCACCTTTACCCAACAACACCTCCTCATAGCCGCCACTGCAACCAAAAGACAAATCAAAACCAAAAATCAACAAAAACCCTAATCAAAACCCTAAAAAGAAAAGCGTCCGCTTTTACCTTGGAAAACAACAAGCGTTTTATTTTGAGCTCGTGCGATTACAATTTACAAGTAAAAACCCTAGAGAGAGACCACTGAGAAAGGAACTTTGACTTGTATAGAGAGGGGAGAGAGTTGGGGCCCAGTGGAGGGAAAAAGCCTAAAATGGAATCAGATGCTGGAGGTACACGTGTTGAACCAACGTTGTGAGGTACACGTGACTCGCACGAGTTGGGAGAGGTGGCAGGCAAAGCGGGTATGTGGACGTCTACCTAGCGGGTGGGTGGGTGTAGCGTATTCGTACGTATCTCGGGTCTACCTACCAACTACTAATACACTTGGTAGGAAATGAACTCGTTAAAAGAACAAAATCTCAAATGTATACCTGTTAGCTATCAATTTCATTTTTTTTTTTAAAAAAAGACAAAACCTGAACTATCAATTTGAGGTGGGCTGTTTGGTTAGTTTTCCATAAGGGAATGATGATGTATGGAATTACCATTTCTAAATGAAATACCAAGAGATAGAGTGGTGATGCCCACTCACATGCTGTAGAAGAATGCCACTCACCACACGACTATCTCTCAGAAATTATTTAAAGAAATGAATACCACCTCATATACATTATTTCCTTTCCATAAATACATGTAATAGGAAAAGGACAGTAAAAAGTAGTTTCCATAGACAAAAAGTTTTTTGTAGTCTCAAAAAGTGGTGTTTTTCATTTTTTTAAAAAAAAAGTTTTTCTTAGTTTGGTTCAAAACATGAAAATAGGAATTCCAAATTTATAGATTCCAAATTTATAGAAAAATTTAATTTCTTATTTCTTAGTTTGGTTGGGGTGAAGAAACCAAGTGTGGGGGAGAAAGAGAGAGTTTTCGAATGTTTACCCTTTTTTAATAAGATAAAGTACGATGTGTTAGTTTTCTATCCTATTTCCACATAAAAGGAGAGGAATTAGGTTTCCATAAAATACAGCCCCTTTTTCCTACTTTATAGAAACACCTTTCTTTAAGAAAACCAAAGAAAAGTTTTATTTACTAAAATGCCACTGTTAGAGAGGTTTACTGTTTATTTTCATAAAATTGGTGAACCAAACAGCTCCTATCAGAAAACCCCATCAGATAACCTCTTAAGTTTCACAATATCAGAAAACCCCTTAAACTTTAAGATTTTATTAGAAAATCCCATCAAAGTGTTAACTGTGATTTTTCGCATGGTTGGATAGAATTACGCGGGGAGATATTTTTTTCAAGTGAAAATTGCGGTTCACACATTTAGGGAGGTTTTCTGATAAAATCTTAAAGTTAACGGGGTTTTCTGATAGTCCCTAAATTTAAGGGGGTTTCTAACATTTTGAAAGTTAAGGGAGTTATCTGATAATCGTCCAAAGTTATGGGGGGTTTTCCTGATATTAAACCAAACACTGACAGAGCCATGGTTATGCTAGGAGTACAAAACACTGACAGAGCCATTGTTGTTCTTCCTATTTATAGTGTTATCCATGAGGCTTGTCCAATTCTTAATTAGTGTAAAGGATAAGGTTTGGTAACTTTCTATAAACAAATTTGAAGAACCTTTTTCACTTATCAAAGTGCATCATTATTCATTAGTCATATTTTTGTTCATTTTAATTTAGACATGATAAAATTTCATAAAATTATGTCAATAAATTTGTTGTTTGAATATTTCTAATATTTTGAGAAGTTATTTGACGAATTGATGGGCAACACTTTAAATGTACAATTCGATGATATCAAACTTTAAACTATATACATTCAGATTCTCAGCAGATAAGAGATGATAATTCAAAAAATGTACAGTTAGTATTGATAAATATCAACACCATTTGATCAGATCCTTCCAGTACCCTCTAAGATATTATCACAGTGATTTCTTCTTTCTTGAGTTCCTACTGACAAAAGATCTTTGCATCTAATTCAAAGGTTTCTGACGTGTTAAGCATGAAAGTGATGCGGTTTTTTTGAATGCAAAAATTTGTTCTGAGTTACTACTGATGTCAACTCCTCAAGTAATACAAAACAAATGAAGTAAACCCTGTGTTTTTTAGTCAACATCTAAGACATGAACAATATAATAAGATCATCACTTTAACAGGTATATATACTTCAATTTTAATTATCGAAGTTATGACTTTAGTTTTCTAGAATTGCGTGACATCATGGCATAGAACACGATTATGAGTCTTAAAGCCCGTAAGAAAAAGGAAAAAAATAATTAGTTTAGGACTGATTATCGACTGCACAACATGAACAGACACTGAAGAAACAAATTCAAACACATTCCCCATCATAATAGTGCAGAACCATGTTTTTTTTGGGTTGTTTAATGCAATGGTTTTGGATTGCATCCAAGTTAATTCAAGTTAACAGGAATAGAGTCAAATGTCTTTGCTCTGTAGAGTTTTAAATTTCTCAAACAAAAACATAGCTATAAGAAGAACCAATTCTGTCCAGGATCAAATTCCAATTTATATTAGCTACAAAAAGCATTGTCTGGAAAAAAGAAAAAGAAAAAGGAATAAAAAGAGGACATTAGTAACATTACCTCATATAAACTATAAATTGGGTACATAAGGAGTCATGTTTCTATTTTGCTCGAAGTTGTGATAAAATTTAGTGAAATAATTGGGCATTTGAGTCATGATGATTTACAAGATTTACAGTCATCAATCCAATTGGATGCCTGCAGAGGTTTTTATATGCTATGTGCAAAAGAGATGACAAAATGCTGGTTAGGAGAAGCATTAGGATTATTCTTCAAGTACCTGGATGCTTTTGAGTATGATACCATGCATATTTAAATACAGCAAATTACCATCACAAGTCATAATCATATAAAAAGGAATTCCTAGTCATAACTTGATGAGAAACAGTCCAATCTGCATATAGAATTCTCATTCAAAGTTCTTTTTCATTTTCAGGTTTTGTAATTTTAGGCATTTCCTATTAACCAAAAGCTGCAAAGTACTTGGAGGAGTTTATAAAATAAGAGTCTGTGTGATTTTTGGTAGTGAATGCTAGTTTCTTGTGGTAGAATGAATCTTTAGCATATCTTTAGTCATCATTTTCATTAGCTAGCATCTATTGCTAGCACTTTGCAAGTGTTTTCCATATGTCATGAACTTAACACCTTTCTCATTTTTAATGTAACACTAACCTCTTCTTTCATTTGTTCCTTCTGACCAAACTGCTGCCTAACTGTCATCTTTGTCACAAACCATAACGCTAATTTGAATGTTTATATTTTATTCATTTTGAAATGCAAACTGAGAAGGATGCACAAAATAACCTCAGCCACCCTCCTTGTCTCATCTACTAGCCTATCTAAACACAGGTTTTTGGATGATCATTTGGATCCTGTGAGATGCTTGTCCTGTCTATGCAAACTCCTTCTTCCTACACTGGAATAAAAACGCAAGTTGAAGTTTAATAAATACTTTGATGTATTCTTTTTTCCCTTTTGAGCAAGCATATTGACCCGTTGACACCCTTGGGATTTTTATCACTAACAATGTCCCTTTCATTTCACATTCTTCCAACTTCGATAAATTCCAACTTTGGCAAAGTCTGATGGAATCATGGATGTTATACTTATTTTTTGCTCGTCTTAACGAAATGGTATAACCATCCTTCACGTAGTCAAACCGACTATTGTGTTGGTTAATATTATAATACTAATTCAAATCACATTACAGAGCTTTACTTGTAAACTTGACTCAATATCATGCCAATCACCAACCAATTTTCAGATTTGTTGAAATAGCATTGCTATTTTTCAATATGGAACTTAAAGATACATTTGGTTGAATTATAAGCGAAAAATACACTCCACACGTTATGCACAGAAATAGCTATCTTACAAGGATAGAGGATTAGCTTACTCTATGACAAAGTGCTCCTTATTGTAAATGGTACTGATATGTGTAGGCATAAAAAATTGCTTATCAGTACCCGATCAAAACTCGTGACGGTGGGTTGACAACCGACGATCCATTCAACAAACCGACGTCGCAAAACGCATCACGCCGCAAAACGCGTAGAGCGAGTCGACGAGCACATGAAGTAAGTCGGCAAGACGTACGAGCCAATGAAACGGCGTGCCGAGTTGGCTAAACTCAAGCATTGACGAGACGGAATCAACCGTACTTAGTCCGTCGATGCAAACGAGCCGTTTGAGCTCTGAAAGTTGATCGGACACGGACTCAAACCCAACGGCGACATCACCGGAGCAAAACTAAGCCCGGAAGACCGAAAGAATCGACGGAGAAACGGCGAAACAGCGGAAAAAAGCGACGCGAGGCGACACCTCGGCCAAATGGCCAAGGTGGCTCGCCACTGGCCGAGCCACCTCGGCAACAACTGGCGAGGTGCCTCGGCCAAGTGGCCGAGGTGGCTCGGCCACCATGGCCGAGCCACCTCGGCCAACCTGGCCGAGGTGGCTCGGCCAAGTGGCCGAGCCACTTGGCCGCGCACACATCCCCCCCTCTTTTGTATAAATAGGGGGGGGTCTTGAAGGTGGGAGAGGTCTTGGATTTGGGGGGATTTCAAGGCTTCCGGAGGCTTGGATTTTTGGTGATTTGGAAGAGCTCGGACTTCTGAAGAATTCTTGCGAGATCTACGAGTAATCGGCGCACGGTTCCGAGCACCGGCGAGCTCAAGTCCATGACGCGTCAGATCTATAAGCAAAGGTAACGAATTGGGTCGAACTAGGATACCCTCTAGATTAAGCTTCGTCTTAATCTCAGGGATAGCGCTGTGATTTCTCCTAGTAGATCTCACCCGCTCAGGCGATCCTCTCCTTCGTGAGTGTGATCCCCTCAGGCGCTTCGTTTCCTTCGTGAAACGAGCCCCTTTACATCTGTAGTTCCAGAACCCGGGTCTCTACCTGGATCGGAATTGCGCGGTGGTCCACGGACACAAAAAGTCCCCGGCACAGGCAAAGAACCCACGCAAGCGAGGACCTCGACATAACAGAGATCCTCGTGTTTGTTTAGGAAGAAGTCGCAATCTTTTTTGATTTTCATTGTACGCCTTAAAATAAAAGGCAATTTCTTTTTGAATTTTGTTGTAGGCAAAAGAAGCTGTAAACAAATTCAAATCAATGACAATCATCCCGACTTTTACCGCGAACAAGCTGGCGACCACAGTGGGAGCCACCGGCCTCAGATCGGAGGTCGTCGTGCCGCAACCGCGGATCCCTATCCCGGTGGAAGAAGAGGTCGAGTTCGAGTTCGACCAGGAGAAGTTCGAGGAGTACCTGTCCTCACCCTCCTCCAGATCCAGTTCCCCCCGCCGCTCCAAGAAGGTCTCCGCTGCAAGGAGAACCCGATGGGCCTCCGATGTAGAGCCCCAGGACGGCGAGTCCAACCCCGCTGCCGCAGGCAGCGACTGAAGTCCAGATGGTGCCCGAGATGAACGCCGACGATGCGCCGGCGCTCTCCAAGCGAGCTCGCCAAAGGCGACGACAAAGCATGGCGCGCAAGCTTGCCAAGGCCATGCAATCCGTAGATGGGGTCCGCTACGAAGCGGATCTAAGATCTAGGCTTACTCAGAGGCTTCAGCCTCAAGTGATCGACGGTCCATCCAAGCCGTCAACCAACGAGTGGATCCGTGTCAAACGGAACCGCTCCACACTTCAGGAGCGCATCCGGAAGCGCCGCGCACTCCTTGCGCAGGCACGAGCTTTGGTGCAGCAGGCTCGTGCGTTGAAGAAGGAGGTGGTAAAGAAGCCACCAACGTACCGCCAGGTTTGGAGGCCCAAGTCTAATGGTGCCCCAACCTCGGTTGTCCACACTCCTGTCTCGGCACCTAAACCGAAGGATACAGGCGTTGCAGCTCCAACGCCAAGGCCCAAGATAGACGACGCCTCAAAGTCAAAGGCGTCTGCATCTGAATCAGTGGTGGAGCCAACTCCCGTCACCACTACCAAACCGACTATCAAGGATCGTCTTGGTCCTCGGAGAGAATCACGGGTCACTCCTCATGCAGGAGGTCGCACCCGTTCCAACAAGGACAAGAAGATTCCTACAGCCTCCCCTATCGGACTGAAAATCGAAGTCCGAGAGTCTGCCGAGACTTCGCACTCACATCGGCGAAAGTCTAGGCGAGTCACTTTCGGAAGTTTCGATGGGTTGATCCGTCCTCGGAAGGAGACGTTTTCATCTGATGAGGAGGACGTTATACCCGAAAGATCACGCCGACATACGGCAGGTTGCTCCGGTACACACGCCGATGAGCTGTACTACCGTGCAAGAGGTACGAGAAAATCTCGAAGGGATTCCCCCAAATTGGCGCAGTCATGCTTGTGCTCCAAGCTCATTAAGACGATGCTCTCGGAGTGCAATTGCCATCAAGAAGCTCCAGAAAGGGTGTCAGTCTTCCAGAGACTCACCACGGAGATGCCGAGACCTAGGTCAAGGCGATTCCGTAAAAGGATGACCTTCCGAGAGGGTGAGTTGCCAGAGGTCACTAATAATATGACCAGCAAAGAATCATCGTCACGGGCTATTCCCAGCGCATCGCAACGGCTAACTCGTTTGCGGTCCGGGACTATCCGACGGTCCAGATACGATAAGCTTCTGAAGGGGTTACCCGCGGAGGATGATGCGTCAGATATTGGCTCCGCAATCGCATCTGATCATACTGTATCTAGCGAAGGGAGCCCCCAAGAAACGCTTATGATCAGTACAGATCAAGTGGCCAAAATGCTAGACGAAGCGTTGAATAAACAACGGGAAAACTTCAAATTAGAGATGGAGTTGGCCATGCAGACGATGAGAAATGCACCACCAGATCCAAGCCCTGACAAAACATCAAGGTGAATCGAGTCAGCGCGTCAACGTCGATGAAGATGATAGCGATTCGGATCAGGAGGAAGCACCAGAAGATGATAACCCCCCTGAACCACGCGACGCTGCTGTTGCTCAGGAGAGCGAGAAGATCAAAGACTTGGAGAGCAAAATCAACTCATTGATTTCCGCTCAAGAAGTAAAGAAGACGGGTATTCCTTGCCCATACCCGAGGGAGTGGGAATCAATCCCGTACCCGTCAAAGTTTAACTTAATAAACTTCACACCATTTGACGGGAAGGGTTCCCCGACGCAGCACTTGATTTATTTCAAGTCACACCTCGGAGTTATTTCTGGCAACGAACCCTTGATGGTTCGGTCATTCGTTGGCACCCTTCGTGGGGCTGCCTTCGAATGGTACCGCCGTCTCAAGCCGGGGAGCATTCACAGCTGGGACGACATGGAGTCTAGCTTCCTTACCAATTTCTTTGATGACGATACCGAGGTATCGATCGGGACGTTGCTCGACGAGAAGCAGAAAGACGGAGAAACCGTGGACATCTTTGTTAAACGATTCCGGAACAAGGCAATGAACTGCCGGGATCCAATAACAGAGGAGTTCATCCTCCAAACCTGCCACAGCAACTTATCAATAGATGTGCTTGAAGCAATGGGTACAGCACCATCGATAACGTGGAAGGACTTGAAGGTTCGTGGAGAGCAAGCCGAGAGATTCCTCAAAAGGAAAAAGGCAGAGAGGGGTCAGCCGACAACGGAAGCTCCGAAGCGTAACTTTGTCCCGGCGGAAAGAGCAAGCCAAGACGGCGGTTGCGAACCAAACGTTCCAACTCCAACCCCAGCAGCAGCAGCAGCAGCAGCAACAACTGAGGCGCCACAACGTCAGCGTGGCAACTGGGCCACAAAGCAGAAGGCCTTAAAGCGAGATTCGAAGTCCTATTCCTTTAGGGGCGGCGAGATTCCGGTCTCTTCAAATATCTTGTGGAAAATAACAAGATCAAGCTCCCTCGGTCGGGAATCAAGAGGAGGCGATGAACCGAATGACCCAAGATTGTGCGTACCATAAGGCGGTTCATCACCCCACTAAATCTGTTTGGCCTTAAGGACAAAATCCGGGCTTTAATTGATGTAGGGTCATTACTATGAAGCCGTCAAAGAAAAGAAGGTCGGGCGAATCGCGGTATCCATAAGTTTGGTCGGTGCCGTTGACATGGTTTGAACTGAACCGGTGGTCAAAGTTGCGGTGAAAGCGGTGAATGGCGACACAAAAACGCCGAAAGGACTTGTATCGATATCTGACCGAATGGCGAAGTCTTGTGGGTCCACGAACTTCTTGGAAGGCGAGCAATGGGTAGCCTCTTCTTGAAGAAAAGCGGCGAAGGGAAAGGCATGTCATGCTACTTCCCACAATTCGGAGGAGACGATGAGCAGTGGTAACATTCGGTATCCGAGAGAACACGAAGCCCGCCACCGGGGTGGACCGAGTACAAATACAAGTATCGGAAGTCCCGACCCTAATGCCAAGGCGGCTCTCGGTGGGGTACCAACAAATCCCTCACTCGCCTGAGAAAGCGCAGCGGCCAGTGGTACGCCAAGCTCTGACAAAGCGGCCGCATGAAGTTCAACTCGGCGGTCTCGATTCGGTCGCCCGGTGGAAGAGATAAGCAGAACGAACTCTCATACGCTTTGATGTAATGGCACAATTGGCCAATATCCTGCAAGGATCACTCTCTATGACTGCGCTTATCAAAAGAGGCGAGAAGCTCTTCAAGAAGCCCTCGGTGATTGAAGTCTTCCTCACCCATTAGGCAGAGTCGGAAAAGTGGCCAACAATGCAACCTTAGACTAAGCACTTCCCTGCATCACCTTTACAAAGGAGGATATGCAGGCGAGAATTCAAACACGATAGGCGCTATACTTCAGGGTATATTGGCTCTAGTGAAGTTAACCGGATCCAGTCGATCCGGGTTCATTGTGAGCATCATGCCCTGCCTCATGTATCACCTTGGAATCCCGCGATGGTGGCGTCAGCGAACACCGGTAATCTACGGGTTTAACACCGGTGGTCTCGGCCACTTGGTAAAATCGGATAAAGTGCCAAATGGGAACTTAAAGTCCGAAGTCACGCTATGTGATTGATGCGAGAGACTTCCTATCTTCTGTTGGGTGGACCTTGGATCCACGGTAATGTTATAGTCCCATCTACTCTTCATCAGTGTCTCAAATATGTAGACACGAATAATGAGGTCAAGACGGTGGTCGCGGACAAACAACGTTTAAGGGGATGGAGAATTATTTCACGATTCTCTCCTCTACGGTAATGAGTCGGCGAATCATCGGCCCAAAGGTACGGACAGCGGTGAAGAAGCGTCACGAGCGGGGCTTGGTTATAGTGGAGGTTTTGTTTTAAATGACATTGTACCCCTTGTAATCAATCTTGGCGATGAAGAATGTCGGATGAACATTGTAATTGGCAAATTGCCGATGAATCAATAAATGACGATTTAGAGTATCCTTTATCTTTGAATGATGTGATACTTGAGTTATACAACGATCGAGTTGCACCTAAACTTCGATCATCTTACTTCACAGCGGTTCGGGATTCCTTTGGGACAACACTTGTCATCCCGAAGATCAAGTAGTGAAAAGACTTGGTTTACGGAAAAGGAGATGCGTTCCAACGAATCATTTCTTTGAAGAAGGTGAAGATGACGATGGGCCTATCCTCCACATTCGGATATAGTCCGAAACACGGTATCATGAAAAGATGGGGTATGACTTGACACTAGGAGAAGGTCTATGTTTTGGAGGTCCTCGAGTCCCTCCTAAGCGGCATATGTCCCAAGAGGAAAGCGGATAATTACTACGCATTTAGAAGGGATTGGGATACGAATCCTCCTCGGAAGATGAATGCTCGTGGCGATTGATAATAGTCCACACGGTGAAGCGGACATGATGCGACTCTTCGGCAGGGATTCGACACCAGCCGGAGAAGCTTTCAAGGCTTTGATGTCGAATATGGCCACGATCGATCCTGCTACTATTGAGGGTGATGAAGATATGCCAACATGGGAAGACCCATGGATCCATCAACTCAGAGAGCAGTTTGGGGATAGGTTCGAACAAAGAGAACCCCCCACTAAGGATGAGGTAGTCCAGGTTAATATGGGTGATGAAGAGCATCCCAAACTCATAAACATCAGCAATACTCTCCCCTTGGAAGAAAAGGAAGAGTTGATTGCCCTAATCAGGGAGTATATCGATGTATTCGCCTGGAGTTACGAGGACATGCCAGGACTCGACCCTAATGTGGCAACACATCGCCTCAACATCAAGGCGGATGTCAAACCTGTCAAGCAACAGCAAAGACGGTTTCGTCCACAAATATTGGAGGCAATTGTTGACGAAGTGAAGAAACTCATAGAATCGGGATTCGTCGAGGAAATTCAACATCCGGATTGGGTGGCGAATATAGTCCCGGTCATGAAGAAGAATGGTTCGATTAGGATCTGTGTCGACTACAGAGACCTAAACGCTGCTTGCCCAAAGGATGATTTCCCTCTGCCAATCACCGACGTCATAGTTGACAATACATGTGGATTCGAGAGGATGTCCTTTATGGATGGCTTTTCGGGGTATAATCAGATCAAGATGTACCCGATGATTCCAAAAACACAGCGTTCAGAACGCCCATCGGCATATATTGCTACACGGTCATGCCGTTCGGCCTCAAAATGCCGGCATACCAGAGAGCAATGACGGAAATTTTCCAGGACCATCTCCGGAAAACGGTCGAATGCTACGTCGACGACTTGGTCGTGAAAAGCCGTGACAAAGGAGATCACATCAAAGATCTTAGAACGGTATTCGAACTCATGCGAACTCATCAGCTAAAGATGAATCCTGCCAAGTCCTTCCTTGGGATGTCCAGTGGCAAGTTCCTTGGCTTCGTCGTCACCAACAAAGGAATCCACGTCGATCCTGACAAAGTGAAGGCGATTCAAGAGTTGCAACCTCCGAGAAATCTGAGAGAACTCAGGGGGTTACAAGGACGATTGGCGTACATCCGACGGTTCATATCGAACCTATCCGGGAAGTGCCAGCCGTTCTCCAAGTTGAACAAGAAGGGCGTGTCATATATTTGGGACGACGCCTGCCAGAAGGCATTCGAAGAGATCAAGTCGTATCTCGCTAAACCTCCTGTTCTTGTTGCACCGCGGTCGGGAAAACCGTTTTTGATCTACGTCAAGGCGACGGATCACTCGTTAAGCGCTTTACTCGCGCAAGACGACGACGGCGGTCACGAACAGGCAGTGTATTACCTGAGCCGAACATTAGTCGGTGCTGAGTCTCGATATCCAATGGTCGAGAAGCAGTGCCTTGCATTAGTGTTCGCGATTCAGAAAATGCGGCACTATTTAGTCGGACAGACGATTTATGTTATCTCTAACGTAAATCCGATCCGGATATTTATGACCGGCCGCTCGATGAGTTGGCGTTTAGCGAAATGGGCCTTGCTCTTGTCTCAATATGACTTGTATTTCAAACAATGAAGTCGGCCAAAGGACAAGCGATTTGTGATCTTCACGTACCGCATTAACGGATGCGTTGAGCTATATGATGATCTTCCGGATGAAGTTCGTGAAGTCAACACTACGCCGCACCAACAAATATGGCGATTGTATTTTGATGGAGCTTCGGCCACCAATGTGGCGAAGTACCCCGGATGTTCTAAAATCTCCACCGAGTCGGAGTTGTCTTGATTTCCGGAATCATGTCATGCCCCGTGCTTATTCACTCACCAACCTCGCTCCAATAACGAGTCAATACAACGCTACTTATCGGACTTAGCTCGCCAAGGAGCCGGGGTCGAATATCTCGGCGCATGGTGATTCACAACCGATAGTTGCGTGTCCCGGTGACTACGGTTAGGAACCCCGATCCGTCCCCTATCATCGTAGCCGTGGAAATGGCGCACTCATTCAAGAGTTTTTCATCGAATATATCCCGCTTCCAAACGCTTACTGGATGCGCCGCGGCATTAGTCGTCGTTAGCACAACCTTCCGAGACCGAGCAACTAGTCACGGTCAGACTCACCAACTCTTCGCACCATTATACGATGAGGCACAAGAAGATAAGGGGTAGTTACCAAAGAAGTGTATACAACCCAAACCAAGTTGGAGCCCCGAGATTGCCTTTCATCGACACGCCTTACATGGTATTCTACCGTAAGACGTAGGAGAGAGAGTCACCCCCAAGAGCTCCAAGATTCTTTACTACGTAAAACCCGATGCTATATCACGGGTACGATGGTCTTTACTCCGATGCCTTTCAAACAAGGAGGCGAAGAGGTCCTTCGGAAGCACACGAGGGTGAATGTGGTGCACACCACCGGGTCCCAAACTACGATCGAATCGAGAATGGGTTACTTTGGCCCACAATGATTAATGACGCAGAAAGCACGCCGGAATGCCACGGTCAAATTCACGCGAATTATATGCATCACCGCCAGAGCAATCTGATCCTTCGCCACATCCCGCCATTCGAGACATGGGGAATGGACGGTAGGTCCCATTTTTCCTCGCAAAGGAGATCGGTTTATTCTAGCGATCACCGACTACTCTCCAAGTGGGTCGAAGCAATCCCGCTAAAAGAAGTAAAGGCGAGTACCGCCATCGTTTATCAAACACCATGTCATCTATCGACATGGTGTCCCAAGACGGATCGCATGACAACGGTCCCCATCAAGAATTTCTTCATCGCTTTTGGAAATTCAAGATACAAGACGCCTCGCCGGTACCTATAATCCAAACGAAATGGATTAGCCGAGGCATTCAACAAGACGATTATCGTACCAGCAAAGCTTGTAGTAACAAGCGAGACCGATGATAAACTCTGAGAAGCACTCGGGCGATCGCACAACAGACGCGACGCCAACCGAGCGACCCCGCACTCTCGGTCAAAGGACAAGCGATTTGTGATCTCTTGGTGCCCGGCCGACAACGGATCGGTTGAGCTATATGATGATCTTCGGATGAAGTTGAAGTCAACACTCGTCGCACCAACAAATATGGCGATTGTATTTTGATGGAGCTTCTCGGGCCACCAATGTGGCGAGTACCCGGATGTTCTAAAATCTCCGGAGTCGGAGTTGTCTTGATTTCAGGAATCATGTCATGCCCGTGCTTATTCACTCACGAACCACTGTTCCAATAGCGTAGCGAATACAGCAGCGCTACTTATCGGACTTAGCCGCCAGGGCGGGGTCGAATATCTCGGCGTATGGTGATTCTGGCGATAGTTAAGCGGTCGTGGTGACTACGAAGTTAGGAACCGATCAGTCCCCTATCATCGGGTAGCCGTGGAAATGGCGGACTCATTGAAGAGTTTTCATCGAATATATCCAGCGCCTCCAGCGCTACAGCGGATGCGGCTGGCGGCATTAGGCGTGTCGTTAGCACAACCTTAGAGACCGAGCAACTAGTCACGGTCGGGACTCACCAACTCTTAATTACCATTATCGATGAGGCACAAGAAGATAAGGGGTAGTTACCAAAGTGTATACAACCCAAACCAAGTTGGAGCCAAGTTGGGCTTTCCTATCATCGATTCGTCTTACATGGTATTCTACGGAAGGCGTAAAGGAAGAGTCGGTCCGTGAAGAGCTCAAAGATTCTTTACGACCACGAAAACCGGATGCTATATGCGAGTGCGATGGTCTTTACTCCGATGCCTTTCAAACAAGAAGAGGTCCTTGAGGGAACCACGAGGGTGAATGTGGTGCACACCAGCTGGTCCCAAACTCTGATGAATCGAGGAGAATGGGTTACTTTTGGCCCACAATGATTAATGGCCTTGATCGAATGCATTTCGGAAATGCCGCGCGTGTCAAATTCCGCGAATTATATGCATCGGCCGCCCGAGCAAGCGCATCCTTCGGCCACATCACGGCCATTGAGACATGGGAATGGGCGTGGTAGGTCCCATTTTCCTCCGTCGGTTAAAGGGATCGGTTTATTCTAGCGATCACCGTACTTCTCCAAGTGGGCGAAGCAATCGCTAAAAGTAAAGCGATGCCGTCATCAAGTTTATCAAACACCATGTCATCTATCGACATGGTGTCCCAAAACGGATCGTGCATGACAGCGGTCCCATTCATCGGCAATTTCTTCATCGAGGTTTTGCGAGAAATTCAAGATACAAGGGCGTCGTCGGCGGACCTATAATCCGGTACGCAAATGGATTAGCGAGGCATTCAACAAGGCGATTATCAAAATGCAGCCGAAGCTTGTGAAAAGTAACAAGCGAGGCTGGGATGATAAACTTCGGAGAAGCACTCAGGCGTGTCGCTGCTGATACGCCGCCAGCTGGGCGACCCGTACTCACGGTCACGGGTGTGAAGCGGTTCTCCCATGAAATTCGAGATCCGTCGCCGCATGCGTCCTTTCCAGCGAGATGGCGGCCAGAAGAACAACATCAAAAGCGTCTCGAAGAGCTTGAGATGTTAGATGAGAAGCGCTGGAGGCTCAACAATGCATTGAGTTCTACCAAGCTAGGATGTCGAAGGCTTTCAACAAGAAAGTTCGACGAGAAGAACCTAGAAGGAGATTTGGTCCTCATTTCTCGGCGACCGATAATCCTCACTTTCAAAAAGAAGGTAAATTCGAACCTAAATGGGAGGGTCGTTTGTAATAGAAGCGGTCTACTCTAATGGTGCATACCGCCTAATTACCCAAAATGGCGAAGCAATTAATCTTGATAAATGGGAAGTTCTGAAGAAATACTACCCTAGTATCTTGGGATAACCCATTCAGCGGGAAGTTCCTCGTGGGATGTGTTACCCACTTTCCTTGAGGATAACCCTAAATTTATCCTCCATCATAATTTCCCCACCGATCAAATTCCTTGGCGGTGGGCCTACAATTACACGGTACATTCACCAAAATCCTCTCTTGATTCCGTCTATGAACAAGAGGCCCACTCAAAATCCCTTTTCTGTGGGAGATAGAATATAAAATTCTTCCTCTCCAAGCGTAAGATCCCTTAAGTGTTAGCGGAAGGGTTCATCCATCCCTTTCGAGTGGCGTAAGGTATCGTGAGTTTCAGAACCGGGTTGTCCGTGAAGGTGCTCGAGTCTCTTCGGTTCGGGTGGAGATCCACTCTTAGTTCCATCTTCATCTTAGGTAGCGCCGGAAGATGCAGGGATTTTCGGACCAGGTTGTCCGTGAAGGTGCTGAGTCTCTTCGGTTCTCGGTGGAGATCCACTCTTAGTTCCATCTTCATCTTAGGTAGCGCCCGGTGAAGGTCGCAGGGATTATCGGACCGGGTTGTCCGTGAAGGTCGCTGATCTCTTCGGTTCGGTGGAGATCCCTCTTAGTTCCATCTTCATCCTAGGTAGCGCCCGGTGAAGGTATCTTGTGGGATTTTCGGACCGGGTTGTCCGTGAAGGTCACGAGTCTTTTCGGTTCGGTGGAGATCCCACTCTTAGTTCCATCTTCATCTCGGTAGCGCCCGGTGAAGGTATCTTGTGGGATTTTCGGACCGGGTTGTCCGTGAAGGTCACGAGTCTTTTCGGTTCTCGGAGTGGAGATCCCCTCTTAGTTCCCCTCTTATCTAGGTAGCGTGAAGGTATCTTGGAGATTTTCAGATCGGTAGTGTTGAAGGTCACACGAGTCTTCCGATTCTGACAAGGGAATCTGCTGTTAGCCTCATCAGGAAATAGAACACATTCTTCCTTTCCCACCTCAATCAATCTTCTTCGGTTGGTCATTCTCGGTCAAAGAGACACCAAGATTCATCTTGGGGCATTTTATCGAAGCCTAAGAAGGGATAAAGCCAGCCTTACCTCTGCGTTGGGTTTAGTCTTTCTCCGATTGAAGAAGACACGAGTTCGATTACGGGGCATTTTATCCCAAGCCTAAGAAGGGATAAAGCCAGCGCCTACATCAGCGTTGCGGTTTAGTCTTCCTCCGATTGAAGAAGACACGAGTTCGATTACGGGGCATTTTATCCTGAAGCCTAAGAATGGATAAAGCCAGCGCCTACCACAGCGTTGCGGGTAGTCAATTCCGTGACAAAGACAAAGCCTACGTATTCAACATCGTAGCATTAAGCCTAAGAGAGTTTCATTCTTTTAGCACAGCGTTGTGTGTAGAGCGGTTTAGATAATCTACATGCTAGCCCAACTCAAGCGGTAGTTGGTAAAGGCTCATCAAACCCGTTGAAGGGGGGTTGGCGATAACCCTAAAGTCAGCGCCTCACCGCAGCGTTGCGGTTTAGTCTTTCTCGATTGAAGAAGACACGAGTTGATTACAGGGCATTTTATCCCAAGCCTAAGAAGGGATAAAGCCAGGCCCTCTGCAGCGTTGCGGTTTAGTCTTTTCCGATTGAAGAAGACACCGAGTTGATTGGGGTATTTCGTCGAGAAACCTAAGGAGGGGCGAGTACGATAACAGCGTTGTAGGGTGGTCTCTTGCGGTAAAAAGTAGAAGCCTATGTATTGATATCATAGCAACAAGTCTAGAAGAGTTTCATTCTTTTAGCATAGCGTCACATGCGGAGCGGATCGAGATAATCGCCGCTAGCCCACTCAAGCGGTGGTTGGTAAAGGCTAATCAAACCCGTTGATGGTGAGGGTTTGCCAAAAATCCTAAAAGTATTATGGTTAATTATTTACGAGAGTAAAAGAATCATAATAAACAATGAAAGGAATGGATCTTATTCATTTGAAGCAAATATAAAAGGAGCTACAAGCTGTTTAAATATCAAGTCTATGACAAAGGATTTGTTGTTCAAGTTGAGACACTTCACCATTGTAAGCCTGGTGAGTTCTTCCTGCCTTCGGCTCACGAAGGACTCCTCATCGGTGTTCGGTGTCTTCATGGTTGCCTCCTCGAGCTCGGCCGGTTTACGCCCGACGGTCGAGTTCCCTAGGCAGGTCTTCTTCCTTGTTGGCCTTGGCCGCTCAAGCTACTCATCCTATCTTCCTCGGCATGGAGCTCTCCCGGCGATATTATCCTCTCCTTTTCGCCCGCGATATCGGTCACGGATATGGCTTAGGAAGAATATGTCGGCAACAACGGCTCCAAGGCGATGTGCGGTCTCTCGCATCTGGACTTGAGCCCGGTAAAACGAGCATCGCGCATGCCTCCGCCTGAGCCGTATGGCGGCTACATATGAGGAAGCTCCGTAGCCCGGCTCTTGCGGTTCACGGGCTGTCCCTCGGATGGGCGAGATCATCAACAATGCACTGAGCCGGCTCGGGGTAACCCATATCCGTATCAAAGCCATCAGGGTCAGCGGTGAGTGCAGGCGATGAAGAAAGCCGCCATGAAGGACCTTTTCGATCCGGTGTTCACCAAAGAAAAGAATGGCGTATTTCCAAGCGGATAATAAGATGGGATGGATCTTCATCCACCATCAACGCTCGCCGAGTCATGGAGTCGAGATGTAGGCTCACGAGAAGAAAGAGGACTTTAGAATTTTCAGACAAGAAATGGAAAATTTATTGGGCTAAAGACCCTCACCCGTCTCCTTGATTGTAGCAAGGCTAGCGAGTCTACGAAGTATCTATCTTGGGATCTTGTCATCAGCCCTCGGTGTGCTCATCTATCTCAACGGTCGCCGTGGTAGTGATTCGAAGCGGCGGAAGAGGGGTACCGTGCACAAATGGAATGTCTCGGCTTCTTTTAATTATAGTAGTATTGGCCAAGCGGTGGTCCTATAATTAATCGAAGGGAAAGTTCATACCTTCTTGAGGGGACGGTAGCGGGTAAATCCTCACCAAGGGTATCTCCATCTTGTGACCAAGTGCGTAACAAGTCATCCATGGAGGTACTACCGGTATAAACCAGTACCACGAGATCTTCCATTGAGAAGTCAAAAAAAAGGCATTAGGAAAGTGAATGCAATTAAGGCGAACAATAGGTAGAGTTACTTACCTCCTACGGTGTGATTAGGCTGGCTAGTCTCGGTTTGTGCATTTGTCTCCTGCGATCTCTCTAAAACAAAAAGCAAAGAGGTTAGTGGGGTACAAATCGAGTCATTCCATTCTGCATTTGCCACCCAGAGAGGAATTATCGATGTTAGATGTACACGGGTCCGCCGGATCGGGTCCTACATCGGCCTCTTCCGCCATAGCTCCATACATTTGTTGAGTAAAGCGGGCTCGGCATGGCGAGCTGAGCTCGGAAATTGTGGTGATCAAAATCAAAGCCGGGATCATAATCCCTAGAACCCCGCATGCGACGGAGAAATGTCGACCTTCAAAAGTCAAAATTTCAAATTTTGTCACGGTGAATTATTACCTCCGTCACCGCATTTGGAACATTCTTGGTCAAGTCTATATCAAAGGGCCGAGGATTCCGTGATTCTTGTGGGCGACCTCTTTCGTTTAACCCTTGAGAGGGTCGAAATTCTTCCTCTTCAATAGATTTTCACGAAAATTCAATTGGATGAGAACTCTAATGGAAAGGATGAAAGCGAAGGAAAAGGAGAAATCCGAGATCTTTCTCATGAGCTTCTCGCTTGGTCCTCTCCTAAAGTAGCGGCGTCGAGTTGTGGAACTCCTCTTACCCTCCGGTCGATAAGATTGGTAGGCTTCCTCTGAGCTTGACCAGGCATCTGCGGGTGTCTGAATCTTGGCTCATAGCGATGCCCGGCTACCAGATCGAGATGGCCCTCGGGAGTGACTCATTAGCTACTAATAGCCAACTACAATAGAGAATGTGGACTCGGTGCGAGCTCGGAGGCCGAAGACCTGCACGGTACACCCCTGGCTCCATAACCATGCTCGAAGGCCATCCACAAGTCCACCTCGAGTGCAGGCTGTCGGTTCGGGTTCCCAACATAAAGTTGGTGAAGTAGCAAGGCGAGAGCAAGCGGCGAGGAAAATAAGGCTCAAGGAAGCATTCCTCATTTACTCGGAAGGTGAGATACCCGGCGATATTCACTAGCCAATTGAAATAGCCAATGTTAAGTGAAGTCTGGCGTGTCTTGGCACCTCCTCGTCGACCAAGGACTCACCATATTGACCAGAATCGAGGAAAACATCCGGAAAGATCCACCTTTGTGAATGCGCATCACGTTTCTTGATCTCTGCAAAACCGCGCCCTTCCATCGCAATCCTCTACCGGTAAGAAAGGTAGGCGAATCTGTGGAACCGGTGCCGACATCATGTCGGGCGATGAAGGACCAACGGTCATCAAATAGGTATATGGGAGCTCTACTCGGACGGAAGGGATGCGTGATGATGGCTCGTCCTTTCTGCGGGTAGCCTTCGAACTATATGCGCAATCCACGGTGAATCTGGCCACCATCAGGAAGGAGAGTTCCTTCTTGTGGCGAGTTGAGCTGCGGGATAAAGGACCTCAAAGGTAAAGCATCATCAGTTGATATGGAACCACACTTCTTGAGCCAGTTGCAAGATAGCTGCTAGAAGAGTTGCGTTTGGATAGGCTTCACCGCATGCCGCGAGAAAGGTCGCAAACTTGGTCACGAAGGAAAGCCTTCTTTGGCGTAGGCGAGTGTATCTGAGTTAGCCTCGGAACTTCTTGATCAGTTCATTAACCTTGAAGGTGGCGGTGATAGTTCACATATTTCCTCGCGATTGTCCTCCAAATCTTTGGAACAAGTAATGGCGAGCTGCTTGAGACTCACTGCGATTTCCTCTTGGCGCAAAGGTTGATTGGGCGAGCTATATAGTAATGACAAGTGAGATCCCATAAAGTCTTATAACGATGGTCGCGTTCCTTCACCCGGCTCAGTTCTGATTGGAGGAAAGTACTCGATATAGCATCTTCCCATGGGTAGACACGAAATCGGTACATCTCATGCAAAGCCAACCCCAACTCGCCATGTTTGGTGAAAAGCGATTCGATGCGGATTATAAAGCTTCGAATAAGGTAAAGAAATGGTTGATTGGAAGGCCATACATAGTGGCACGAATCGGCGAATCTGACCGCAAGCACGAAGTTCTCCATCCCATCGGTGAGGGCGTAGCGGTCGGCGACCCACCGGTGCTTACTTGACGAGTGTACCCGTAGAAGAATCTATGGACTGGACGGGCATCTCTGCAATTTAGCAAGGCGATTCTTCAAAGTCGGCGAGGAGCGAAAAGCTCATCAGGTGGTGTGTCCGACCTACAACCCAGGGGTGAAGGCCGATGGCCGATTCTGTTGGAACCCGGGCCGGTTGCGGGTAATAAACCCACAATGAATATGATCATGCTCCTCGGTCGGGCGCCATGACATACAGTGCGTCCGCGGCATGATGTCTAAGGTCGGTCAATGAGGCGGCGAAGTCCGGGGAATATACAAGGGCCTCCGTCGTCTTTGTTCAACCATCTCACTCTCGATAAGAGGTATCAGGATCATGGCGAGTCCGAATAGATAATCTGTCTTTATAAAGGTTGATGAAGTGGCGTCCCTTCTGGCGCATCGGTGACCAATCGTCGAGAAGCGGGAACTCCCCTCAAACCGGCTGGATCGTCTCCGCTGATGTCGGGCACTAAATCGGCGAGATAGAAATGCGGGATCATCACACATGGAATAATAGTCACTATGGCGTCCATCGACCGCGTAAATGGAAAAGCTCAGGAATAATCAAGCTGAAATCGAGAAAATACCGGTTAGTAAATGGCGTTGAATTCATCTTACATAGATTGAGTCACGACCTTATAGCAGGTATGGCGATTTCATCCGTATTAAACACGGGAGAGCGATAAATATAACCGCATGATCCAAGCGGCAATATATTCCGTTCTGAGGAGAATACGGTGTGAAATCGCTCCGTTAAAACATCGAGACGGGTGATTTTGAAGCCTCAATCCTCACGAAGGAGAATCTCGGCTCTTCCCAATCGCCTCACAAAGGAGAGCGGCGGGGTCATAGCGAGCGTGCACAATCTGGCGTCGATCCCCACAAAGGAGGATTCGGCTCTTCCCAATCGCCTCACAAAGGAGGACGAAGCGGGGATACAGCGCATATATGTATGAGAATATGATGTGGCGCACAGAAAGAAGGGCGTGCATTCCGCGACGTCGCGAGTCGGCGACTCTCGGGCGCGTGATCTTCAGTAGACATCGAAACGCAAAAATCGACGAAAAGTCAAATACACGGCCCGAAAATCAGCAAATAAAGTGTCAATAAAGCTACGACGACCAGCGTCGCCGACTAACCAGCAGAACAGCGGCGAACCAGACCGGCCATGCGACAACGAACCAATGGCCACGCATGAACACCAGGCGCCAGCGGTATTGGCGCCCGGCCGTAGCGACCAATACGCCCGGCCATGGCTAGCGCCGAGCGTAGCGACCAATGGCAAACCATGTATTGCGCCAGTAGCGACAGTAGCCGACAGCATACCGGCTGGCCAGTGGCGCCAGTAGCCGCCTGAGCGCCATGGTCACCGCCGCTGAGATCGGGCGTAGATCATCGGTAGCGCCGTCCGGTGCCCTCGGTCACAGTCCAGCGTCACACGCACAAAAAAGAGAAGAAAAGAAGAAAAAGAATTTACAAAACCCTCGTGATGCATACCTTGTTGATCGAAGATGAAAAGGCGGCGAAGCAAGATGAAAACAAGAGCAAACCACGAGAAGGGGGCCGCCTAGGTCATCAAGGAGGAGGAGTATGGGTATTTATAACAATCCCATATGAACCCAATCCTCTTTGAACAAGGACTCTTATTTGGCAAGAAGTAGGAATTCTAATTGGGGCCCAAATCAATTCCAATTAGGACTCTAATCAGCCCTAATTAGGAGTCCTAATTAGAACCCTAATTGATGCCAAAATAATGCCAAATCAGTCAGTTGATTGACCCTACTCCCTCCGCTATATTTGGAAAAATTAAGAATCTATTGGCGGGATAACACCATGGATTGCATCGGCCCGTAGATCAGCGTCGCCTAATCCTACTCCAACTAGGATTACAGTATAAGCTGTTTCCTAATTTATCGAAGTTCCGGAAGAATATTTTCACAAAAATATTCTTAGGGATAACTCGATCGGTGAGGATGCATCGGCCGATCAGCGCGTAAATCCTACTCCAACTAGGATTACGGTATAAGCTGTTTCCTAATTTATCGAAGTTCCGGAAGAATATTTTCACAAAAATATTCTTAGGGATAACTTCGATCAGGCGGATGCATCGGCCGCCGATCAGCGTCGCCTAATCCTACTCCAACTAGGATTACAGTATAAACTGTTTCCTAATTTATCGAGAAGTTCAGGAAGAATATTTTCACAAAAATATTCTTAGGGATAACTTCGATCGATGCGGATGCATCGGCCCCGATCAGCGTCGTAATCCTACTCCAACTAGGATTACGGTATAAACTATTTCCAAAATTTCAATGAGGAGTTCACGGAGAATAAATCCATATTCTTAAGGATAACTTCGGCAACCCTTAATGTCCTCCACCATAATCTCCAAGAGGGATAATCGATGAAGAGTGAAAGTCATGTTGACATCGGATAATCATATCCTCCGCTGTAGTTAAACCAACAACACACGTCATGATGGAGGAATTGAGAGTGATGGTTATGAAGTTCCATGTATTGACCACGATAGCAGCGTTGCCAACAAGGATTGCCGACATACGGAGAAGTCAAAATCGATGGTTAGTCAAACAACGACCAAGAGCGAGTTACAAACAAAACTCACCCACCGGCTTGAGTCAAGATAACAAGCGGTCGGGACAATAAATGCGACAGAGTGATCTTATCGGGAATCCTACAAAGCTGGATGATCTGAAAGAATCGAAGATTTGAAGCTATCTTTTGGGATCCTCGGCCGGAAGGCACGGAACCATCATGTCAAAGCATCCCGCACTCATCAAGAATCGAGGCGAGGCGCTTTGGAGGGGTATCTGTAGGCATAAAAATTGCTTATCGGTGCCGATCAAAACTTCGTGGCGGTGGGTTGACAGGCGATCCATTCAACAAACCGGCGTCGCCAAAGCGCATCCGCCGCCAGCGTGCGGCAGTCGGCGAGCACATGAAGTAAGTCGGCAAGGCGTGCAGCCAATGAAGCGGCGTCGCCGAGTTGGCTAAACTCAAGCATTGGCGAGGCGGAATCAACCGTGCTTAGTCCGTCGATGCAAGCGAGCCGTTGAGCTCGAAAGTTGATCGGACCACGGACTCAAACCCGGCGACATCACGGGCAAAACTAAGCCGGAAGACCGAAGAGTCGGCGAAGTGAATGTCGGCGGGAAGGCGAAACAGCGGAAGCGGCAGCGAGGCGACACCTCGGCCAAATGGCCAAGGTGGCTCGGCCACTGGTAGAGCCACCTCGGCCAACAACGAGGTGCTAACAGAAATGGCCAGGAGGCTCGGCCCCACTGGAACCTCCTCGGCCAACAACGAGCACCGGCCATGGCAGTGCCTCGGCTTGACGGCGAGGTGGCTCGATGGGGCCAGAACTTGGGCAGCACACATCCCCTCTTTTTTGTATAAATGGGGGGTCTGAAAGTGGGAGAGGTCTTGGATTTGGGGGATTTCAAGGCTTAGGAGGCTTGGATTTTGGTGATTTGGAAGAGCTCGGACTTGAAGAATTCTTGCGAGATCTACGAGTAATCGGCGCCAGATCAGCGTCGCTAATCCTACTCCAACTAGGATTACAGTATAAACTGTTTCCTAATTTATCGAGTTCAGGAAGAATATTTTCACAAAAATATTCTTAGGGATAACTCGATCGTGCGGATTGCATCGACGCCGATCAACGCGTCGCCCAATCCTACTCCAACTAGGATTACGAGTATAAACTATTTCCAAAATTTCAATGAGGAGTTCCTGGAGAATAAATCCATATTCTTAAGGATAACTTCGGCAACCCTTAATGTCCTCCCACCATAATCTCCAAGAGAGGGATAATCGATGAAGAGTGAAAGTCATGTTGACATCGGATAATCATATCCTCACGCTGTAGTTAAACCAACAACACACGTCATGATGGAGGAATTAGCCGAGTGATGGTTATGAAGTTCCATGTATTACGACCACGACCAGCGTTGCCAACAAGGAGTTCGCCGACATACGGAGAAGTCCAAAATCGATGGTTAGTCAAACAACGACCAACCGACACGAAGTTACAAACAAAACTCACCCACCGGCTTGAGTCAAGATAACAGCGGTCAGACCGGTAATAAACGCGCGTGATCTTATCGAAATCCTGGCTGGATGATCTGAAAGAATCGAAGATTTGAAGCTATCTTTTGGGATCCTCGGCCGTGAAGGCTGGAACCATCATGTCCAAAGCATCATTCAAGAGGCCAGGCGAGGCGGCTTTGGAGGGGTATCTGTAGGCATAAAAATTGCTTATCGTCGATCAAAGGCCTTCGTGGCGGTGGGTTGACAACCGACGATCCATTCAACAAACCGGCGTCGCCAAAGCATCACGCCAAAAGCAGCGTGAAGCGGTCGGCGAGCACATGAAGTAAGTCCAAGACGCACGAGCCAATGAAACGGCGCGTCGAAGTTGGCTAAACTCAAGCATTGACGAGACGGAATCAACCGCATTTAGTCCGTCGATGCAAAGCGAGCCGTTTGAGCTCACGAAGAGTTGAGGACACGGACTCAAACCCAACGGCGACATCACCGAACAAAACTAAGCCGGAAGACGAAAAGTCGGCGGAAGTGTAATGTCGGCGGAGAAACGGCGAAACAGGAAAAAGCGAGCGGTGACACCTCGGCCAAATGGCCAAGGTGGCTCGGCCACTTTGGCCGAACCACCTCGCCAACTTGGTAGTGCCTCGAAGAGTGGTGGGAGGCTCGGCACTGGCCAGAGCCTCCTGCCACCAGCTTGTCGAGGCACCCTCGATGGCCGAGTGCCTGGACAACCTGCAGGTGGCTCGACCAAGTGGCCGAGCCACTGGCAGCACACATCCCCCTCTTTTTTGTATAAATAGGGGGTCTTGAGTGGGAGAGGTCTTGGATTTGGGGGATTTCAAGGCTCCTGAGGCTTGGATTTTGGTGATTTGGAAGAGCTCGGACTTGAAGAATTGCGAGATCTCTGAGTAATGGGCAGTTCCGAAACGTGACTCAAGTCAGTCGACGTCGGATCTATAAGCAAAAGGTAACCGAATTGGTCGAACTACAGATACCCTCTAGATTAAGCCGTCTTAAGGGGATATATTTGTGATTTCTCCTAGTAGATCTCACCCGCCAGCGATCCTCTCCTTCGTGAGTGTGATCCCTCGGTAACCGTTTCCCCGTGAAGCGAGCCGCTACATCTGTAGTTCGAACGGATTCTCACGGATCGAATTGCGGTGGTCCACGGACACAAAAGTCCGACACGGGCAAAAGAACCCGCAAGCGAGGACCTCGACATAACAGAGATCCTCGTGTTTGTTTAGGAAGAAGTCGCAATCTTTTTGATTTTCATTGTACTTTAAAATAAAAGGCAATTTCTTTTTGAATTTTGTTGTAGGCAAAAGAAGTCGTAAACAAATTCAAATCAATGACAATCATCCCGACTTTTACCATGAACAATATGATCTTTTCAAAATTGTGAAACCTCAATTTGGTATGACTTAATTAATCAAACTATTAAGGAACTGAACTGGTTTTATCAAAGTATGTTTGTTGACTTCTTCTTTGTCTTACAAGATTGTCATGTGAGCTACCAAAGTAATACAAAGTAAATAATTTAATTAGATTGTGATTATTCTATTATGTTATGTTAAATTTCTGTGCTGCTAGGAGAGTAATCAACTGCATGCATTAACCTATGCTAATTATAGGGCCAAATAGAGTAGTACTTTAACACAGGATCTCTATTCTAAAACAAAGAGGTACCTAGTAGCAAAATAATGGGATGTCCTAAAAATAACTAGTAGCAATTGGGATGCCAGAATAAGTAATCCCATATATATGAAGATTTTAACCCCAAGTGCACTGAAAATCAACTAGAATTTAACTAGCAACTAAGAAGGAAAGGAGACGATATCAGTAAACGCAGTTCTCAGTAAAGGAACATGCCAGATGTTCCAGGTGTAAAGTCCTCTATTTCCAACTTGTTGATGAATTGTATCATGATGACTGAGTTGAGCATTTGTTCAAAAGCATATAAGTATCCATTGTACTAGAAATATTTAAACAAGGTATTAAAAGGATTAAGAATAAGTAACATAATTGTTTTTTCGGCAATGTGGAAGTAGCCAAGAACTTTCTTGTAGTGACTTGAAAGTCAGGAAAAGATCAATCTCAATTTCAATGATCCCATCTTATTCGCATATATGCAATGCTAATTTGTCCATGTGCATTTGGAATCAATGCAAAAAATTTAGGTAGGAAACTATAAATTTCTTGTGTAAGTGTAGATTTAAGATTAATATATATCCACACATGTAAACTAATAAGTACACATAATTTTAGGACTTTGATGCCCTTGTTTGTCTGGTGAGATGTGTACTTGTTCTACTTAGTCCAAATATATTGTCCTAGTTTAATTGCTTGCCCATCAATTGCAGCTTGTTGTGACTACCAACTTGTTTGTAGCACGGAAGCACATTCATAGCCTGATTCATAGGCCCTAGGGATTTGGCATGAACAATCCAATTGAAGCACGTGGAGCTCTGCACGTATATTGATGCATACACGGTTACCAGGGCCTAACATGGATTTGCCTAGAGAAGATGGGAATGTGTCTATAAGAATACTGATGGTACAAAAGACAAGAAGTTGCTCAATTCTCTGACCATCTCTCTAGCCTTTTTTTGATGACTTTTATTCTGAGATTTTAAAAAAACTTGCAATGATGCAGATGTATATAAGTAATGAGAGGAGTGACCTTTTCTCAGATAGAAAATATTCTTATAGACAACATGAACATTCCCCCCTCTTATTCCTCTCTTTCAATGCAACATTTCCCCTTCACTTCAGTTCAATACGATGAAATCAATTTTGATGAAATTCTAAACCAAGACATGGCCATTCGAAGATTCTGCCCTGAAAGAATGGATCAAGATCCTGATTTGAAAGATTATTTATTCGAAATTGAGACATGGTCTTCTTCCTTTGATTCTAGTAGTCCTCCATGCTCGGGGTACGATGATGAGGACTCTAGCTTCATCGATAGCGTCATCAATACAAGCCTATTTGAAGAAGTACCAGAAAGTACAGACAATGAGCTCGCTAGTTATTTAGAAGATACAACAATGCAGCCAGTTGTAATGGACAATGCTGATCCTGATACTGCTCTTGCATCAATCAACAAAGGACTAAAACTGGTTCACTTGCTTCTAGCTTGTGCTGAGGCAATTGCATGTCGAGATACAGCCCTTGCTGCCTCAATACTTAGCCAAATCTGGCCACTTGCAGACCAAAATGGCGATTCATTAAAAAGAGTTTGCTTTCACTTTGCTATAGGATTAAAATCCAGGCTCTCCCTTCTGCAAACTGTTGGTGTAAGTGGTTCTTTAAACACTGCTTCTAGCAATAAGGATAATCCTATTGCTACCAAAGAGGAGAAAATCGATGCGTTTCATCATCTTTATGAGACCACTCCCTACATTTCTTTCGGCTTCATGGCAGCCAATGACAGTATCTGTCAAGCTGCTAAAGGTAAACATTATCTGCATATTGTTGATCTCGGTATGTCACATGCAATCCAGTGGCATAATTTGATCCAGATGCTTGCCTCTCGCTCAGAAGGTCCACCACGAATCAGAATCACCGGCATAATTTCCTCTGATTCAAATATCTCCAATCTCGAGTCTAACATGAAGATTCTGTTAAACTATGCAAACACAATCAGAGTACACATTGAGTATCGTATCATAAACGAGTCATCACTCCTAACTGCCAAAAACTTGGATATAAGACAAGGAGAAACACTGTTTTTTAACAGTATAATGCATCTCCATTGGTATGTGAAGGAGACCCGAGGATCTCTCAAGGCTGTACTAGTTGCAATCAAGAAACTGAAACCTGAATTGTTTACTATAGTAGAGCAGGATGCAAACCACAACGGGCCCTTCTTTCTTGCAAGGTTTATTGAATCCCTGCATTACTATTCGGCTGTTTTCGATTCACTTGAGGCTAGTTTGACAAGGTCTAGTTTGCAAAGACTGAAGATAGAAAATAGTTATTTTGCCAATGCAATTAGGAACATTATAGCATGTGAAGGAGGAGAAAGAGTAGAAAGGCATGAGAGGGCTGATCAATGGAGAAGGCAGCTTGGGAGAGCAGGATTTCAAGGGGTTGGGATTGAATCAGTTAGTCAAGTGAAAATGTTAGTGTCTGCGTATAATTGTTATGGTTATACTATTGGGAGTGAGAAAGGGTGTTTATTGTTAGGATGGAAAGGACGGCCGATAATGTGGGCTTCAGCATGGAAAGTAAATTCTGTGCCTTCTTGATGATATTTTACAGCATTGTTTTCAAATGTACTGAAGGTCCTAATGTGTTGTGATATTGCTATACAAGTTTCTGTTGTAATGATTCAACAGTATGTTTTACCAATTCAACATCTTAAGGTTATCAAACATATTAAGTCTGGCTCAGAATTGCTACATTATTTGTCAAAGAATTCTCAGAGTTATATTTCAGGGATAAAACTCTCAAGTCCATTATTCTGTGTTATAACCGAGATGATAGCCTAGAGGATTACAGGAAAAAACATCACAGAGAAGATAAAAGCACACAAGTGATACATTTTATATACTCCTTGGACATATCCTAACCTTGAATTCATACAATAAGCATAATATTTTGCACTGGAACAAAATGTTGAAGTTACAAAGTTAGCTGCGAGAGAAACAGCCCAAGCAGTACTTCTCGTCTACTTTTTGAGAACAATCAGTAATCTTTCCTTGCGTACATGTCTGATATTTTCTTTCCAGTAACAACTTGTTTTTTATTTTATGAAGCTAAATTCCAGGTTTTTGTGGGGGTAAAAGATTCTGGTCACAAAAGTAGACAATGCCTTTCTTTCGTAGGTAGGCACCCCAATTACTAATGAACCTCTTGGTGTTTTCAGAATCAGACTTTTTTGGCTTGGAAATGTACTCTTAACAAATCTTTCAAGTATGGAGTGCGTGTTCTAAGATGATGCCGGATTTTCTTGGCTTTCAGAAAAATCTTGCAAATCATAGCAGGAAGGTTTTTACTGTATCCTATGCTTTCCTTCACAATTAGTCTAACTTCTTCTTCTTCTTCTTCTTCTTTTTATTTATTTTTTATTTTTTATTTTAAGCTTTGGTTCCTGGAAGATAAATTGACAATCCATAACCATCAAAGCGTCTTAACTGCTTGAAGTCAGAAAAGGACCAATCTAAAATCCTAAAGAGATAATAAGATAATTACTCCATAAGAACAATATGAGAAGGAGAAAAGTGTACTTAAACTAGGTGCTTAGTATTTGTGTTCTCATTTAGATTATGTACTGAATACTGATACTCAACCCGTTATGTTTTTCTTGTGTATTATACAAAGCTCTGTTGCCAATAAATCTTTTTCTTTCAGGAGCTACCTTACATAGAATGAACTGCATAAGGCAAAATTTGATCAGTAAGGTCCTTCTTTCTGCATGCAATTTTTATGTGAAGTCATGTAAAAATTATTTTAAAAAGACTGCTGTTGAGATGCTAACTAGATTAGAAGTCTTTCTCAATTTTTTTATCAACCTTGAATAGAAAGCCGCTAGACCGACTGCGACTAGTATAGCAGGCCAATAAAAATAAGACTGATATGTGTACTAGTCTTGAAAGTAGTTGCATAGCTTGGATCGAAATAATTCTCCAAATTAAAAAGATGAAGACTTCTAAATAAATGCTTAATTTATACTTGTTTATTGAACTATAGCTAGCTAGGCTCGGATCAGGAGTTTATGGAGAACTTGTACATTCAATAAAATCATGACAATTCCGTTTTTAATAAAAATATCAGATGTCTAATAGTAACAATTATCTATTTTGTTTGAAAAAAAGTAATTCATGTTATTCTCTAGATTGAATATTTAGATAAACATAAAAGAAAGTATAATTTTCTTCAATCACAGTGATATTAAAATTTTCTAATCTAACTAGAAATTTCAAAATTCTAGATTTTCTTTTCCGATGACACAATTATATTTCCTATCGCGGTTTTATCTCTCCAAGCCAAACAATCTATCAATTCTTCAAAAACTCTTATAACTCTTAAATATGTAATTAAAAAAAAACACTAAAATATGAGTTTAAGTAACTTCATCCTCACATACGAGTAACGTGGTTCATAAGCAACTTCCCCAATATTTAACGACTCGAAGGTCTTCTCCAAATTTATTTTTAAATCAGGCTCTTAATAAAATTCTACAAAGAAAATACTACTCCTTTTCGGGTCGGACCTTCTCCTCACAGTAGAAATACCCATCAGAGCCCATTATCATCCCCTTGCTTGTCCTTTCCTTCCCCTTGATCCCCTCGCCTTTCGAGCTTCAAACCCTAGGTCCAATCGATCCATAGATCTCCGATCGATCTCCATGGCAACCGGCGACAACAACTCCTCCTCCTCCGGCGAGACTCCAGATCCAAACCCTAACTCCAATTCAGCTCTCATATCCGATCCCGACGATACCTCCGCCTCCATCGAAGCCCTAGCTCGCAAGGTCCAGGAAACCCTAACCCTAGGCGTCAACAAGCAGCACAAGTTCTGGGAGACTCAGCCAGTTGGCCAATTCAAAGATCTCGACAATCCCAATCTCCCCGAGGGCCCGATAGAGCCCCCGACGCCGCTCTCCGAAGTCAAGGCCGAACCCTACAATCTCCCCGCGCCCTATGAATGGGTCACCTGCGACATGGATCTCGATTCGACCTGCACCGAGGTTTACAATCTCCTCACGAACAACTACGTCGAAGATGACGAGAACATGTTTCGATTCAATTACTCGAAGGAGTTCCTTCAGTGGGCTCTTCGTCCTCCTGGTTATTACAAAGCCTGGCATATCGGAGTTCGTGTCAAGTCGACGAAGAAATTGGTTGCTTTTATCACTGGAGTGCCGGCGAGGTTGCGGGTCAGAGATCAGGTCGTCAAGATGGCTGAAATCAATTTCCTTTGCGTGCATAAGAAGCTCAGATCGAAGCGGTTGGCGCCTGTGATGATCAAGGAAGTTACGAGGAGAGTTCATCTGGAGAATATTTGGCAGGCTGCTTATACTGCCGGAGTTGTGCTGCCGACTCCCATTACTACTTGTAGGTATTGGCATAGATCTCTGAACCCTAAGAAGCTCATTGATGTTGGGTTCTCGAGGCTCGGAGCGAGGATGACGATGAGCAGGACGATTCGGCTTTATAAGCTTCCTGAGACTACAGTGACTCCTGGGTTTCGAAAGATGGAGCTTAGGGATGTGCCGGCGGTGACTAGGCTTTTGAGGGGGTATGTGGGTCAATTTGCGGTGGCACCGGATTTTGATGAGGATGATGTTGAGCATTGGCTGCTCCCTATTGAGAATGTGGTTGATAGCTATTTGGTTGAGAGTCCTGAGACTCATGAGGTCACTGATTTCTGTAGCTTTTATACACTTCCCTCTTCAATTCTGAATAATCAGAATTACTCGATGTTGAAGGCGGCTTATTCATATTATAATGTGACTACGAAGACCCCATTGCTGCAGCTGATGAATGATGCTTTGATTGTGGCGAAGCAGAAGGATTATGATGTGTTTAATGCGCTTGATGTGATGCAGAATGAGGAGTTCTTGAAGGAGCTGAAGTTTGGGCCAGGTGATGGGCAGCTGCATTATTATCTATATAATTATCGGATTCGGAATGCCCTAAATCCTTCGGAGCTGGGGCTGGTGCTTCTTTGAATTGGTTGTCTCGTGTGGATCTGTTGCAGAAAATGTGGTAACATTTTCATTTGCTATCGTTTTGTCCGTTTCCCTCTTTTGGTTTAGGATTTTGATGTCTTGTTATAATCTGGAGTGCCATGATCTTGTCTTGAAAGTAAAGAAATTGAACTCATGGGATGTCTGATCCTTGAAATTTCATGATTGGAAATTGAAGTAATTTTGGATGCTTTGAATCTAAGTTACCTTGATATCTTCTGTTCCTTATGGAGACTCTTATGTAATATTTGTTGCCTAGAGTATGCTTCTTTCTCTAGCTCGTTAATTTCAGTGTACAATCTTTTGTGCATCTACATATTGACAGCTCATGGCAACTTTAGTCTGCAAGAACAAAGTTTGCAATATCATCAGTTACTATTTGTCTATTGTGTTGCATGAATCATTACTCCTTGCTGCTAACCTTTTTCTTTTTCTTATGTTCAGATACTTGTTATGTTACAGAAGTGGAAAAACTTTATCTTGTTTCCATGATTTTTATTTTGCATCTTGTGGACAGTGTCCAGATTTTGTTTTCTTGTTCGTTTACTTATGTTGTTCTTAAGGCACTATGTTCATGGGCAGCTTGCGTGTATTTGGGGTAGGAATATAGTGGTATGGAATTAGTTTGACCTTAATGTGGCCTACATGTTAAATGAAAACAAAAAAACAAGCATCGTGCTATTCAGATGTCCCCCACATCTTTTTTCTTTCTTTTTTTTTTTCCGCTTTAGAGTCTTTTACAGTGTTCGGATGGACATTTTTCCAAGCAGTCACCCTTCAATTTTCAGTATGCCATCTTTACATACCGGAAGCTCACACAGAAATTTTGAGATCCATCGACTTCAAAGACCGAACTGACTTCTAACCTCGATGGTCTATTATCTTCCTTTTCTGATAGTAGGACATTCTATTATCTTTACATAATGATGATGATTGTAATTTTTCTAAATTGATTTTATCTAGGTATGCATGAAGGTGACATGCTAATTCTGTCACGTCAGTCATAATAATGGACATAAAATTTAAAGGGCTAATTGCGAACAGACCCCCTGTAGTATCACACCTCTTTGCGAACAGACCCCATGTAGTTTATTTGTTGTGAAAAGATCCTGTTGTGAATAGATCCCCTGAGTGAATTTTTATTTATTTATTCTCAAGATTATTAAAGAGGTTTGAGGAGGCGGACGGACCCCTTACAGCTCTCTTGGTGAGGATACACCCCCCAATTACTATTTTTTTGGACTTTTAAAAGAGTCAGAAAAGTTCATTAACGTGGTGTATTCGCACTTGGACCAATACTAAGGGGGTCTATTCACAACAGATAGAACTACAGGGGGTCTATTCGCTATTGGGTGATATACTATAGGGGGTCTAATCGCTGTTAACCCAAATGTAAACTATATTTCCAAAATGTGGCCTTAGTCCATGTAATAGTTTTGTGACTACTATCATCTGCTTTGCATGAGAATTTTTTCTATTATATAGTAAGTGAAATATGTGGTGTACTTGGTGGCTAATAAAGCGTGAATAGCTGAAACAAAAGCGATAGGTTCAGGCAGTTAGATGGTCTTATACATACGAATTTAATGATGCATCTATGTATTCATCTTGCACTATCTAAAACTACAACAGCAGTAATAATCGTATGAGGATTCATAAGTAGAAGGATTTCTTTTATATACTGAGTTGCAGTACAACTTCTGCAGCATTAGGATCTAGAAGGCTTGTTGTTAAGATGCAGAAGTTCAGGATTAGTTTTCAATCTCATGGGATCACCAGAAATGATTTTACGAGTCATTAGCAGAATTTTGATGCAAGAGTTGTTGCAATCAATATTTCTTTCCCTTGCTCTACCTTCTTTGCTCCAACATGATGCTATTACCCTACACCCGCTTCTATTTGTTTATATTTAGTCACAACATCTACAAAGTTTTCTGTATAAAGCCCATGTTTTCCCTTATTACCGGTTTCGGGAGGATTGCTTTTGCTTTTATACTCTCAGATCTGTGTCAGCGTGCATCAGTTGATCAATTCATCTCAGTTAAGAATTTTCTCTTTGTACTCAATATAGTTCTCATGTAACCGGATCATCGTCATACGAGTATTTTTTGTTCTTTCTGAGCTACAATTAGCATACTTATTTCTGACCATATCATCTTTTGTTCAATAGATATCTTCCTGGAGGTCCATGACTTTATTTTACCTGATTTTAGCTGTCCATAAAAATAATAGAAACAACACCAAATGTAAGTAAGTAATTATGAGCCAATCCAAAATCATTGTAGATGGAACCAATCATTTGTCCAAACCTATGGGTTAAGTGAAAGCCGACCCACAAGTCAGTAACTGAAAGAAGCAAAAAAGCTTTCACTGGATTAGATCATCTCAGATTCTCAATGAAGCCATCACCTTTTTCTTTAAGTGCTGATCCTGAGCTTTTAACTGACATAGTTCTTTGTACTGATAGGCATCTGAACTTCATTGTTGTACACCAACACATTTTACTCTGAAACTCTACTGTAAGAATAGTCCATTGCAGCTAGCAATTTGATTTCTCATTTCTTGATTGACCGATGGTGCAACACTTCCAATGCAGCCTCTTGATGTGCTGACTCCTGGCGTCATATTTGCTTTACGATTCTGTCCTTGAGTACTCCTTTACAAAAGCCCATTATCACATTACAATAATGAGTCAGTCTGCAGTAGCAACTTCTGTCTTAGGGCATTCTAATATACTTGGTTTCATTCTGTTAATTCTTCCCTGTTTTCTCTCAATCAATAATGTGTCAATAAACAAAATAGGTAATTTATGACGTTGGCCTTTGCTTATCATCTAAGTGGTCTGCTTTGCATAAACCCTTGGCAAATATCTTTTTCTTTTCTTTGAGAGAGAAACCCTTGGCAAATATTTGGTATTACCTTTTGTTTACCGTAAGATTTCATGTAAACTGAAGATCGTAGTGACGAATAACTATTGTTCACATATTTACTTTCTTTTTCTTTTTCTTCACTGTTCATGTTGTGTATCCAAACTTTTTCCTCTGTCATTATACTATGAACCTGGGTGCAGTTGGAACTTCTTTCAATGGTTGTCAAATAATGTGAGACAACCAGTACGCTTAATCAGGGTTAGTTGTCTGTTGATGACTTGGTGGTATCCATGGAATATGGTCTCTACTAACTGTTCCGGTATAGACATGTTGAGATATTTTGAGAAGCAGGTCAATGTTTTTTTTTTATTTAATGAAACTGATGTTTGGTAAAGAGTTTAGATACTCATGCTTTTGTCCTTCATTTAAAGAATATGTTGCTTCATTTTATTTTTCTTCACTCTTTTTTGTGATGTAATGGGTTATGTGCTCTCCACTGTTCAATATCCTGAGATAAAGTCCAGTTCACATGTTGTTTCTTGTGACCATTGTTCTTATTCATTTAATTGTCTTCAGAATATAGCTGAGTAAAAACATGTTATCATGAGAAAGATGTTCTCATCATCATTGATATGGTGCCGACTTTTTGGTTGTTAAAATCTCAAATGCAAAACCTGAGCTTGATTGGATGTGTGGTTGCTAGGGAGTATCATGAAAGCAACTGCTGAAGGTATTATCAGCACTTCTTCATGTGAAATGGCAATTCTTTCATTGGGTGAGTGCATATGGTCATTATTGTACAGATGTAACTTAAATCAGGTAAAACTCACATTCGTCCACGAGCTGCATGTTAAATTTGTCAGTCAACTTCCAGGGGCAGCTGTGGTGGAACTTTCGGTTGGTCCCGCAATCGCAATCTAGTTCAAGGAAATGGGAGTTTCTACAGTTTTGGAGTGTTTATTGGAGCTGATGCATTATTTGCATGTTTAATATAAGTCCTTGGTGACATTTTTTGTCATTGCATCTTCATGAATGGTATTGATTTCTCTTGCCAGTATTGTCCAGTATTGGCCATTTCTGCTTTTATTATCTTGCAGTCCCATCACATTCTGGTGAAAATAATCCACAATGCTAATATCTGCTTCTTTGATGCATTGATTGCTTATCCACAAGACAGGCTCATCCTACAGTGCAGAACTTGTATACATGCATCTTAGTTCAGTTTATTCTGTGTATTTGATGTCAAGAATGACTTATCTCGTTGACATCGGCACTGTCGTATGAATGTAGTTACTTCTAATTGTCTCAAAGTAGGTCAGCTACTAGCAACTCTAGTGTATGATCTTAGGAGTTGAGTCAAAAGCCAGGGAAACTTTCAAAAATATGACCACAACAAACAAACCGAGAGAAAATCTTGAATGTTTGCGATTTTTCAGCAGTTTCTCTGGTCAAGTAGGGAGCCTTCCTCGGGATAGAATAATAATATTTAATTTTTAGGATACGAGAAAGTAATGGATATAATCAAGCAATTCCAGATTCTGCAATATTTGACTTATGAAATAACACCACATATATGTAGAAAAAGAAAGTACTTTAAATCTTCATTCCTTCAAGCACAGGATCTCCATGGCTTAGCAAGATCAGTTAACAGAAAGATTGATGCTTGGCTTGTCAACATCATCAACATTGTTATTCTTCTCCTTTTGGCCACGAATCTTTGGTAGTGCATGAAAGTGGCGTGCATATAAGCAACCTTCATCCACGATAAGAGTTCTTGATTTCTCCTGCTAGACTTGCAATTAAAGGCTTTTTTAATTTATTAATAAATATTTTCTTACAAAAGGATATGACAATGAACTATAGGTAAAATTTATGAACTAATCTGTCAGCATCAGCCTGTATTTTACTTGCACTATATAAATAAAGAACTTCTTTCTACAATTGTTATCGGCAGATGTATTTTCGAATCTTAACTTTTCGTACTGCATTAGCATTTATACATTGGAGCTTATCAATTAATTTTCTTTGAATACATTGCTCATTTTTGTAGGCATTTCACATAACACACACTACAGGATAAAGTGTACATAGCTTCTATTTGGTTCCATATGCTCGCCGAGTGGCAAGAATCAGATTTAGCTGATAAGCGGCATTGAATTAAGGAAAAGAGAGAGCAAGAGTATCGATATCATCTATTATTAATTTATCATGCTTAATGCCTTCGGTGCTTGCAAAGAGTAAGATAAATAGACCAATGCACGGTAGAATTAGATTATCCTCTCTTCCGCCTTCTTGTCATGAGGAACAGTTGTTATTTTCTAGAAAAAAAAAAGTTAATTATTTTCTAAAGAGAAAGTTGGCTATTTTAAAATAGGCCAAAATCATAAACCTCCCTTGAAATAACTTTTGAAGTTTAGGGGTAATCAGAAAAGCTCCTTTGAAGATTTTTCGTAAAACTCTCTAAAACTGTGAACCCAATTTTCACCGCGAAAAAATTCACGTGCGTAAAATTATTCATTCGTGATTATTTGGGAGAAAAATCTTAAAGTTAAAGGAGTTTTTGATAACTCCTAAACTTAATGGGAGTTTTATGATATTTTGAAAGTTATAGGATGTTAACCGATAATCACCAAAAGTTAAAGGTTTTATTTATTTATTTAGCCTTTATATATATATATATATATATATATATATATATATATATATATATATATATATATATATATATATATATATATATATATATATATATATATATATATATATATATATATATCTTTTGAGGATTTATTTTAAAAAAGAAGAATTTGAATATCTGATAGCAGAAAATCCTTAATTTTTAAGGCTAAATGACACTTATATACCATATAGTTTCACTCTTATAGACTTAAATACCCCAAGTTACAAAATATAGCAGAAAAATACCCTGAGTTGGTAGTCATTTGAATTTGGCTAACGGTGTTAAAAAATATCCGAATGGACAATAATGCCCTTCCTTTGGAATTAACCCCTCCACATGATAAAGTAGTGAATATTATAATGAATGAGGGTAAAAAAGTACTTACTTTGGTGACATGGCAGCATGTGGGAATATTCCATAGAATATTCTCATGACTAGTTAACAGAAGGTAGCAACTTGCACAATTTTACTAACTCAGGGTATTTTTTTGCTATGTTTTGTAACTTGAGGTATTTAAATGCTACAAGGGTGAAACAATAAGATATATAACTGCCATTTAGCCAGTGTTCTTTGTCCAGCTAAAGCATATCCCATGTAACTTCTTCAAAAACAATCACTATTAAGCCAATGTCCTTTTAGTAAAGCCCAAAGCAGACCAAACAAAATAAACCTCTCTCTCTATCTCTCTGTGTCTCTCTCGCTCTCTCTCTCACATAAAAATAGAAAAAAAAAAAAAAATCCAACCAAAATACAAAAGGCCCCACACAAAATACTAGCCCTCCATCTCATACAATGTAGTAAAATATCAAATCTTTGCAACATTCTTCTCCCATTCTTTTGGTCTTTTGACTCCAAACGAACTCTTTTATTTTTCACTTTCTTAACATAAATTATCAAAAATAAATTCTCCCATCTCTCACAACATAATCCTGGTTCCCGCGTAACTCTCTCCGTCACCGTCACCGTCATTGTCACCGTCACCGTGGCCGAGATCGAGTGACGCCGACCAACCTCAATTCTCCCCCCCCCAAAGCCCACGTGTCACCCTCCCATTGGCCCCATCACTGGGCGAAGCCCCCGGGTGCGCACACGCCAAGCGCTCTAAATGATATTCCCCATTGTCCTCGAGAGTCGAGCCCAACTCGTACAAAATACTCTCTCTCTCTCTCTTGGTTCTTGTTGTTGCTGTTTGTTGATATCGTTGTTAGGTCGAAAGGTGAGGTGAGAGATCTTTGCTCATCTCTTCGTTCTACTAAATTTCCAATTTCGTGCTCTCATTTAATTGTTTCCCAAAATTGATAGTGACCCATTTATAAAGCCCCCACCCAACGTTTGACGACTTGGTATCTTTCTCTCCCTTCAAACCCTCATCCTGCTCTCGCCGCCCCAACCCTAATCTCCCCTCTCAGGTAATCCAATCCGCTGAATCTTGTCTTTTTTTGGCCGAAAGATCGGATTTTTGGAATTGGGTTGGGTTTAATTTGTCTAATTTGGCGGTTTCTAGATTTCCCTCTTTGTTACTGTTATCAATTCTAGTCTTTCGTATTGCCTTTTGTGATTTGATCTTACTGGGCTGGATGTTTGGGCATGGATTGGTGATTTAACTGCTTTTTATAGTGATTAGTTTGGTTTCCATTTGTGGATTGGGGTCTGATTGATCTTTGTCAGTTGGAGCAGTTGATTTCTCAGTGGTTGATCCTGGTAGAACAGTTAATGGTGTTTTTGTTGTGATATCTGATTTTTTTGATAACATGTTTATTTCCTTGACTCATGTTTGCAGTCTGTAGGAAATTTATAGTTCTGGAAGATGATACAATTTCATGAGAATGTTTGTACTGGGAAACTGTTCCATTGTTGTTTTGATTAATCTTTAGTTACGCAATTGCGCTTATGTGGAACTGTATATCTTGCTTGCGTTTTGATGGTCATCTGTATTGGAATTGTTTCATTGTTGAGTCCCGTTGCAGCTTATGAGCATGCTAATGTTTATCTGTTATATCAGCTATAAATGCAGTTAACCTCCAAATATGAAGGAAGGCAGCTCTTTGCAAGACAAAATGGTAGACAGGAACTGGGTGATGAAGCGTAAGCGGAAACGGGTTTCTAATGGATCGGATGCACCCAAGGAGAAAGATAGTATTTCTCCGTGCTTGGATGCTCCAAAAAATAAGATTTCCATTAAAAAGAAGCCAAGGGCTGATGCTGAGATTTCTCATTTCGGTGACAGGATAAAGGGACATGACGGGGTAATATCCATTGTTTCCTAATTCACATTTCAAATCGCTGGCAGTATCACATGCTTTGATGTATATTTAGTTATGTGGCCTACTATTGTATTCCATAATTACTTTTGACCAACGACCTCAAGACCTGCAAATTCATCAAGTCAATAAAGTAACTCCATTTAAACCGTACATGGACGTCAGGTTACTATCTCATCTATTGTGCTTGTAAAGAAATGATGGAATAAGTAGCATAATGAATAATAGGGGGAAAAACATTCACAGTTGCCAAGATAAACTAGAATTATGTTATTTATGTTGTACTAGCCATGGATGGAAAAGTATATAAGAATCCTAATTATGGGCATTTCTTGAAAACCAGTTATAGGAGGCAAATATTTATACCCTTTCCTTGTAAATGTTGAGGCTCCTTGTTCTGGTATTCCTTTTTCATTTCATCCAGTAAAAGAACTTGCTTGTTTTGGCTCTGTTGAAGTTGTTAAATAGTCCCTTAGCAAGATTGGCTAGCCTACGCATAAACGTGAATAGGAATTCTAAGGGTGGGTTCAAGAGTTGGCTTAAACTAGCCTGTTGATAGGAGTTGAAGCTAAATCATGATCGCATTTATTAGTTGGAAACTTATGTTATCATATATGCCAGTGGGGAAAAGGATATTGTATTCTCCCTTGGATACATGTTATAACACAGATATCTCACTGAAACATGTAGCTATTAGTGGTATGTTTATTGAGAAAAGAAACTAACCGCTAGAAACTACTGAAGAAGACTATTTTCACAATTGCTAGGCTTAAATAGGCACTAAAAGGTAACATCGAAGAAGACTATTGTCATGGGTTTTCAATAGATGGCTCAGTTTCTAACCTAATCCTTTGCACTAATTGAACTTCTAAACAGAGCGTCAGGTAGTTGATTTTGGTCTTCTTTCCAAATTGTAGTAGTCATTCAGGTGTATAACACTAGGATAAAAATGCAAAATAATTCTAATAAAGCATTCCTTTCATTTCAATTGAAAAATGAGGAGATAAGGAAACAAAAAGAAATTGACCCTTCTAGCACTTCAAATCACTCTGTAAAACCATAAGTGGAGGGAGGCATATATGTGCAGTGTGTGTATGTGTGAAGGACCCAAAACTTGCCTCACTCCCACATAGGTAGACGGATGGATGGATAGCCAAGCAACGGAGAAACCTTCTCTTAGAATGCCTTCAAGGAGAATACATGCAGGATGACTTTTACAAAGTGTCTTGCACTATACTAAGCTAAATAAGCCTTTTCTCATTCCTAGCCAGTTAATTCTTTTGGGAAGAATGAATAATATTAGCGATATTATGATCACTTTATGGCAATTTGCATAGTTTTGTTGTTTTTCTCATTCTTTCCTCCTTTCTATTGCAGTATTATTTTGAGTGCGAAGTGTGTGATCTTGGTGGTAATTTGCTGTGCTGTGATAGCTGTCCTCGCACCTATCATCTTGAATGTCTTAACCCACCCCTGAAAGTATATAACCTTTTTTCCCCCCTTCTCTATTAGTTTTTCATGTGGCAGTTTGGATCTTAATTCTGACTATCTGTATTTTAAAATTTTCTTATCTATTTTCCAAAGCGTGCTCCTCCTGGAAGGTGGCAATGTCCAGGCTGTTGTGAGCAAAAAAACGACGTGACACCATTAAGTAATGTGGAAACTAGTTCAAGGCGAGCTAGAAGCAAGAGCAATTTTAAAAAGCATAAAAGCATAGATAAATTATCTGGTCATGACAAGCCACCACCTTCTGGAAGAACATCCAGTGTAGAAAAGGATAAATCAAGTGACAAGGGGAAAAGGATTGTTCGCTTTAGGTCTCCATCTGTTAAAAAGAAGCCGGGGTACTCTCAAGCTGATATTTCTTATAGTCCAAAGTCAAGTGCCTCCGGTGACAGTGAATCCAGGGATGGAGTTTTAGCAGCAGCTGATAGTAGTATCAAGAAAAATCAAGAGTCATCTTCCTTTTGTAAGACAAGTTCCCATAAGGAAGTCCTTTCTCCTGTCGTTGCTCTAAGTGCGGAGGCAAATGAAAACATGTCAAAACGTAAAGGAAACATCACGAGGGGTGAAAGGAAAAAAAAGAAACATATCCTTTCGTTAGTGCCATCCCCCCAAATATCCAAGAAAAACAGGAATAAAGTGAATGGAGTTGACAAGAAGAATAGATCTCGAGCTCACAAGGGGAAAAATGCTGTAGCTGATTCAGATTACGCATCAAAAGAAACTTCTCTGCTCCCCGGAACTAGCGACTCACTCTATAAGAATGCATCATTTGATCGACAAAAGTCTGCATCTAGTACCAAGAAGAACACCAGAGTGCTAAAATTATCCATTAAAAGGCATCGGGAGGTATGTTCTGCTGCGATCTTTATGCTAACTAGACACTACTTACAAGATATTATTTGACTAACTAGACATACCATACAATATATTATCTGATTAAGCTTTGATGTCAGTTCTTCTCTTTCCTTGTGATCCTGTTGCCACAATCTAGGCACCCAAAAACAAAGTTATATGTTTTACAAAAAAGTTTAGTTGTTTTTTGATATTTGACCAGCTTGATTTAATCCTGTAGCACATTTCCTTTGTATCTTATTCCAATGAAATACAAGCCATACATTCGCTGCTTCAATGCGCATCATGGAATCTAATGTTGTATTCATTTTATTATAATCTCTTATCAGTATAGTTTATCTCTGGTCAATTCCGTCATAATATGCAGAAGTCATCCACGGAAGCCTTCCCCTCATCACATGAGACAAATGAATTTGGAGAGAAAACAGATAAGACAATGAAATATCATGAGAATCTTCAGGATGGTCTTCAACAGGTAAGTTTCCTTGATGTAATTATTATTTTATATTTTGTACTTTTGGTTTTATAAGGATTTCATAGAGCTGAATTTTTCTTGGTACCTTTCCTTATTTTGTGTCTAAAACTTATTTTCTTTCTCATGTTTGAAAGGTTGATCGCATTTTGGGTTGTAGAGTGCAACCTAGTACAGTCATATCTTCATGTCATACGAAAGCAATAAAATCCACTGTTTCTGCTGCACCGACTAACTCAGTATGTGATTCAGAAAAGGAAGCAAGTCTATCACCCTCTTGCAACTTTGCTGATCCAGAAAATTGTTACAAAGAAAAAAGTAAGGATTTTAGTGGAGTTGAAGACAAGTATGACGGTAAAGCTGTGAATGACAAGGATATGGATGCTCCTCATGAAGACAAAACATATCAAGCCAAAGAGAATAAGGATGTGGTTATGACAGGAACTGGACCAGTGAACAACCAGCAGATTACTCAAGTAGGTTGTGAGTTGCATGAGAAATCTTCTGTTAGTGCAGTAGCTATGGTTGATACAACTGTTAAGATTCATTCCGATGAGAATGGAAATATGGGAACTGTAGTAAGTGATCATCAAAATCATCATGCACATGTCTCTCATGATTATGAAGTTACTAATGGAGAAAGCACTGTGGCACCTCCAGTTAGCAGCACTAAAAAGTTAAAACGTACACAGGTTTCGCAGGATTTAGTGTCTAAAGATGAGGCTGTTACCTATGAGTTTTTAGTTAAATGGGTCGGTCAATCGAATATCCACAACAGTTGGATTTCAGAATCTCAGGTGAAAATTTTAGCAAAGAGAAAACTGGAGAATTATAAAGCAAAGTATGGAACTTCCTTGATAAATATTTGTGAGGAACAGTGGTGCAAACCACAACGTGTTATAGCTCTTCGTGTGTCCAAGGATGGTACAAAAGAAGCTTTGATTAAATGGCGCGGTCTTCCTTATGATGAATGCACTTGGGAACGATTAGATGAACCTGTCATTGAGATGTCTTCTCATCTTATTACTGAATTTGAACGGTTAGAATATCAAACTGTGGAGAATGATGCTAGGGATGCGACTCCACGAGCTAAAATCGATTGTCAAGAAGTAGCTTACCTGACTGAGCAGCCTAAGGAGTTGAATGGTGGTTCACTCTTTCCACATCAGCAGGAAGCACTAAACTGGTTAAGAAAATGCTGGCACAAGTCCAAAAATGTGATCCTCGCTGATGAGATGGGCCTCGGAAAAACCGTGTCTGCTTCTGCTTTCATCTCATCCTTATATGTCGAGTTTAAGGCTAAGTTGCCGTGTTTGGTTTTAGTTCCCCTCTCTACAATGCCTAATTGGATGGCAGAGTTTTCATTATGGGCTCCTCACTTAAATGTTGTCGAGTACCATGGTCCTGCAAAAGCAAGGTCCATAATACGCCAATATGAATGGCATGCCAGCAGGCCAGATGGATCATCTAGAATGACAAAGTCCTTCAAATTTAATGTTTTGTTGACTACTTATGAAATGGTGCTTGCTGACTCCTCTTATTTGCGAGGAGTTCCTTGGGAGGTTCTTCTAGTTGACGAGGGACATCGTCTAAAAAATTCCGAGAGCAAGCTTTTTAGCTTGCTGAATACCTTTTCTTTTCAGCATCGTGTGCTATTGACGGGGACACCTTTGCAGAATAACATCGGTGAAATGTATAACTTGCTGAACTTTTTGCAGCCGGCTTCATTTCCATCGTTGTCAGCATTTGAGGAAAAGTTCAATGACCTTACAACAGCAGAAAGAGTGGATGAGCTAAAGAAGTTAGTTGCACCTCATATGCTAAGAAGACTTAAGAAGGATGCAATGCAAAATATTCCCCCGAAGACTGAGCGGATGGTCCCTGTTGAGTTGACATCCATACAGGCTGAGTACTACCGTGCTATGTTGACAAAGAATTATCAGATACTACGCAATGCAGGGAAAGGGGGTGTTCAGCAATCAATGTTAAATATTGTTATGCAGCTCCGAAAGGTCTGCAATCATCCATATCTAATACCTGGAACTGAACCTGAATCAGGTTCAGTAGAGTTCCTCCAAGAAATGCGAATAAAGGCTTCTGCGAAGCTGACTCTGTTGCATTCTATGCTCAAGGTTCTGCACAAGGAGGGCCATCGAGTCCTTATCTTTTCTCAGATGACCAAGCTTCTTGATATACTTGAAGATTACCTTCTTATAGAATTTGGTCCTAGAACATTTGAAAGAGTGGATGGCTCTGTGTCAGTTGCAGATCGTCAAGCAGCGATTGCTCGCTTTAATCAGGACAAATCTCGATTTGTGTTCTTACTGTCAACACGTTCATGTGGACTGGGAATAAATCTGGCTACAGCTGATACTGTAATTATTTATGATTCTGATTTCAACCCACATGCTGATATCCAAGCAATGAATAGAGCACATAGGATTGGGCAATCAAAGAGACTTCTGGTATACAGACTTGTAGTACGTGCTAGCGTTGAAGAACGAATATTGCAACTCGCGAAGAAGAAACTAATGCTTGACCAACTTTTTGTGAACAAGTCAGAATCTCAAAAAGAAGTGGAGGACATTCTTCGATGGGGAACAGAAGAGCTCTTCAATGATTGTGATGGTGTGAATGTACAAGATTCAAAAGAACCATCTAGCAGCAAAGTTGAAATTGTTACTGATGGAGAGCAGAAGCATAGGAGGAGGTCTGGTGGCCTGGGTGATGTGTACCAAGATAGATGCACTGATAGTTCCGCAAATATCGTATGGGATGAAAACGCAATATCTAAGTTGCTTGATCGTACTAACCTTCAATCATCAGTTTGTGAAGGCGCTGATGGGGATATGGAGAATGATATGCTCGGATCAGTTAAGGCGAGTTTTTTAAACTTGTACTGCGCTTATTCTACACTTTCCATTATTATGTGTTTTGCTTCATTTATTGTTTCCATCGGATAATTTTATATGGTAGTTCGTAAACATTCTCCACATCAACACCTAGCAAATTTCCATCTAGTTAACATTTCGGAAATTGATATCACATAAATTTTCTTATAGAACATAACTGTTGTTTTCACTTATTGAGGAATAGGTAAGCCATGGCCAGTTGTATATCTGAGCGCATAAGTTTGAAAACCACCTGATGTTCTGTCAATTTATCTGTTTATTCTTATGGGATATTCCTGCTATTGGTATCAAATGTTTTGGGTATTACTCAATTAGTTATTGCCTTATTGGATTCTGTAGGTCCAACAATTATATAAATTTTGTATTACAATGGAGACCTAGTTTTTGCTTCTTGTGCACTTTGTCTCTATAGCAAGTTATTGTTATTATGCGACAGTAATATGGAACTTGATATGGTATGGATCTGAACGTGTTTTGAGTCTTAACGACTTCCTCATGTGGGTCTGTGATTTTATCTATTTTTTGGTACAGTGAATAACAGTTGGTGTTTTGAAATGGTTTTCATGATAACGAAAATGCACTTTTTGGTGCATTTAATGCTTTCTAATACGGGTTTTTGTTTATGGCAACAAATATATAGAATAATGATAATAAAATTAATAGGTATGGAAGAGGAATAAGAGTATGCGGAAGGGAACACTTTGATCCTTTCATATCTATCTTCTTATTACAAACTTAACTCTAATTGACCCTTCACCTTATATAGAAATAAATAGAGAAAAAGTTTTTCTTATGAATATCCACAGGATCAGTTACTGCATGTTACTATTCATGCATCTCCATGTTAAAGTCACTAAGTAATTGTCATAACCACTAGGTCCACTACACCTTCCATGTTCTTGGGGGAATGTTAAGCATGTCCTACTCTTCATTTTAACAAAAAGTCTAAAAGTAATGCATTTTAGTGTTAAATAAAAAAGTAAAAAAAAAAAAAGCAAAATGATAAAAGTTAGTTAAGCGTGAAGTGAGCTGTTCTCTTGAGGCATTTAAGGATTTCTATCAAATGATTTGCATAATATAACCTCTCTCTATGTGTTTCTGCTTGTATCATATGTTAGCATGCCTTTTTGTGAGTGTTAGGTTGGCTTGGATTTGGGAATGGGTGAGGGTGTGTGTGGTGTGGATGTGTTCCCTTTTTCTGGGTGGGTGACATAGGGGTGTGGGGATGGGTGTGTGCATCTGTCAGCAGATGTACATGTGCATGTGTCCCTTCTCCCCCCTCTCTCACAAGCCTCTCCATCTCTAGCAGCTTATATACATTTGGAATTTCCTTTTATTTTTGACAGCCTGGTAACCTCCAGAGCTCCGAACTTAGTTAATACTCAAACTTTTTTGGACAATTTACAAACATCAACCATTTGATAGGCCATGTTTTTTTTATGAGTACTACACCTGTTTTGTTAACTAATATATGTTTGTGGTGAACTTCTTAACTGACTGGTAGAATTTGCGTTTGGCTTCTGAATGCATATTAAAAATGAAAAAGAAATCATATTAAAAAATAAAATCTGAATTTGAAAATGCTTGTCTAAGAAGATTTATATGGTTTATTCAAATGACTAGTTTTTTGTGCATGGATATTTATCAAACCGACAAATGATAGGATCTACGAGGTTATCCATTACGGAACTCAATGTGCAAATTGTTAGGAGAAAAAGAAAAGAAAATTTCTTGCAGAACTGTTAAAGACCCTTGAATATATTTTTCTTGTTCCAAGGATGCTCATGCTGTTGAAATTGATGGACAAGATCCAGGAAATTGTAATATTCAAATTTCTGCTGCAGTTAACTCCAAGATTAGATATGTTGAATGTAATGGTGCTGTGGTTATTATACTATTCTGAGCGTCTGCTGGTTGACGTTCTCCATGAAGTGCAAGCATTTGTTTGCCCTGGTTTGAATGTAAAGTTCTAAACAAGAATGAGTCCACTCTTCTTATATCTTATGTGAAAAGAAGTTATAAAATGGATGTAAAGTTCTAAACAAGAATGACCCCAATCTTCTTATATCTTATGTTTGCAATGTTGCATGGACGCTTCTATCATGAAGCCACACCTGACACTTCCCGTACCCCTACACGTACTCAACACTCCTTGGACACTCCTTGAATATATGCATACATTTACTCAGACATGAATTCAATTATATAATACATGTTTTAATTAAAAACACTCAATTATATAAACATAATAAAAGAAACATAAAAATATTATAGAAATTTTGATTCTTGCAACATGTGAATGAGAAAATAATATTGATGTAATATAAATTATTAAATTTCATTGTATATATAGCTGTGTCCCTTTCCCTACATTTTAAAGCTTTGCCATATCCTGTACACGTACTTATACCCGCACCCATACCCATATCCGTAACCGTCCCATGCAACATAGTATGCTTGTAATCGTAAAATAAATAAATATGTTTTCATTTAAATGTTCTTAACTAAAAGCAACGTAAGAACTTTAAGCATTATAACTAGTATTGAATCATCGATTAAACTCTTAATAGATATATATTAGAGAAAGTTGAATGAAAGGAGTAATTCATGGAATACAAAAATGACTAGTCTAAAAGGGTATTTGAGGAAGTGTAGCAGGTGACGGACCTGATGACCAAATTTACTCATTATTTATGGTAGGGGAGTTAAATTTCGAAGAACCAAACCACCTTTAAATTAATTACCCACGGGATTCCATTCTCAATGCGATGCATCCTGAAGCCTAAGTTCTTCCCTAACAAAATAAGTTATAGTAAATTACCCACAGGATGCCAAGAGAAAGTAATTATAATAGGTATCTCGTGGGCATTTATCGCATTGAAAAAGGTATAGAACTATAGATGTGCAAGCGGCTAAATTTGTAGATTGTATAAGTGCTCGGCAAGTATCCAGTGGATAAAAGTGCAGTGCCATACCCAATGGGGGATGAGTACATCAGTTTTTACTAGTAAAGTTACATATAATAGATCTATACTTTCTTCTTGAACAGCATGGGGTTGCTCATAGCATCTTAACATAACTCTGAGATTGTAACCACTTCTGTCTGGTTGGTCCTATGGTGGAGTTCTGTTCATACCTTGGGACTGATTTAGTGAATAGAGATAACGATTATGATGACAAATAAAATTGACCAAGAAGGAAAGTGGTCACTGACTAGTATATTGGGTAAGTAAACTATAAGCATAAATTTTAACAGTAACACCATCAAAATGGGATTGAGGGGAAGTTCTATACTTCTATTATAGTGAATTATCAAGCTTGCCTGATACAGAATCTCACCCTTAATGAAAGTTTTGCAAATGAAGATTCGTTGGCAGATGAGTGGGTAATTGGGATTTGGTTTGACGGTGCTTACTGTTTTTTTAACTCTCAGCCATTCTTTTCACTATCTTTCCATTTAATAACTGTTTCACATATCAATTGCCTCAGCTTAATAATGTTTTTGATTTTTCTTGCCCCAAGCAGTACTTGTCAAGGCTTATCATCTCTTTGCTTTTGTACTTTTTACTAATTATTCAATTATTTATTGTTGTAATTTATATCTTCTGGCACAATAATACCATAAATATTTCCACATTTTTGGCAATTCATTTCTTCTAACCCCTAAAATGTGTTTTCTATTTTAACTTTCTATATAACCAGTAACTGCATTGAACTAGTCCTGTCATCTCAAGTTTTATTCTCAAATTATGCCTCCATGTTGGTATTTATGATTTCGGTTCATATTCACTGTCTCACCTGATGGTACATTTGTTGGTTAATCAGTCACTGGATTGGAATGATGAGCTGAATGATGAACCTGGGGGGACTGAATTGCTAACCAGTCTAGCTGGAGATGCTTGTGAGCAATCATCTGAAGCAAAAGAAGACAATGCAATCAATGTGACTGAGGAAAATGAGTGGGATAAACTCTTACGTCTCCGGTAAGAAGTTGGTTTTTGATTTGTTAGGTTACACTTTGTAATATGTTAAGTTTTCACTGCCATTGACACTTCCAAGTTTATTCAGACCATTGCAATTATACTTTACAATAAAGATTGGTCTTATACATAAACACACTTCCACAATGAATTTCTAAGGTATAATGATTAAAAAGCCCAATATATTGACTGAGTTGCATAAATTGATAATTACAATAGTAATAACAAATTTATAATTCTTCATTAACAAAAAAATTCTATAAATGCATCTACAGCTGGGATACATCTTCTATTCGTCTTTGATATGTCTAGAATACAATATAAAGTTTGCAATACATAGTTGGTGTATCCAATCATTCAAGTATCCAGTACCAGATGTATAGCAAATGTGGGTACATTTTCTTTATCCGAGAAACTGTGCAACATAACCAGCTCCTATACAAAAACGCATTTCCACAAAAAAATTTCTACTGTCCAATATTATAATAACTGTTAACATTTCTGACATGAGGGCCTAAGTTAATTTTCACACAACTTTTAATAGGTGGGAAAAATATCAAATAGAGGAGGAAGAAACTCTTGGTCGAGGCAAGCGCCAAAGAAGAGCTGTATCTTACAAAGAAACATTTGCTTCAATACCAAGCGAAGTACTAAGTGAGGTATTATATTCATTTACATTCCTAAATTTCTGTGCTGACTATATTATAGCAATACATACCTGACTGTATTAGGGGTAAAACTTAAGCACCAATTTCTTATCTCATCAGTCTGTTAATCACATTTTATTGATATCAGTGTTGTTATTTTTTAAATGTTTTATCAGAAGGCTTTGGTGCTTCTCTATGGATGCATGCTTGCATATAGTGTAAAAATATAGGAAAAGATGTGATTTATTGTCCCATTAGTCTGGACTCTGGACCTTTGTAGCATGTTCTATTGCAAAGGAGTGAATTGTTTGTCCATGCCCAATGCAGTGCTTGTTACCTTGCTGATCTCCTTGTTTTGTTCCCACTATTTTAGAAATTTCTCTTTGATCAGTGTCTCATACTGTGCCTTATCATCTATAAGTTCTGCATGTCTCGTTTCTGTGTCTACAAGCTCTCTAAAATTTCTGGGAAATTTTCTAGCTGATTCACGTCTCTCATAGTTTTTATATTAATTTATGCTTAACAACATAGGTAATGTTTGAGTGCAGTGAGAAAAAAGATTTTGCAGTTAATCATGATAAGGCTGCTGGCTTGAATCCCTCTATGAGCCTTCCTATTTTAAAGCTTGGCTTAAAAAGAATTTAAAAAAACCTTAATTCAAAATGTAGCATGCATATCCTATTAGTTTTATTCAAGCTTTCTATTTTCACATTTATCCAGCTGATTAACCTTTGTAGAATATCCACTGTAGTTATTTTTATGCTTTTTTCCTTTTTCATCCTTAAATCTTTCTTTTTTCTGTATCCGCACTGGCATCTTAGGGCTCTTATTAACTTCTTGTTTGTGATTACTATTCTACCAGAGTGGTAATGAGGAGGAGGAACCCGAGCTAGTATATACACCTGCTGGCCGAACTTGGAAAGAAAAATAGTAAGTATTGGGGCAGCCTCCAATCCATTTTGGATATTAACTATACTAACTTTCTATCCTTTTCTACACAGTGCTAAGCTCCGTGCCAGACAGAAGGAGCGCATTGCCCAGAGGAAAAACCCTGAAGTTTTGCGTTCTGCTGATAAAAATGAGTTGTTAGTAGAATCACAGGTTCCCTCTGCTACGGAAGCACAAAGCTTGGATGCCCACAAATCTTTAGATGATGCAAGAGAAGATGTTTCTCCTGTCAACCTTGAGGAAACGAAATTACCTAAGCTGTTTGAACCAAAGAGGAGAAATTCCCCTGCCAAAGTAGGAAAGAAGCATGGTTACAAAAAATATCACAGCACCCACCTTGATCTTTCTGTTAAACCTTCAGAGAATCTATCTCCTGATATGTTTTTACCAAGCCACCAGTTACCCAGCGGACCTTCTGCAAATCCGGAACCTCCTACTCATCTTTTACCTGTTTTGGGACTTTATGCTCCTAATGCAAATCAAAGAAATTCTGGCACCCGGAAATCTCATTCCATTCCAAGCCAACCATTATCAGATCATGAACAGAGAAAAATAAGCGCTGCGATGTCTGAAATGCCACTTACTATGCCTGCTTGTTCTGGACCTTCAGATGATTTGAATATTGCACAACAAGAGAACACTGCTGATAAATCTTCTTTTCATAACACACCTGGGGAGACTTTGCGTCGTCGTATGAAGAATAAAAATATCATACCTGACAACTTTTTTCCTTTTGTCCCGGTATGTTTTATTATATTCCTTGATATTTTCCACATTAGGCGTACATAATATCTTTGCTTGGAATCATCTGTAGGAGACCTTTAGCCTGATTAGATGGTATTTCATTTGCAGTTTCCACCTAACACATCAGAAAGGATTCCACATGGTCCCATGGAAAATTCAGGTGGGTCTTTCTCCTCATTTCAAGAGAGACTGGGTCTTCCCAACTTACTTTCTGATGATAACCCACTACTTCCTTTCCCACTTCGGTCCAAAAATGCAATGAAGCTGCAAGCAGATCACTTACCGAGTTTGTCATTAGGAACAAATATGGATGGTTCCTCTCAAGACTTTCCTAATATTCCTTTGGCGTCGAATTTTTCACAACAGTTGAGTGACTTAAAGCAAAAGCATAAAATGGAAGAACTCCCTCCAATGCTGGGACTAGGTACACACTCGTCTTTACGTGAAAATCACAAGAAAGTCCTTGACAACATAATGATGAGGACACGTGCAGTAACTAATAAATTTTTGAAGAAGAGATCAAAAATTGATGCATGGTCAGAAGATGAACTTGATGCACTATGGATTGGGGTTCGGAGGCATGGAAGGGGTAATTGGGATGCAATGCTTAGAGATCCCAAGTTGAAATTCTCCAAAAACAAAACAGCTGTTGATTTGGGTACAAGATGGATGGAGGAACAACAAAAGATAATGGATGGGCCAACATTTGCAATGCCCAAAAGTTCGAAGCCTGATCTTGGCATCTCTGATGGAATGATGAATCGGGCATTACTTGGAGGTAAGTTTGCGACTATTGGGGCTGAACCGCCTAGATTTCGCTCTCATCTAACAGATATTCAGTTGGCATGTGGTGATCGTTCTTCTGGATTTCCTTTTATTGAGCCACCAAACAGTCTAGGTGGAATAAATGAAAGTTTCACGCCTCTGCCAGCTTGGCTGCCCAATAAACCTGGATCCAGTTATTCAGATGATCTTCGAGCCTCACATTTTCATAGGCCTGAGAAAATGAGCTTGCCTGTTGATAATCCATTTCAGCAGAACTCAATTCCAGGCAGTAGCTTTGGATCTTTACAGTTGAATGAGGATGGGTTGTCTGGCACCAAGAGACTCAAGCTGCCAAATTTCTTGAATAATTCGCCAAATTTGTTAGGCGATACTCATAACAGTTTGAACTCCACTTGGTCCAACATGGGAATGCCTCCTAATATGAAAATGAAGAACATTTTCAGCAGATATTCCTCAGATGATGACAATGCAGCAAGTGGTTCAAAAGCTAATAAGCTTCCACACTGGCTTCGTGAAGCCGTTAATGTTCCTCCACCAAAGCCACCAGAATCCCATTTGCCTCCAACAGTTTCAGCAATCGCTCAATCTGTTCGCCTTCTTTATGGAGAAGATAAGCCAACTATTCCTCCGTTCTCAATCCCAGGTCCTCCACCTTTGCTGCCAAAAGACCCAAGAAAAAGTTTGAAAAAGAAACGGAAGTTGCATCGACTTCAGCAGGAAACCCCTGAGATCTCCAATACAATGGCGAGTTTTGATGATGTTTCTTCGAGCTCCATTCCTCCAGCACCACCAATAATGACAAGAACTGACCCTGGACCTAGCCTCCCATCACTGAACCTGAATTTGAATTCACCATCTTTTGATATTCCGGTCAAGGAGTCAAGCACAAAGTTGGAACCATCTCCAGATGTAACTAACTTTGTAACTTCTGTGCATTCTGTAACATCAACACCAATAGCATCTGATATGCCAAGCCCTAGCCATCAAAAGAATGAAATACCGCTGCCTGAGAACTTAGAAACTTTTGAACAGGCTGAAAAAGGTGTGCCTGGAGATGCTGACGGAATCCATGTAAAAGAGGAGGCAAGCATGAAGACCCTTACTTCTAGTTTGGAGAAGGTAAAGGATAAGGAGGCTGATGGGACAGAAAGCGGTGACTCAAGTAAGACTCAATCAGGTCAATGTGAGCCTAACCAGATTGAAGTTGAAGAAGTTTCATCGGAAAAAACTGTATCAGATGAGAAAAAAATTGAACAAGAATCCTAAAACAATAAATTTTTTTTTGTGGTTTTAAATTTTATCCTTTACTCTTTGTTTTAATGTCAGGTCTTGGACCTGTGCTGTTTTGTCTGAAGAGTAACAGAGGGATTGTTGTCTTAGAGGAAAATAGGATGAGTCTCCCTGTAAAGTTTCAAATGAGAAATATAATATTTTCGATCTTGGTATTTTGGTTCCATATTTTTGTCCCTCTATTTGAAACAAAGGAGGACAAATATTCATATAATCACATTCCTTCCATTGATTATGTATTATTTTGGCTTGTTTTATTTAACTGTAGTTCTCGTGAAACCTACTTCCATATCCTTGCATGTGACCTATCTAAACTAATTTGTACTAGTAAAGGTTTCCACTACATAAATTTTTTTTATGAACTCTCATGTTGTGAATCATGATCTTCTTTCCCTCCAAAAGCTCTCCATTTGACTCATTAAACATTTCCATTTCAGTGTGATTTTTTTAACATTGCCGATTATATATTTTTTTGACATATCAGTAGAGCCCTTATCTGTTCAACTGCTAGTTTTTCAAGTAACAGATAGTCAGGTGTTTTGCGTGCTCCCTATAGCCTTTTTTATTCACTGCTTTCTTCTGATGGTATGGGTCACTATGTTTTGTACAAACTCTGTTTCTTATATGATTTGTTTGTGCTAGTATCTGTTTCCTATTTATGTTGTATTCTAGATGAATCATCAGTTCTTTACTGCTCACAGTGAGATCAGATAATAATTGCTTGTTGGATTCCTGGAACTTGGAAGAATTCCGAAAGCTAATTTCCGCTGGGAACTGGGTCCTTGTTTAGAGGAACTTGAAGGAAGTTTGATAGTTCATTCATACATGACAAGGTGAGTGTTTTGTCTTCATTACATAGTAGGGACATGTTAGCTTTTCAATCGGTCAGAAGAAATTGTTGTTTCTAATTTCTTTGCATGGAATGCATGGGAAATGAAACCGGCATCTATTCCTGATGTTTTCCTGCTTGCATTTAAGGGTGTCTCTTCCATTAATGGTTTATCTCAGATATTATGAATTATTGTTTGTTAACTGTTTGATAATGCTGGGAAAGCATAATTTAATCTCTGGCCAGTAAAATTCCTATCTCGACATGATGCAATATTTTATCTGGCCTCTATTTTTTCAGTATGTGTTGACATGAAGGAAGTAATTTTCATTTCCTAGAATTAGGACTAGGAACGGACATTTTATTTTCCTTCGACTTCAGTAGTACTCCTTTTATATGCGTGAGTCATGACATCAGTCTCTTGCTTCCAGTTTTTTTATGTTTGTTCTTGTTGTAAGTAAAATAACAAAAGACCAGACGGGATCATTTTAAAGTTTCAGCCCTTTATTTATTTTTTATTTTGGGAAAAAGCATAGTTGTTGATGGTGAGGTTGGTCAATGCTGGCTGATACTTGTATGTATACTGTAAGCTATGCAAACTGACAAACATTATGGCCTCTCATGAATGAGCTCATTAATTTTTGGTTAACTTCATAAAGTTTCAACAAATTCTTGATGCAGGTAATTGGAGTAATTCTGGTATGGGAGTTACTTCTTCATTAGCACCATCTTCCAAGGGTAACATTCCTGCTAAATTGGTGATTCAATTAAATATGTTGCATCAGGTGAAATATATTTGCAAATACATTAGTAATATCAAAGTAAGCATAGTTGACTATCTGAAGTACTTTATTGAGGAAGCCAGGGCAGGTTCCCGAGTATTCTGCTACTATTTGGAGTATTCAGAATCAGCCAAAATACCTGAAAATGTTCTGACCTACCATATAAGTTTTTATATTAAATTGATGTATCAAGTCACAAAATTATGAGTTTCATGAAAATTCTGTAGCATAAAATTTATGTGACTTAGACATTTCAATATCGTGTACATTCTCTCACTCCCATGCACTATGTAAATGAGTTGCATCCGCTCAATGTGAATTATTTGTTTACCCAATTTTCTAAGGATATTCTTGAAATGATTTCATTGCTAATATAGTTGTGTATCGATCCCCTGAATTTCAATTAACTAAAGGCAATATTTTAGTTTGAGGTTAAAGTTTCTAGAGTGAGATCCACTATGTTTGCATGCAAAATTTCTATATGATGTCTTGCTTTTCTCCGCTTGAAGATCATCGAACAATAATGATTCCTTCACGTATTTTATTTTTATTTGGGATAACTCCACAAGCAAGACCCTGTTAATTTCCATAATAATATTTTATTATAATAATATATGGTTTATCATTTTTCTAAAGTTAATGAAGGTAAATGAAGAAGACCAAAACATATTCAGAACTTCTCAATTTCAACTGCTTATTTTCTTGTATGGAGTAATCAACTGTATCAGTTTCCTAAATTCACACAGCAGGTACAACGAAGGCCGTACCAATATGCTTTGCAATATCCATAATCAAAGAGCTCTTCGATGCATACTTTGTTGCATCTGCTCTTCTTTATGCAAATTCCACCGAACTTGCTGCTTATGTCGCAAAATAATTCACCAGAAGACACTGTTCCCGTTAAAAAAAAAAAACAAAAAGAAAAGAAAAAAAATCAGCGACTCCATAATAAAAAAAAAATGTAATGAATGCTTCGTTGAAAATATGCGGTTCTCTTTATATTATACTCCCTGACCTACAATTAGTGGTTGTTTGGTTTGCTACAAAAATAAATTGCAGGTTAAAGATATTTGTAGATATCCAAACAATAGTCTCTTTATATTCTTAATGAGAATAAATCTCATAAGAAAATTTCCACAACCCTTTGCTACAAAAAAAGGGTAAATTTTCCTTTCCTTCTTTCTGTTTATTTTTCCTTGGAATAAAGAACCATGTTTAGGGGAGAGGTAAGGTGAGACCTGAAGATATGATGAGTAGAACCACCAACATAAAACATCCAACTATCTTCTTAGATTCCATCACACTTCAATTAGTTATGTGTAACTCACATGGAGGAGGCCTTGTCTCATAAGCTGCCTATTTATTATACTTCACTCTAATTCTTTGAGCATATCTTCAGCTATATTTGCTTCACATCTTTGATAGATTCACCAAAAAGATTTCCAGATTTACTATGCTTCACTTTGTAGTACTGTTTGCTTAATCCGTATAATTAGTGGGTAATAACATTAATCATTCAGCTATATCTTCCAGAATGCGCAAGCCCTCTGGGGGATCCTAGCCATCGCCAAATTTTGTCTCGGATTTGTCAACAAAGTTACAGCTGAAAATTGTTAATGGAATCCCAAACTAATCCGACTCTGGCCGATTTCAGAGAACTTGTTCTTCATAAAACAATATGAAATTTCTAGGATCTTGTTATTTAAAATCTAACCATAAATTTCAAATTTCATGATTATCTTCTTCATTTTACAAGGTAGTACTTCCAATTTTTGTTTCGCCAAACAGCCAAAACTCAACTGCACTGTATTACTGTGCAAAATAGCCATTCTTACCTTAACTTACTGGATGATGTTCATCCATTCATCAAAACTTTTCATAATTGTTTAGTTACTATTGACACTTGAAATATTCTCAAATCTTCATATAGACGATATGTAATAGCAACCAAGCTGTATCCATCTCATCAAATGCAATTTATCTTGTAAGAGCTGTTTGCCTAATACCTCAGAACAAGTAAGTCATCAAACTTCCATTTTGAAGTATGGGAAGATCTCGATGTCATTGGAGTACTTGTACTATTTGTGGTCACTAAAGTATTTGCGTCATTAGAGTAGTGTTTATATAGAAGTTATTGTTGTCCTTTCAGATAACAAAAGAAATCTTCAAATTTAATACGATCTTTACAAATTACTATTTTGGATTTCTCAGTAGTTTTTTTTCCTTCTTTTTTTGAATCTTCTGAGACTTTTGATGACATAGACTTTCTGTATATATATCAAAAATTAACTTTCTCCTCTCCTCCCATCTAAACTTGACACTTCAAAGGTTTCTCAGGGTGTCATCCTAATAATTAACATACAGTCAATAAAATAAGCTCCAAACCTTTTGTTGTTGGTTTTCCTTGATTTAAATAATTTATTATTTAATTTTGAACTGTTATTGTACTCCTGTAAGCATTTCAAGAATCTATATATTCTTCAATTAGAAATTTCACTCCTGTATTTTCTTAAGCGAACATAAATAGTCCTAGAATTTATTTCTAATTCTGCAAGTCAACTTGAGCTAGTGGAATGGAAATAAAGCGTCATTAAGAACTTAAAGAGAATTGCAATTACTAATTCATTGAGCAGTGGATAATAAAGAAGATATACATATTAATTATCTGAAGTACTTTAATGAGGATGTCATGGCCAGGTCACTATCTGGAATATTCAGAATCACCCAAAATTAAATTGTCAAACTGAAAAATGTTCTGATCTACCGTATAATTAGTATCATATGAAATTAATGCATCAAGTGACAAATTTATGAGTTACATGAAAATTTTACAGCATAAAATTTCTGTGAATTGGACATTTCAATACTGTTGACATTCTCTGGCTCACGTGCACTATATAAATGAGTCGCATCCACTCAATGAAAATTATTCCTTTAGGTTGCGTTTGGATTCAAGGAATTCATTTGTAATTCTAGAATTTGAAATTTGTAATTCCAATTCCAATTCCATTGTTTGGGAATCATTAGAATTTCAATTTTAGAAATTCTCAATTTTAAATTCATTGTTTGGAAAATATTAGAACTTCAATTCTAGAATTTTCAATTCATTTATTTAGAAATTATTACAAATTAATTTTAAACTAGAGTCAATGACAAGTTAAATAGATAGCTCATTTCATCACAAATAAAAATAAATAAAAGACAGATAGCTTATTTTCATCATTTATTGAATAAGAACTTACCACATTAATAGTATTATATCAATCTAGCATCAAAATTATAGTACAATTAGAAAGTTAGAAATACACTTTCCACAATAAGATTCAAATATATTAAGACTCAGAAAGAAACATAGACTAAATCAATAAGATCAACAATTCATTCAACAAGTGAGGAATATGTCCACTGGACAAATAAAGAGAATAATATACAAACTTGAGAACAAAAAACACTACATGCTAGCAACTAAACCTGTATATTGTAGTCATAGCAGCCAAAGTCTTTCACAATAGACACAACGGAAACAAATGTACATTACTCTACTTTTATTACATGAGAAGTATAACAACATTATTAAGCATAGCAACATCATTTACCACGACTTAGTAAGCTGCTGTCGTCCAATTCCCCTCGGCTTTTTTGCCTTAATTTAGTTGATTGTACAAAATGATCGTTAAAATCGTACCCATCTGCTGATTCCAAGTAACATAGTCCCTTTTCCTACCTCCTTGTGAAGGCGTCGAAACCTACTACAAATGCACCAAAGTACGAGCAATATCAGTAGAAAAACTACGAGACAAACTGAAATTCAATTTACTAAACCTACTACAAATGCACAAAAGTAATCTACATTTCAATTTATGAAGCACCACCTCAAAAAAAAAAAAAATAATGGAATACAAGTAATCAGTATTAATAAGCCTCGCAAGTCACTCATATGATATAAAACCATTTCAGGAAAACAAACAAAGAAACGTCAAACAAAAAGAGAGAGAAAGCCTAAGTTACAGTAGTAAGCAAATGTATTTTCATAACTCCTCATTTGAAGATAGTAATCCCTTTGCCTTTGGTCTCTTCTCTTATAAGTATGGGTTAGAAGAAGTAGAGAACATAATATTAATGATAAAACCAAAAAAAAAAAGTAGTAAAGCCATAACATCCGTGAAGCAGATGCTTCCAGTCAATAATATACAAGTAAATATAAGATTTGCAAATATGTTAGCGAACTCTTTCACCATGATGCATGGATAGGATTCCCATGCATAGAATAGATCATTCAAGTGCCAAATCTGATTGCAACATTAATTTTAACTGAATCATGCAATCATGGGCTTTTCTCACTATAACAAACTTGTATGTATCGCTTTGTACGAAATTAACTTCATATCAGGTTATAAATCCTTGTTAGAAATATCATAGAAAGGAATGTGCACACCACCAGTCTTCTACCTCTAACAACTATTATTGTGCTTCATGATTTGTCAGGCTTTAAATGGCATTTAGTGCTTCAACCCCAAATAGAGAGCTATAGATAATTTTGTAATAGAAGAAAACTTAGTATGAGATGAAAATTAATAGCAAAGCTCCAAATTGCAAAATTTGGTAACAGAAAACCATGAAGAACTCATTACCTTGAGCACGATGACCAATCTTGAACACAATATCAGCAAACAACTGTTGAAGTAGATGGAACCTCTAAAATTGAGAGCTCAATGCCTACAACAACAACAACAATAATTACCTTGATGCCCCATGTAGACAAAACTCCAAGTTTGTCCCCAAGGACTAGATAACTTCAAGTAGGGAAAATCTAATATAAAAATTATCCAGTCCAGAGGACTAATCAAAGGCTTATCCAATTAAGATATTTGCTAACAATGAAAGTTATATTAGCTTTTCAAACTATGAGAAACTACTATCTCTTGAAAATGAGGAAATTTACCAACTCTGATGCCCTTTCACCAGCATCTTTCATCGCCATCATGATCAAACTATAAAACTTTAATAACATAGAGATACATAGAACCTCCACTTTCCTTGTTCTTTACCTTCAAAGGCCTCAACTCAATTTCTTTCGTTTTTTTGACAATTTCACTTGGTTTAGTATAATCAGGACAAAAGGGCAGATTTCTCTTTTATCTCTTATGTCACAAATATCACAAAGATACACTACATTGGATGATTTTTTGCACCTAAATATTAATCATCACTTCAGTACAAGGAAGCTCAAACAATTTCCAAAATAATCAGCATCAAACTTGAAGAGAACTTTAGAAATACAAGAAAAATTGCTATAGAATTGTGATGCCATACAAAACTGCTCCAAAACAAAGAACATATCAATACAATCTAGGAAAATGTAACATAGAATAGAGGCCATTGGCCTTTCTCCATGCAACATTATTATTGTTAAATATACAACTAAAATGCTAAAAACCTAAGATTGAATATGGATGCTCAGGCTTCACTTGTTATATTTCTAAAGTTACTACTACATACAAGCATGAACAATGGAAAAAAAGAGTTTTTACCTAAAATTTTAATCAAATCATGAACTAGTCACTAGTCATCAACATTACTTAAATTCATGCTAAAAAATTATAGAAATCTACAATCTTTAGAATTCTTCCTCAATATAAACAATTCAAAACCTAAAGTATGAAACTTCGATACCTGAACTCGAGGTTGCATTGACTCTTGAACCCTATCTTTGGCAATCGCCTACTAAACAGAGTCGGTCATCCCTCAAACCTGAACTTCATCGTCTCCCATGCCATCGATTATCGAGGGAGAGGGGTTGATCTAGGGTTAGGGTTTCGGTGGAAGTGGAGAGAGAGAGAGAGAGAATCGAGAGGATGCTCGCGAGAAAAATACATGATGGAGGAGAGAATCGAGAGGGTGCTCGCCGAAAAATCCATGATTGAGGTGTTATGACAAACCCCAGGATAAGCTAAAATCAATCACACGAAAGCACGAAAATATCTAGAACACACGAACACAAAGATATACGTGGTTCGGCTTGTAGTCTACGTCCATGGGCGAAAGAGGAGAATAGCTTTACTAAATTTTGAGGAATACAATGAGGAGATCTCTCAATCACACAATCCCTAATAACACCCTAAAAGCCTAATACAACTCTCTCAAAGAACAAAAGAGAAAAATATCAAATAGGCTTCACAAAAGAACTCTCTCTTCTTGATTGGTGCTCTGTAGATTGATGATAATAATAGGCTTGAAAGACCGTACATATATAGCCTTGAAGATCCCAACTCCTTGCTGTACACGGAATAGGAGTTCTAATGGAAATAGAAGTTCACATGTCCTAAAGTCCAATAAGAGTCCAAGTAGGAATAAACTTCTAATATGATTGGTTGTGCAAAGTCTAATGTAAGTAGGACTCTTGATCAAAACAAACCAAGTCAAAAAAGAATTCCCAAAGCAATATGGATTTGAGTATTTGAGGCAACCTATAACAGGAGGTGAGAGAGAGAGGTTGGATCTAGGGTTAGGGTTTCGGTGGAGAATGAGAGAGAGGATCGAGAGGGTGCTCGCGAGAGACAATCTCGCTCAGTCTCCCGATCGCAAGTGAAAGAGAAATAGGGATCACGGATTGGAAATGACACCAATGTGGGTGTAATTTGAAAGTTTCGACTCATTATGGTTTTAAACTTCAATTGGATTTGGATCAAATCCAAATTCTCAATTACTAGTATATCCAAACACTGTAATTGGCTTGATTATAGAATTTTAAATTAAATCCTTGCATCCAAACAGACCATAATAATTTCAGATAATCTTCTTGAAATGATCCTATTGCTCATGTATTTGTACGTCCGTACCTTGCATTTCAATTGTAACAAAGGCAAAATTTAAAATTTGAGGTTAAAGTTTCTGGAGCTTTAGGAGATATACTCAGTGTTTAACTACTATGTTTGAATGCAAAATTTATTTATTTATTGCATCATGGCATACTCCACAAGCAAGATCTATTAATTTCCCCATAATATTTAATATTTAAATATGTCACATCCCGGGCCCGCGGGACCGTTGGCGAGATGTAAGTCCTGGGACCCACGGAGTGCAACACATGGTTTGGCTCAATCCACTACCAAAATTGGCTAGCCAATGTTGCAATTGGCTTTTAAGACCCATCATTTAAATCATTCAATCACTCAATCAATATCCGATGTGGGACTAAATCTTGGGGTATCACAATCACCCCACCTTAATTACGGGCTTCTAGAGGTGGCTTAGTTCCGCATAGCACTTAGCTCCACATTTCCAATTTCTTCTGCGCACCATTTATCCGCCCGGGCCGAGGGCCGTTGGCGAATATGAAGTCTGGGACCCGAGTGCAACACATGGTTTGGCTCAATCCACTGTCAAAATTGGCTAGCCAATGTTGCACTTGACTCTTAAGACCCATCATTTAAACCATTCAATCACTCAATCAATATCCGATGTGGGACTAAATCTTGGGGTATCACAATATCCGTGGGTCCCAGGACTTACATCGCGCCAACGGGCCCGTGGGCCCGGGGCGTGACAAAAAATACAGTTTAACATTTTTCTAAAGTTGATAAAAGGTAAGTAAAGAAGACCAAATTACATATTCATAACTCCTCACGAGTATCAGTTGCTTATTATTGGTATGGAGTAATTATCCGGATCAGTTTCCTTTACATGAATGACATTTTCCAGTGGTAACATACTAACATTCATGCTAAATCTGTAACCAGTTAAACATGTTGCATCCAGAGAAAAGATATTTGCAATTACTGATTCATTGAGCAGTAGATATCAAAGTAGAATTGGATTCCCTCCACTATAGATAACTTACCATATGCTCTTATTTGGAATGTTCAGAATCACCCAATATTAGATTATGAATCTAAAATGTTCAAACGTACCTTATTATAATTATTATATTGATGTATCAACTCATAAATTTATGAGTTATATGATAATTTCACAGCATAAAATTTCTGTGACTAGACATTTCTATACTGTGCATATTCTCCACTACCATGCCTTACATAAATGAGTTGCATACAGGCAATGAAAAATATTCCTTTAGCAAATTTTCAGATGATCTTCTTGAAATGATTTGATTGCTCGTAAATTCGTATATCCATTCCTTGAATTTCATATGAAACAAAGGCAATATTTAAAATTTGAGATTAAAGTTTCTATAATTTAGGACACAAAGCTAATGTTTGGATGTAAATTTCCATCTGATAAGTCTTTTATTTCTCTATTTGTAGATAATTGGGAAATAATTATTCCTTCACAAAATCTATTTTTTATTTAGGATAACTCCACAAGCAAGATCCTGTTAATCTCCATAATATTTAATATTTAAATATGTCACATCCGGGCCAGCGGGACCGTTGGCGAATGTAAGTCTGGGACCCGAGTGCAACACATGGTTTGGCTCAATCCACTACCAAAATTGGCTAGCCAATGTTGCAATTGGCTTTTAAGACCCATCATTTAAATCATTCAATCACTCAATCAATATCCGATGTGGGACTAAATCTTGGGGTATCACAATCACCCCACCTTAATTACGGGCTTCTAGAGGTGGCTTAGTTCCGCATAGCACTTAGCTCCACATTCTGCTAACTTCATATGATGAGTTATTTACTGCCCGTTATGAGATGTAAGTCCGGGACCCACGAGTGCAACACATGGTTTGGCTCAATCCACTACCAAAATTGGCTAGCCAATGTTGCAATTGGCTTTTAAGACCCATCATTTAAACCATTCAATCACTCAATCAATATCCGATGTGGGACTAAATCTTGGGGTATCACAATATCCGTGGGTCCGGATTCTCATATCGCCAACGGCCCCGGCCCGCGACAAAAATACAGTTTAACATTTTTCTAAAGTTGATAAAAGGTAAGTAAAGAAGACCAAATTACATATTCATAACTCCTCACGAGTATCAGTTGCTTATTATTGGTATGGAGTAATTATCCGGATCAGTTTCCTTTACATGAATGACATTTTCCAGTGGTAACATACTAACATTCATGCTAAATCTGTAACCAGTTAAACATGTTGCATCCAGAGAAAAGATATTTGCAATTACTGATTCATTGAGCAGTAGATATCAAAGTAGAATTGGATTCCCTCCACTATAGATAACTTACCATATGCTCTTATTTGGAATGTTCAGAATCACCCAATATTAGATTATGAATCTAAAATGTTCAAACGTACCTTATTATAATTATTATATTGATGTATCAACTCATAAATTTATGAGTTATATGATAATTTCACAGCATAAAATTTCTGTGACTAGACATTTCTATACTGTGCATATTCTCCACTACCATGCCTTACATAAATGAGTTGCATACAGGCAATGAAAAATATTCCTTTAGCAAATTTTCAGATGATCTTCTTGAAATGATTTGATTGCTCGTAAATTCGTATATCCATTCCTTGAATTTCATATGAAACAAAGGCAATATTTAAATTTGAGATTAAAGTTTCTATAATTTAGGACACAAAGCTAATGTTTGGATGTAAATTTCCATCTGATAAGTCTTTTATTTCTCTATTTGTAGATAATTGGGAAATAATTATTCCTTCACAAAATCTATTTTTTATTTAGGATAACTCCACAAGCAAGATCCTGTTAATCTCCATAATATTTAATATAGTTATATATATAGTATAACATTTTTCTAAAGTTGATAAAGGTAAATAAAGAAGACCAAAAAATATCGCTAACTCTTCCCCAGTTTCAACTGCTTATTTTTGGTATGGAGTAATTAGCCAGATCAGTTTCATTTCACACAGCAGATACAGTGAAGGCCATACCAAAATGATTTGCAATACCCATAATCAAAGTACTCTTTGATGCATACTTTGTTACATTTTCTACCATCTGTGCACATTCCACTGAACTTGCGGCTGTCACGGCAGAATAATGCTTCAACAGAAGACAGTTTTCCTATTTAGAAAAAATAAAAAACAAAAAAGAAAGAAATAGTAATTAGCAAAAGTATTTTAAGACATTCTTTGAATTCTTAAATGAAAATTGCTCTCTTTATATTATACTTCCTGGACAAAATATAAATTGATTGAAGAGATAATAACATATGAAGCTCAATTTAGTACATGTATACCGTCTCTGAGTACTTAATTAGAACAAGTCATAGTATATAATTTTCCTTCTTTCTTTCTGTTTTCCCCCTTGGAATAATGACTATATTCTAGAGCGAGAGATAGAGTGAGACCTGAAGCCATGGTGAGGAGAACCAACAAGAGAAAACATATGAGTATCTTCTTAGGCTCCATCACCCTTCAATTAGATATCTGTAAATAGAATGGAGAAGGCTAAACTCACAAGTTGGCTATTCATTATACTTCACTCTAATTTTTGAACATATCTTCGGCTATATTTGCTTAATATCCAGCATATCCTTGGTAGATTCGCTAAAAGATTTCATGCAATATCTAGCATCTTAACTATGACCGATAATTGTTTCAAGCCACAACACAAGGGTAAATTACACTTAATGATATATGAACACGGTACCTCACCCTGTTTCTTACTGTCAAAAACAAGGGTAAATTACAGATATTCACCATCTTCAGTAACAAAAGCCATAGCACTTTGCATTTTTCCTGTGTGTAGTAACTTTTACACCATCCTTTGCATTTACCCTCACCAAAGTGATGGAAGAAACGTTTGTGTTAATTTAACCTCTATTTATCCTAATATTACGCTCATGTACTACTGCTGTTTTAAACTGATTATCCCTGTAGTTTCATTTTGACAGATAGAACCCGTGGGTGAGATTTTTTTTGATTCTTTTATCCCGGATGAAATTTTGGCAGATATTACTGGTTTTAAGGAAAAGGAAGAAAGTTTGATAGTCCTTTCATATAGAACAAGGTGAGTCTCTTCAATCATACTTCCTCTAGTTGATAGTATGGACATGTTAGCTTCTTATCAGTCCCAGAAACTTTTGTTTCTAATTTCTTTGTTTAGAATACCTGTGAAGTATCTATTCCCAATATTTTTTTGTTTTAAGGATCTCTCTTTCTTTGGTTGGGGGATGTGATTGTTTTATAACAACCATATAGTATATATAGTGGCTGGGGTTTATCCCCATCCTTTTTCACCAAAAAAAAAAAAAGAAAAAAAAGAAGGATATCTCTTTCTTTAACAGATTATCTCAGGTATTGTGAATTATTGTGATTGTGAGATGCCATTAAAGAAACATGTGAAATTTAGTTGTGAGACATCATATTGTATGCTCTTAATACATTATCTTCATATCATTGGCTGCTGAAGAAAATTATGGTTTATTTACGATTTACCAATGCTTTTTCTTTCGTTTTCTTCCCGCCTCGTGTCGTCTCATCTTCTCTGAACCACGAGGTATGACGAGGATTTTATATGTATATTTTCTCTTCCTCTCTCTTCTTTTCTCCCCTCTTTCCCTTTTTTTTTTGTTGCATGCATGCATGGGAGGAGAAGAACCCGCCGCGGGCCATGAATAGTGGCGGCGCCATGCCGGGGCGACGGCGGCCATATGGCGGCGGCTATATATGGCGGCGGCCAGGGCGATATGCCAGCGGAACAACAAGGTCGGCGGCTACCGTATTGGTTCACCGGGCGACCGAGCCCGGAGCGACCGAAACCGTCGCCGCTCGCTTCGGCGCGACCGAAATTGGGACCGAGCCTGCTTCGGCCGCGACCGAAGCCTCGCCGCCGGGCTCGGTTGTTTGGTTGTGTTGCGACGGACCATGTCGCCCTCTTGTGCCCTGGCCGGGCCAATGAGTCACGACCGACCAAACGGACTTCTTTGTTGTATTTGCGATTTTTAGCCATGCGTCGACTCTTCGTCGTGTTTTTGCGGCTTCGATGTGCCGGAAGATCACGCAGCTCGAGGAGTCGATCAACTCGCCGCGGCGTGAATGCACGCCTCTTCTTTCGGTGGTGCGCCCGGCGTCATCATATTCTCGTACATATATCGTTGTATCCCCGCTTTGTTCTCCTTCGTGAGGCGATTGGGAAGAGCGAAATCCTCCTTTATGGGGATCGACGCTGCAGATTGTGTACACTTGTTACGACCCGCTTCATCCTCCTTTGTGAGGCGATTGGGAAGAGCCGAAATCCTCCTTTATGGGACCGACGCTTCAGATTGTGTACCCTTGTTACGACCCGCCGTCCTCCTTTGTGAGGCGATTTGGAAGAGCCGAAATCTTCCTTCGTGAGGATTGGGGCTTCAAAGATCACCCGTCTCGATATCTTTAACGGAGCGATTTCATACCGCACCTTTGCTCAGAACGAAATATATTGCCGCTTTGTTTACGCTGACTATATTTATCGCTCTTCTGTATTCGATACGGATGAAATCGTCGTACTCGCTATAAGGTCGCGGACTCAATCTCATGGGTTTCGAGAAGAGTTCTCGCCTTATCTTGTTTCCTTTTCAAGATATTCCTCCTAAATGATCTCGTTAACCCTTTGTTCTCTTATGGTGGCGGATGCTCAGATGATTATTCGTCTATTTGAAGGCCCCAAATGTCAAGTCTCGATTCTTAAGGTCATCCGGAGAACACCTCTTTCCACGAGGGAAGCCCGAACGCGTGGCCGAACAGGAAGAAACCCGTGACTCGAGCCTACCATCATAATTTGGATGACGAGTTTGAGGGATCGCTTCCATTCGATCCGTACGCGCCTCCTTACTGACCTTGGCGAAATCGGATTTCCGACCCTCAGTATAGAGGTGGAGGCCCCAGTTAATCTTGACGGACCACTTCCACGGATTCAACCTATCGCCGAGATTGCCCCGGCCAAAATGCTGTTCGATCCAGGTTGGTGATGGGTCTCCTTCACCGTTGGAGAATGGTTTGGAACAGCGATCTCTATTATCGAGGTTAGATGGGCGACCTCTATGGACTTCTACCGTTCATGTTGAGTACCTTGGGGAAATTGATGTTGGTGGCCCTCGGCTAGCTAATCGTTGTGTGCAAAAGCTCACTAGGCAGCTAACTCTTAACGTCACGTGTGGAGAGTTTAGCCTTTTTGAATCATGTAATGAGGTGATACGACTCATCGGCGAGGCTCGGATCAAGGCTTCCATGAAAGCGCATTTGCGAGAGGAGAATATCGAACAAGAGGTTATTTTCGCGAACTCTATGGCGGCAGTGTCACTACGGCGTCGGATAGATGGTACCACACCCATGTCAATCGCGACAGAATCGGGACCGCTCAAGGGAGAAGACTTTGAAGAATTTCCGCGTGAGTGTACGAGTCCGGGCGCCATCAACGTGAGAAGCAAGTCCTCGAGGCGTCGTCGGGAACATCGGTACTATCGCTGTGAACTCGAGGAGGAACTTGAGAAGAGGAGAATGCCTTCGGGTCAGCGAAGCGGAGAAGGAAATTAGTCGCCACAAAGCCGACCTTGCTTCCTTCACATTCTTGGATTGCGCCCGATGAAGTCGGCGTGTTGCTTTGGTCTTGAGACTTCTCTTTCTTTATTCACCACGCCGTTGTGATTATCACAACTTTGCTTGAATCGATTGTCTCGATAATTGTAGCTCCTTTTATATTTGCTTCAAATGAATAAGATTTATTCCTTTCATTGCTTATTATGATTCTTTGACTTCGTCAGAAATAATTAACCATAATACTTATAGGATTTTTGGCAAACCCTCAGCCATCAACGGGTTTGATTAGCCTTTACCAACTACCGTTTGAGTTGGGCTAGCGTGCGGATTATCTGGATCCGTTCCGCACGTGACGTTGTGCTAAAAGAATGAAACTCTTCTAGACTTGTTGCTATGATATTGAATACATAGGCTTTATACTCTTTTACGGGCAAGAGACCACCCGGCAACGCGTGTGAGGCGTTGGCTTAATCCCTTCTTAGGCTTGGGATGAAATACCCTTAATCGATCTCTGTGTGTCTTCAATCGGAGAAAGACTAAACCGCAACGTGTTAGACGTTGGCTTTATCCCTTCTTAGGCTTCGATAAAATACCCTTAATCGATCTCCGTGTCTTCTTCAATCGGGAAAGACTAAACCGCAACGTGTTAGACGCTGGCTTTATCCCTTCTTAGGCTTGGGATAAAATACCCCGAATCGAACTCGGTGTCTTCTTCAATCGGAAAGACTAAACCGGCAAGGCGCTGGCTTTATCCCTTCTTAGGCTTCGGATAAAATACCCCGTAATCAAACTCGTGTCTTCTTCAATCGGAAAGACTAAACCGCAACGCTGCAGGAGGCGTTGGCTTTATCCCTTCTTAGGCTTCGGATAAAATGCCCCAAGATGAATCTTGGTGTCTTCTTCAATCGAGAAAGACTAAACCGCAACGCTGCGGTGAGGCGCCGCTTTATCCCTTCTTCAATCGAGAAAGACTAAACCGCAACGCTGTGAGGCGTTGGCTTTATCCCTTCTTAGGCTTCGATAAAATGCCCCAAGATGAATCTTGGTGTCTTCTTCAATCGGAGAAAGACTAAACCGCAACGCTGTGAGGCGTTGGCTTTATCCCTTCTTAGGCTTCGGATAAAATACCCTAATCAAACTCGTGTCTTCTTCAATCTAAAAGACTAAACCGCAACGCTGCAGGGAGGCTGGCTTTATCCCTTCTTAGGCTTCGGATAAAATACCCCATAATCAAACTCGTGTCTTCTTCAATCGAAAAGACTAAACCGGCAACGCTGTGAGGCGTTGGCTTTATCCATTCTTAGGCTTCGGATAAAATACCCCGAATCAAACTCGTGTCTTCAATCTAAAAGACTAAACCGACAGCAGCGTGTGAGGCGTTGGCTTTATCCCTTCTTAGGCTTCGAGATGAAATGCCCCAAGATGAATCTTGGTGTCTTCTTTTGTCCGGAGAATGACTGAACCGACAACGCGTGTGAGGCGTTGGCTTTATCCCTTCTTAGGCTTCGGGATAAAATGCCCCAAGATGAATCTTGGTGTAAGGAGTTTTGATTGATAGAATTAAATTGGTGAGAGAGGAGGAACTTTATGTTCTATTTCTCAGAATGAAACCAATAGCAGGGGCCTGCTACAGGAATCAAGAGGGTTCAGACGTCCTTCAGTCGGACGACTTGATCCAAACAATCTACAAGATACCTTCACCGGGCTACCTAAGATGAAAGGTGGAACTAAAAGTGGGATCTCCACTCGAGAACCGCAGAGACTCGTGACCTTCAAAGGACAACCCGGCTCGAAAATCCCTACAAGATACCTTCACCGGCGCTACCTAGAGAGAGATGGAACTAAGAGTGGGATCTCCACCGAGAACCGAAGAAACTGTGACCTTCAGCGACAACCCGGCTCGAAAATCCCTACAAGATACCTTCACCGGCGCTACCTAAGATGAAAGTTCCGCTTACCTTCACCGGCGCTACCCGAAAAGGGTGGAACTAAGAGTGGGATCTCCACTCCGAGAACCGAAGAGACTCGTGACCTTCAGCGACAACCCGGCTCGAAAATCCCTACAAGATACCTTCAATCGGCGCTACCTAAGATGAAAGTTCCGCTTACCTTCACCGGCGCTACCTAAGATGAAAGGTGGAACTAAGAGTGGGATCTCCACCGAGAACCGAAGAGACTCGTGACCTTCAAAGGACAACCCGGCTCGAAAATCCCTACAAGATACCTTCACCGGCGCTACCTAAGATGAAAGATGGAAAGAACCCTTCCGCTTATCACGAAAAGGATCTTACGCTTGAGAGGAAGAATTTTATATTCTATCTCCTAAAAGGGATTTTGAGTGGGCCTCTTGTTCATAGAAGGAATCAAGAGGAGATTTTGGTGATGTACCAGAAAATTTGTAGACCTACCGTCAAGGAATTTGATCGGTGAGGGAAATTATGATGGAGGACAAATCGAGGGTTATCCTCAAGAAAAGTGGGTGAAACATCCCACGAGGAACTTCCCGTTGAAACGGGTTATCCTGAAGATACTAAGGGTAGTATTTCTTCAGGAACTTCCCATTTATCGGCATTAATTGCCGGTCGCCATTTTGGGTAATTAGGCGGTATGCACCATTAGAGTAGACCGTTTCTATTACAAACGGACCTTCCCATTTAGGTTCGAATTTACCTTTCTTTTTGGAAGTGAGGATTATTGGTCGTCGAGCAGCGAGGACCAAATCTCCTTCTTTGAAACTTCGTTGTCGCACTTTCTTGTTGAAAGCCCTCGACATCCTAGCTTGATAGAACTCAATGCTTTGTTGAGCTTCCAGGCGCTTTTCATCCAACATCTCGAGCTCTTCGAGACGTTTCTGATGTTGTTCTTCGGTCGTCATCTCTGTTGAAAGGGCGATACGAAGTGACGGGATCTGGATCTCCAACGGGAGAACTGCTTCACATCCGTAGACCAGAGAATACGGGGTCTCTCCAGTTGGCGTGCGTACCGTTGTGCGATATGCCCAGAGTGCTTCTCCGAGTTTATCGTCCCAGTCTCGCTTGTTATTTTTCACAAGCTTCGACAAGATCTTGATAATCGTCTTGTTGAACGCCTCGGCTAATCCATTTGCAGCTGGATTATAGGCTGTTGACGAGACGTCTTGTATCTTGAATTTCATAAAAACGATGAAGGAATTGCCGATGAATTGGGGACCGTTGTCATGCGATCCGTCTCGGGACACCATGTCGATAGATGACATGGTGTTTGATAAATTTGACGACTGCATCGATTTACTTCCTTTAGCGGGATTGCTTCACCACTTGGAGAAGTAGTCGGTGATCGCTAGAATAAACCGATCGCCTTTGACTGACGGAGGAAAAATGGGACCTACAACGTCCATTCCCCATGTCTCGAATGGCCAGGATGTGGCCGAAGGATGCAATCGCCAGAGGTCGATGCATATAATTCGCGGAATTTGACACGCGTGGCATTCGGCGTGCCGTGCGTCGTTAATCATTGTTGGCCGGTAGCACATTCTCGATTGATCGTAGAGCTTGGGACCGGTGGTGTGCACCACATTCACCTTCGTGTGCTTCGAAGGACCTCTTACGCCTCTTTGTTTGAGAGGCATCGGAGTAAAGGCCACCGCACTCTACGATATAACATCCGGGTCTCGTGTCGTAGAAGAATCTTGGAGCTCTTGGCGGATTGACTCTCTCTCCTTCACGTCTTCCGGCAGAATACCATGTAAGACGTGATCGATGATAGGCGCCAATCTCGGGGCTCCAACTTGGTTTGGGTTGCATTTACCTCTTTGGTAACTACCCCCTTATCTTCTTGTGCCTCATTATATATTGGTACGAAGAGTTGATGAGTCCTGACCGTAACTAGTTGCTCGGTCTCGGAAGGTTGTGCCAGCGATCCTGCTAATGCGGCTAATGCATCTGCATGGCGTTATGAAGGCGCGGGATATATTCGATGAAGAATTCTTCAAATGAGTCTGCTATTTCAACGGCTATCTGATGATAGGGGACGGATCGGGTTCCTAACTTCATAGTCACCACGGATCTGTTTGACTATCAATTGCGAATCGCCGTATGCTTCGAGATACTCTACCCCGAGCTCCTTGGCGAAGCTAAGTCCGATAAGTAGCGTTGTATTACTCACGTTATTGGAACAAGGTTCGGTGGCGAATAAACGCGGGGCATGACATGATTCCGGAAACTAAGACAACCCGACCCCGGCGGAAATCTTAGAACATCCGGGGGCACTTGCCACGTTGGTAGCTCGAGAAGCTCCGTCAAAGTACAGTCGCCATATTTGTTGGTGCGATGTAGCGTTAACTTCGTGGACTTCATCCGGAAGATCATCATATAGCTCAAGCTGCGTGCGTGGATTGCCGGTGGCGAAGATCGCAAATCGCTTGTCCTTTAACCGACTTTGTTGCTTGAAGTGCAAGTCATATTGGGACAAGAGTAAGGCCCATTTAAGCCAGCCAACTCATTGAGGCCGGCTGGGTCATAAATATTCGGACCGGATTTACGTTAGAGATAACATAAATCGTTTGTCCGACTAAATAGTGCCGCATTTTCTGAATCGCGAACACTAATGCAAGGCATTGCTTCTCGACCATTGGGTATCGAGACTCAGCACCGACTAACGTTAACCGAATACCTAGCGCACATTGTGGCCATTGTCGTCGTCGTCCTAGCGAAAGCGCTTAACGAGTGATCCGTTGCCTTGACGTAAATCAGGAATGGCTTTCCCGACCGCGGTGCAACAAGAACGGGAGGTTTAGCGAGATACGATTTGATCTCTTGAATGCCGACGGCGTCGTGAAATAAGCGACCGCCCTTCTTGTTCAACTTAGAAGCGGTTGGCACTTCGGATAGGTTCGATATGAACCGTCGGATGTCATGTCGCCTTTGTAACCCCGAGTTCTCGGATTTCGGAGGTTGCAACTCTTGAATTACCTTCACTTTGTCGGGATCGGCGTGGATTCCTTTGTCGGTGACGACGGCCGGGAACTTGCCACCGACATCCCAAGGAAGGATTTGGCGGGGTTCATCTTTAGTTGATGAGTCCGCATGAGTTCAATACCGCTCGAGATCTTTGATGTGATCTCTCTTGTCACGGATTTTCACGACCAAATCGTCAGCGTAGCATTATTTGTTTTCGGAGATGATCTTGGAAAATCTCCGTCATTGCTCGGCCGGTATGTCGCACGGGCGTTCTTTAAGCCGAACGGCATGACCGTAGCAAAATATACCGATGGAAGTTCGAGCGTTGTGTTTAGCGTCATCGGGGTGCATCTTGATTTGATTATACCCGAAAAGCCATCCATAAAGGACATCCTCGAATCCACATGTAGTGTTAACTTCGTGGACTTCATCAGGAAGATCATCATATAGCTCAATCAGCGCCCTGTCGGGCCGCGCCAAGAGATCGCAAATCGCTTGTCCTTTAACCGACTTTGTTGCTTGAAGTGCAAGTCATATTGGGACAAGAGTAAGGCCCATTTCGCCAAACGCCAACTCATTGAGGCCTACGTCATAAATATTCGACCGATTTAGAGATAACATAAATCGCTTGTCCGACTAAATAGTGCCGATTTTCTCAATCGCGAACACTAATGCAAGGCACCGCCGCACCATTGTATCGAGATCAAAGACCGACTAACGCTCGCTCGTAATACACCGCCTGCTCAGGATCAGCTGCCGCCCTGCTGAGTAAAGCGCTTAACGAGTGATCCGTTGCCTTGACGTAAATCGTGAATGGCTTTCCGAACGCTGCAACAAGAACGGAGGTTTAGCGAGATACGATTTGATCTCTTCAATGTTTTCTCGACAGCGCCGCCCCAAACGCATACACGCCTTCTTGTTCAACTTAGAGAACGGTTGGCACTTCCCGGATAGGTTCGATATGAACCGTTTGATGTGCCAATCGCCTTTGTACCCCCGAAGTTCTCTCGCATTTCTGAGGTTGCAACTTGAATTGCCTTCACTTTGTCGATCGACGTGGATTCCTTTGTCGGTGACGACGGCCGAGAACTTGCCACCGACATCCTAAGGAAGGATGGCGGGGTTCATCTTTAGTTGATGAGTCCGCATGAGTTCGAATCGCTCGAGATCTTTGATGTGATCTCTTGTCACGGATTTTCACGCACCAAATCGCCAACGAGCATTCGATCGCTTTTCTGAGATGATCTTGAAAATCTCCGCCATTGCTCGCCGGTATGTCACGGGCTTTAAGCCGAACGGCATGACCGTGTAGCAAAATATACCGATGGGCTCAACCGTGTTTAGCCATCGGGTGCATCTTGATTTGATTATACCCAAAAGCCATCCATAAAGGACATCCTCGAATCCACATGTATTGTCAACTATGACGCCGGTGATTGGCGAGGGAAATCATCCTTCGCAAGCGGCGTTAGGTCTATATAGTCATGCATCCTAATCGAACCATTCTTCTTCATGACGGGACTATATTCGCCACCCAATCCGGATGTTGAATTTCCTCGATGAATCCCATTCTATGAGTTTCTTCACTTCGCTCACGATTGCCGCAAGATTTGTGGACTAAACCGTCTTTTGCGGTTGCTTGACGCCTTTGACATCCATCATGATGTTGAGGCGATGTCACATTAGGATCGAGTCCCCGCATGTCCTCGTAACTCCGTGCTAATACATCGATATACTCCCCGATTAAGGCAATCAACTCTTCTTTTTCTTCCGAGGGAAGAGTATTGCTAATGTTTATGAGCTTAGGATGCTCTTTGTCACCCATATTAACTCGACTACCTCGCCCTAGTGGGGGTTCTCTTTGTTCGAACCTCCCCAAACCGCTCTTGAGTTGATGGATCCATGGGTCTTCCCATGTTGGTATATCTTCATCACTCTCAATAGTAGCAGGATCGACCGTAGCCATATTTGACATCAAAGCCTTGAAATTTTCTCCGGTCGGTGTCAATCCCAAGTCAAGAATCGCATCGAATGTCCGCCTCCCTCATTGGGTGGATTATCATAAATCACCACGAGCATTCATCTTCCGAGGAGGATTCAGATCCCAATCCCCTTCTAAATGCGTAGTAGTTATCCGCTTCCCTCTTGGGACATATGCCGCAGGAGGGACTCGAGGACCTCCCTCCCAAAACATAGACCTTCCCTTGTGTCAAGTCGCACTCCACTTCTTCATGATACCCAATTTTCGACTATATCTCAATGTGGAGGATAGGCCCATTGTCATCTTCATCTTCTTCTAAGAAATGATTCGCATTGGAACCCGATCTCCTTTTCCAGAAACCAAGTCTTTCTCGCATTTGATCTTCGTGGATGACGAGTGTTGTCCCAAAGGAGTCTTGAACCGCTTTGTGTAAAGCAAGATGACCGATTGGTAAGTGCAACTCGATCGTTGTATAAACCTCGTCATTACATCATTCAAAGACAAAGGATACTCTAAATCGCCATTTATTGATTCATCTAAGTTGCCAACAATGTTCATCCGACGATTCTTCATCGCCAAGATTGATTACAAGGGGTACAATGTCGCTTAAAACAAAACCACCACTATAACCAAGCCCGCTTCGTGACGCCTTCTCCACCGCTGTCCGTGCCTTTGGGCCGATGATTCGCCGACTCATTACCGTAGAGGAGAGAATCATGAAATAATTCTCCATCCCCTTAAACGGTTGTTTGTCCGCGACCACCGCCTTGACTCATTATTCGTGGTCACATATTTGAGACACCGATGAAGAGTAGATGGGACTATAACGCTATCGGGATCCAAGGTCACTCCAACAATAAGTTATAGGAAGTCTCAGCCAATCACATAGCAGTGACTTCGACTTCAAGTCCTCATTTGGCACTTTATCCGATTTTACCAAGCGCCAGACCGCTGGTGTTAAATCCGTGATCATCGTGCTCGTTGACGCTTAGCTTGCCGGGCAGGATTCCAAGGTGATACATGAGGCGCTAGGGCATGATGCTCACAATGAACCCGGATCGACTTGGATCCTGCTAACTTCGCCGAGCCAATATACCCTGAAAGTATAGCGCACCTATCGTGTTTGAATTCCTTGTCTGCATATCCTCCTTTGTAAAGGTGATGCGTGGAAAGTGTTTAGCCGCAAGGTTGTATTGTTGGGCGATTCTTCCTGAATCGGCTTGATCGAGTGAGAAACACCTCGAGTCACTGTGAGCTTCTTGTAGAGCTTCCTGTTTCCTTTGACAATCGGAGCAACTCAGAGAGTTATCCCGCCGGATGTTTGCCAACTAGGCCGGACGCCAAAACGGTATGGAGAGTTGGAGCTTCGGTTTGTCTCTTCTAATCGGGTGATTGAACCGAGGTCGCCGAGCTGAACTTCTCGCGGCCGTCATCGGTCTTTTGCCCTGGCGCGCTTTCTGCGTAGTGAGGGGAATTGTTGGTACCCCCAACTCGATGCCTTGGCATTAGGGTCTGAGACTTCCGTACTTGTATTTGTACTTGTCCGCCTCGGTGGCGTGGCTTCGTGTTCTCCTTCGGCAACCGGAATGCTACCACCGCTCATCATCTCCTCTGCACTGCGGGTAGTATGACATGCCTTTCCTTCCGCTTTAATTTTTCTTCGATGAAGAAGAGGCTACCCATTGCTCATCCTCGCAGTGTCCGGTGGATCCACGTGACTTCGCCATTTGGGGTCAGATATGATACAAGTCCTTTCCGGCGTTGCTTATGTGGGTCGTCGTTCACCGTCTTCATTGCGACTTTGACTACTGGTTTAGGTTCAAACCATGTCAATGGCACTGACCCAAAGCTTATGGACACCGCGTTTGCTCCGACCTTCTTTTCTTTGGACGGCTTCATAGTGATGACCCCTACGTCAATTAAAGCCTGGATTTTGTCCTTAAGGTCAAAACAGATTTAGTGGGTGATGAATTGCCTGCGGATACGCCAGTAGATTTTGGGTCGTTCGCCCTCAATGCTTCCTCTTGATTCGAATCGGAGGGAGCTTGATCTTGTTATTTTCAACAAGATATTTGAAGAGACCAGAATCTCGCCGCCCTAAAGGAATAGGACTTCGGAATCTCACGCTTCCTCATTGGCTGCCACGGTTAACGCTGATTGTGCCTGCTATGGGCGCTCTGCTGGGTTGGAGTTGAACGCTTTGTTCGCGAACCGCCTTGGCTCGCTTCTTCCCTTTGCCACGTGGGACAAAGTTACTGAGCTTCTACCGCTTACCGGCCTCTTCCGCTTTTTCCTTTTGAGGAATCTTTCGCTTGTTTCCACAAACCTTCAAATCCTTCCATGTTATAGATGGTGCGGTCCCCATTGCCTCTAGTACGTCTATCGACAAGTTGTTATGGCAGGTCTGGAGGATGAACTCCTCTGTTATTGGATCCCGACAGTTCATTGCCTTGTTCCGGAATCGTTTGACAAAGATATCTATAGTTTCTCCGTCCTTCTGCTTCGTCGAGTAACGCCCCGATCGATACTTCGGTATCGCCGCCAAGAAATTGGTGAGGAAACCAGATTCCATGTCGCCCCACCGTGAATGCTCCCCGCTTGAGATGGCGGTACCAATCAAGGCGACCGAAGGGTGCCAACGAATGACCGAACCATCAGGCTCTTGGAAATAACTCGAGGTGCGACTTGAAATAAATCGCGTCGTTCGGGAACCCTTCCCACAAACGGCGGAAGTTTATTAAGTTAAACTTAGACGGTATGGGATTGATTCCCACCTCGGTATGGGCAAGGAATACTGTCTTCTTCACCTCTTGAGCGAAATCAATGAGTTGATTTTGCTCTCGAGGTTTTGATTTTCTCGCTCTCATGAGCAACAAAGATTCACGCATGTGCCATATGGTTCAGAGGGTTATCATCCTCTTGTGCTTCCTCCTGGTCCGAATCGCCGCCATCTTGATCGACGCCGATCGATCTCGATTCACCTCGATGCTTTGTCAAGGCTTGATCTGTTGGTCGCATTTCTCTCATCGTCGCATGGCCAAATCCATCTCTAGCTTGAAGTTTTCCCGTTGTTTAGCTAACGCCGTCTAGCATTTTAGCCACTTGATCTGTCCTGATCATAAGCGTTTCTTGGGGGCTCCCTTCGCTAGATACAGTATGATCAGAGGCGATTGCGGAGCCGATATCCGATGCATCATCCTCCGCGTATCCCTTTTAGAAGTTTGTCGATTCGGACCGTCGGATAGTCCCGGACCGCAAACGAGTTAACCGTTGCGATGCGCTGGGGATGGCCCGTGACGATGATTTTTTACCGGTCATATTGTTGGTGACCTCTGGCAATTCATTGGCTTGAGGTGCTGACCTTCTGCGGAATCGCCTTGACCTAGGTCTCGGCGCTTCCGTGGTGAGTCTCGGAAGACCGACACCCTTCGAACTTCTTGATGGCAATTGCACCAAAGCACCGCCTTGATGAGCTTGGAGCACAAGCATGACAGCGTCAATTTAGGGGAATCCTTCGAGATTTTCTCGCACTTTGCACGGTAGTACGTACTCGCCGGTGTGTGTACCGGAGCACCGCCGTAGGTTGGCGCCGATCTCTGGTATAACGCCGTCGCCATCGACGAGAGCGCCTCCTTCCGAGAATGGCCAAACCATCAAAGTAACTCGCCTTGACTTCCGCTTATGTGGAAGTTTCGTGGGACTCTGGACTTCGATCTTTAATCCGGTTGGTGGGTTGCGTGAATCTCCCGGCCCTTCGAACGGGTGCCTCCCCTATGAGGAGTTACCCGTGATCCCTTCAGAGGACCCAAGCGATCCTTAATAGTTGGTTTGGTGGTGGTGACGGGAGTTGGCTTCACCACCGGTTCAGGTGCAGGCACCTTTGACCTTGAGGCGCCGTCGGTCTTGGGCTTTGGTGTTGAACTTGAGACGCCTATAGCCTTAAGTGCCGAGATAGGAGCGTGGGCAACTGGGGTTGGGGCACCGTTAGACTTGGGCCTCCAAACCTGGTGATACGTTGGTGGCTTCTTTACCACCTCCTTCTTCACTTCACGAGCCTGCTGCACCAAAGCTCGTGCTCAAGAAGGAGTGCCGGGCGCTCGGATGCGCCCTCGAGGTGATCCCTTGACCCACTTGTCGGTTGGCGACTTGGATAGACCGTCGATCACTTGAGGTCAAGCCTCTCACGAAGTTCGATCTTAGATCCGCCGTAGCGGACCCCATCCACGGATTGCATGGCCTTGGCATGTTTGCGCGCCATGCTTTTTGTCGCCTTTGGCGGGCTCGCTGGAGAGTGCGGCGGGCCATTGGCGCTTCATCTCGCGCCGTAGTTCGGACTTCGACGCCGAGGGGATTTCTTGCTACCGCGGCGGGGTTGGACTCGCGCCCTCGGGGCTCTACATCGGAGGCCCATCGGGTTCTCCTTGCAGCCGAGTCCTTCTTGGAGCGGGAGAGCTGATCTCGAGGACGAGGAAAGATACTGCATTGGCCGGGTCAAACTCGAACTCGACCTCTTCCTCCACCGGGATAGGGATCCGCTGGTTATGCACGACGACCTCCGATCTGAGGCGGTGGCTCCCATCTGGTCGCCTTGTTCATGGAAAGTCGGTTTGTTATTCATTGTCCTTGAATTCGCTTAGGCTTCTTTGGCCTACAACAAAACTCAAAAGAAATGCCTTTTATTTTAAGGCGCATAATGAAAACAAAAATTATAACTTCTTCCTCAGATGAACAAACACGAGGATCTCTCATATCGGATCCTCGCTTGCGTGAGTTCTTTGCTTGTGCCGGACTTTTGTGTCCGTGGACCACCGCAAGCACCGATCCGTGAAAACCCGGTTCGAACTACGACGCAGGTGGGCTCATTTCACGAAGGAAACGGTTTAAGGGGATCACACTCACGGCGAGAGGATCGCCGGGATCACACTCACGGGAGAGGATCACGAGTGGGTGAGATCTACTAGGAGAAATCACGCTATCCCCGAGATTAAGACGAAGCTTAATTTAGAGGGTATCAGTAGTTCGACCAATTCGCCATCTTTGGCGCTTGTAGATCTGGACGCCGATTGTGTCACGGCTCGGAATCAGGTGTCGACGGCTCAGATCTTGCAAGGGTGGGTCCAAGGAAAAATCCCAAAATCCCAAAAAAAATCCGCCCTCAAGTCCGCTGGAAGCCTTCGGAAGATGCAGCCAAAGTCAAACTCTCCAAAGTCCAGCCGCTTCAAAATCCCGCCTCCAAAATCCAGCCTCCTCCCCAGCTCAAATCCCCCTCCCCCCTATTTATACAAGTCGGGTTGGCCGAGGTGCCTCGGCCAAGTTGGCCGAGGTGCCTCGGCCAAGTTGGCCGAGGTGCCTCGGCTAACCAGGTCGAGGTGCCTCGGCTTAGTTGGCCGAGGTGCCTCGGCCGAATTTGCCGAGGTGCCTCGGCACGAGGTTCAAACGAATACGAGGTTCGTCAGAAGGCGAGGTTCGCCAAAATGAACCGAGGTTCGCCGTACTGCGAGGTTCGCCACAAGGAACCGAGGTTCGCCAAAATGAACTGGGGCTTCGCCAAGTGAACACAAGGCTCGCCAAATGGCGAGGTCCGCCAGAAGTGCGAGGTTCGCCAGAAGGAACCGAGGTTCGCCAATGAGCCGAGGCCGCCAAGTGAACACAGGCTCGCCAAATGGCGCAGGTCCGCCGGCGCGAGGTTCGCCGAAGGAACCGAGGTTCGCCGAAATGAGCTGAGGCTTCGCCAAGTGAACACGAGGCTCGCCAAATGGCGAGGTCCGCCAAAAGACGAGGTTCGCCAGAAGGAACCGAGGTTCGCCGAAATGAGCTGAGGCTTCGCCAAGTGAACACGAGGCTCGCCAAATGGCGAGGTCCGCCAGAAGTGCGACGTTCGCCAGAAGGAACCGAGGTTCCAAAATGAACCGAGGTTCGCCAAAATGAACCGAGGTTCGCCAGATGGCGAGGTTCGCCGAAGGCGAGGTTCGCCAGAAGGCGAGGTTCGTCAGAAGGCGAGGTTCGCCAAACCGCGAGGTTCGCCAGAAGGCGAGGTTCGCCAAAATGCGAGGCTCGCCAGATGGCGAGGTTCGCCAAAAAGGCGAGGTTCGCCAGATGGCGAGGTTCGCCGGCCAAGTTGGCCGAGGTGCACCGCTGCTTGTTTCGCCGCTTTCTGCCTTCCGCTTAGGCCCCGCTTATTCGACTCTTGGTCTTCTCGGACTTAGGTTCCGTCAGATTTGGTTCCGGACTAACTCTTGGTTCGTTCCGGTTCAACGGTCCTGGAATCCGATCGTCTGTTCAAGTCCGATTTAAGCCGTGCTTGTGACGCTGTGGGTTTGCCACCGGTTCGCGCTTTTAACGATTCGACGTCCGTATCATTCGACGGGTTGTCATTCGCAGACTCCCGCCACGAGTTGGTTTCGGGATCTTGTAAGTATTTTTCAACGCCTGGCCAGTTGTCGAATCGCGGCGAAATAAGTCGGATGGAGGGTGAGACGGATTGAGCAATTGATATGGCACGATCTTTAGCGAGTCCGTGTCATAAGATTGACTCATAAGAGGAGAGAGCACCAGTCCTGGTGAGATCGCCGGTAGGAGTTGGTTGAGTGGGGGTTTTGTTGTGCCATCGATGTGTCCCCAGAGCCCACGACTATGAAGGATGACTCGTAGGGAGTAGGACCAGAGACGGTAGTTATCTCCGTCAAGTTTTACATCAATAGATTGTTGATGAAAATGCATCTCAGGTGTCATCATATAACTTGACGTTGGGGATCTAAAAAGATCTAGTTTGTAAGCCAAATGATTGGCTCAAGATCTATGAAGATCTGATTGGTAAGCCAAGTGATTGGCGTAAGACCTAGGAAGGTCTGATTAATGAGCTAAATGATTGGCGTAAGATCTATGAAGATCTGGTTGATGAGCCAAATGATTGGCGTAAGATCTATGAAGATCTGGTTGATGAGCCAAATGATTGGCTGAAGATCTATGAAGATCTTGTTGATAAGCTAAATGATTAGCTTAATTAAAAAAGAAAAATTTAACGGCGGATAAACAGTGCCGCTGGATGAATAGTGCCCGATAAATAGTATCCGAGCCGATGAACAGTGTCAGCTAGGGTTTATTAGGGCTGGAGAGTGGCGGCTAGGGTTTAGAGAATTAGAGAGAGAAAGGGGTGGCTCTGATACTATGTTAGAAGTAGAGCAAATCAAGGAAAAAGAGCAATTCTATTCATTAGTATTGGGGTCTATATACAAGAGGAGTGGTCTCATTCTTCTACTCTATCCAATGTAGGACTAAACAAAGGCGTCTATTCCTATATTTAACAACATTAATATGATATTTCTATGCGATTTATTGCAGGATAACTTTGCAGATGATGTAGTTACTTCTACGTGATAACATTCATGCTAAATCGATGATTCAGTCGAAGATGTTGCAATGTTAAAGATATTTACAATTATTGCTACATTGAGCAGCAAATATCATAGTAGATATAACTCTATCTGAAGCACTGTATTGAGGATGCCACATGGAAAATGACCTTATTTGCCCTCCTTTCAAAAATAAAGTAGGGTTAACTTAAGTTATTTTGAAAGAAGAACAGATCAATTAATTGCTCTCTAATCTCATGAGAAATTAACTCAATTTCTCATATAACTTATTTATTATAAAAAAATATTAATTTCAGAAAACCCCCCTTAACTATGGGCTTGTCTCAGAAAATTCCCCTCAGCTATTTTATCTTCAGAAAACCCCCTCAAATTTGTGGGTGTTGTAGATTACCCCCTCAACTTTCAAAATATAACCAAACCCCCCTTAACTATGGGTGTCTCACAAAACCCCCTTTATCTTTTTCGTTTTTTCAGATAATCCCCAAATATTATTAATTTGGAATATGCAATGACTAAAATACCATTGGTTGAAAAAATTATGTGAGTTTAAAACCTAACCCAATCAAATTATTAGACTTGGTTCGATGGATTTTGATAAGGAAACTAATCTTCAAAAAAAAATTAAAAGCTTCAATTGTTTCAAACATTATAAGCATGGATAAGCGAAAATAAAAGAAGTTTAGTGTTTAAAAATAAAAGTTACTTTTAATAAAAAAAGTTAAAAAGAAACACTATGGTAAAAAATTTTAATGTCTTAGGGATAGTATGGTCATTTTAAATCATTTATTTTTTAGATTTAAATTATATTAGTTTGGGGGTTAAGTGAGAAAAGTTGAGGGAGGATAAATAATATTTTGAAAGTTGAGGGAGTTATCTACAACAACTTCATAACTAAGAGAGGTTTTTTAGAGTTAAAATAGTTGATGGAGTTTTCTAGACGACCCCCATTGTTGAGGAAGCACATCTTGTTCCTTTCTCTTCGCTGCAAAAGGACATGTCTTCTGTATTCTGAGGTAGTGATGTGAAAATTTTAGTAACATAAACATGATGTTATGCATAAGCTTCAACTTTTAAAGTTAAAACTCAGCACCCGATTCTCTGTAGAACCGTCTTGAATTACAAAGATGTCAACTGGCTACATATAGGTCTTCCTTGTTCTTTCCACACGAAATTGATGCAGGTCGGATTCCGTTGGGCTCGAATCAATTCCGCTCTCATCCGCTGTTTCACCTAGTTTCCCGCAGCAAACAAGAATGAGAATTATGGGTTTGTGAAGTTGTGGAGTGTGAAGCTGCAGCGATTTTGGTATCTCCTTGAACTTTGATCATTATTAATGTGTCAAGTTATACCACTAGGGTCAAAGAGGAATTCAGACGATTCAAGAGACAGAGAAATGAGATTGTCTTGTTCCATTATTTCCCTCAAGCATTTGAAATTTAAAGAAAGTTAATTGTGAGCGCATAGAAAAAGAGGATATTAAGTTACTGATCGATTTAATGAGAATTTGGTTAATTTCTCATGAGATGCAAGCATTAATCTAACGAGTGATTTTCTCTCACTAATGACCATGGTTGCCCCTACTTTATTAGAAAAAGAAGAGTAAACAAAGTCATTTTTCACGGGGCATAACTAAACTGGTTATATCTAGGGAACAAAATAATCATCACCACACACACATATGGAAAAAATATATATGAGCTGACAGTTCATTTTGTAAAATAAGCTACCCACTAAAGTTAATAGTGTTTAGACCCACCTAGTTGTAACATCGGTTGGTGTAAGGTCCTGTGTTTGTGGGTGGACAACTCATTTTGCAAAATAAGCTATTATTAGAGAAAGTAAAGGATAATTTATATTATTTCATAGGCTAAAGATTAGAAATCCCGCTTAACTTTGGATGATTATCAGATAAATCCCCATATGAAGTTTCAAAATATCATAAAATTAAACCCCCTTAAGTTAGGGGTTATAGAAAAAACCCTTATATTTTTCTTTTTCATTGATAAGCGATGGTGAATTTAAACTTAGAGAAAGTAATTTTTTAGTTACAATTTTCAAATGAGTAGCATCATTAATCAAAGTGGTTTGGAAGCATCAGCTCTGATGAACCTCTTTGGAATTTTTGTGACAAAGGAATGGTTGATGTTAGAGGAATCTATACACAAGGAGGAGCTAGGGAAAAGGCTCATAAATCGAATATATTTATCTAGATTTTGTATCAATGTATCATGCTGTTCGGAGATGGTCATATATTCCGATGTAAGACAATATTATCATTGAGAAAAATACATGCATTTGGGAGAATTTTCTGATACTTTCAGAGTTATGGGACGTTATTTGATGACCATTCAAAAATAAGGGGTTTCCCCCCTAATATTTAGTCTTTTTTTAATTATTGTCGCTGATTCCACTTGAAGGTCTTTTTTTTATCTAAGGAAATTGAGCCAATACTGACCAGACTTTTGCTAAATACAATTTTTTTTTTCAAAGTGGGACCAAGCCTGAATCTTAGCTCAATTTTGATTGGTTGCTAACTTATTACTCGAAGGAACTACTAAAAACGGAAGTAAATATCAGTCAATATCTTTTAAAAATATGACTAAGTGCCCTATTAAAACTATATTAAAAGCCGACTTTACAAAGAGAGGACACTTATAGGAGAACCCTTAGCTCGTCGCGCAAAAGACCTTATACTACGAAGAGTCTGTTCGAGTATGTGCTGAAAAGGAAAAAACGTTGTCTGTCACTCAATGGCAAACAAAGAACCAAATCATGAAAGTTCATTAAAAAAAAAAAAAATCAATCAAATGCGTGTATAACAAAGAGGAAAAAAGGGTTATTTGTATATATACCCCTTAAATCATGAGTATTTGCAAAAATATCGTCCAAATCATAATATTTACAAAACTACCTCTCAAATTAATCAATTTTAGAAATAATTACCAGTTAATATCCAACGGTACAACATGTGGTAGCTAGTAATCTCTTAATATCTGTGCTAACAAATTGCAATGTGTTAGGTTAGACTCATGAAGAAAGATGACCAGAGGGCAGAGAATGCCATTAGCCCACATGTTTTTTGAGCATACATGCTTATATAACATAGACGACAAGAACACGATGCAATTTATGTCATGAACTAGTTGCAGACAATGAGCTGTATCATGTGTTGGCAATCTCTAATGTTTGTCGGTACATAACCTATCATCTGGCACAGTACCAATTCCATAAAAAACAAGTCCTAGTTGATCAGTATATACGGCTTCCGTTGGCAAAGATTTCATCCCAAATTTTGGGTCGCCACAATTCAAAATTATTAGTCTATCATGTTAAGTAACCTTCTTTATGGTGTTATCTCAATAAAAATAAAAAAAATAGTTTATGGATATCCAAGAAAAACAACTTTTACAAGATTATTCAGTAGTTCAAGATGGTCTAGTAGAATTTTAAAAGTTTGGAAGAAGTTTAGAGTCATAAAATTAGAGGTTTTGTGCAAAACAACTGAAAGTCAAGGTTCTCTTGTGAATTTAACCTCCTTTTTTTTTCCCCTTTCAAGTCATAACCAAAAACACAATAGTGATAGCTAGACAGAAATTCAAGGTTCTCAACAAGATCTAGGGGTGGGCGTGGGTTGGGCCGGTTCAGGCCCGTAACTCGGCCCACCAGGTTCAAGGCCGGGCCGGGTCAGAGTGGGCCATGCCTACTACTCTGATCTCGGGTCTGGCAGTAGACCCAGCCTGGCCCACGACCGGCCTAGGTGCGGGCCGGGTCTGATCTGGCCCACGGCTCGTGGGTTGGCTCATGAGTTTTTCGTCCAATTTTTTTTCTATATTTTTACCTTTTTAATTATATTAAACTTGTATTTATAATTATAAAATTATTTCTAATTTATTTTTTAGTAATTTAAACTTGTATTAAACTTTTTAATCTTTCTAAGTAGACAGCAGCCAGCTTAAAGATCGCTGCTTTGTTTCTCAATGGGCCAAAAGGCCCACGAGTCAAAGACTTATGACATTTTAGCTTTGTTGACAAATTTCAAATTGCACTAAAGGGCTAAAGAAATTAGCCTAACCAAAAAAATATATCATGGCCGGGGGTCGATCGGTCGGTCGGTGTGAGCCGCATACTTCTCTCGATCCCGGCCTGGCCGGACCGCCCTACCGGACCCGTATATCATTGGTCGAATAGCCCTACCACTACGGCCTGTCATGACCATGGCGGTGGGCGGGCCACCAAGACGCCAACCAGCCCACGCCCAACCCTAACAAGATCTCCCCCTTTTTTTTAAGTACAAAAGTAGCATAAAATTTGTACAAGTAGTATTATCCAAATAAATAAATAAATAAATAAATCAATCAATCAATCGTTAACATTGTGATATGCATGATTCCATTTCTAGTGTAAATTATTCGGGTCAACCCCCTTGATGATCGACAATAAATCAATCAATCGTTAACATTGTGATATGCATGATTCCATTTCTAGTGTAAATTATTCGGGTCAACCCCCTTGATGATCGATAATAATTAATTAATGGGGTTTTTCTCTTTTAACCCAAAGCTTTACCCCCACTTATTTAAAAACCCACCAACTTTTATCAACACAAATAAACCCAATGTACCCCACACCACTTATTTTCAAACCCAATTTGTACAATACCCTCCATCTTTATACTGTATTTCCCCAATAAATACAAAATTCCAGAATTAACCTTCTTCTCTAGATAAACCCATCTCTCTCTTTCTTCATTCGTTTCACAGAATCAAAACCTAAGGGTGACCATCAGACTCCCCCACTCCTCAAACTCTCTCCCCGACACAAAATACCCTTCGCCCTTGTCGTGCCTGGAAGGGAGCTCAGGGGTCAGGCATGTCAAGGCGGGCGGGCAGGCGTGAGCCGGGGGTGAGAATGGGCTAGTCTCTAACATGCGCCCCATTAAGTGATGAGCACGAATTTTTAGTACTGTTCAAGCTAGAAACTTGGAGATCATGGCATCTTTTCTCTCCACCAAGACCCAATTGCTCCGGCTAACCACCGCCTTCAACCACCTCTCCTTCCTCCACATCGTCGCCGCCAATGGCCAACTTGAGGTCTGGATTCACTTAACTGGGTCCTTTTTACATGTTTCACATTTTATTTGAAGTTCTTTTTTTTTTTGCTTGATTTTAGGTTCTTGGGATGCTAGTGGATCGATCTCTTCATCCAAATCTCCTCAATAGGCATTAAAAAATAATGGATATGCTTCAAGTTCTGATTTTTAATAAATTTTTGTGATTTGACGTTTTTGGGATTTTTGTTGTTGTTGTAATTTTTAGACTCCATTGATGCTTGTTGCGATGGCTAGAAAAATTTCTTGTGCGGAGAAGCTCTTTGAAGCTAGAGCTACTATAAGAAATACTCTTCCTTTAGGTTTATTTTAGTAGTTTTGACACTATATTGAGATTTGAAGAGAAATTAATTTCAGTTTATTTTTTGTTTCAGATTTTGATATTTCATTCATTGCATGGTGGAAGTTGTTTGTATTACGCTATATATTTATGGGGATTCATATTACTTAGAAGCAATTATGTCTCCATTCAACCTCAGTTACTATTGCATTTATCTCGGAGGAATCAGAAAATTTGCTAGAAAATGCTTTTACCCAGGAAGTAGACTCTGAATGTATATGTCGAGGATGTCCTTATTGTTGAAGTTGTATTGTTTCAGATCTAGGTACTTGATTGTTTCATGTTGATTTTGTAGTGGTGATTTTGGACATTGAATATAATTGTCCAGTTAACTTTGTCACTTGAAGTTGTATGTTGTGTTGAATAGTGTGTTCATTTTTGTAGTGGTGATGTGTAATTGTCATTTCATGCTGTAATTATATTTTTATTGTTGAAATTGTATCGTTACAAATCTGTGTACTTGATGTTTCATATTGTGTTGATTTTGTAGTGGTGATTTTGGCCAAAGTATAGCTACTTATCGACAAAGCATAGCACTTTATGGCCTCTGGAATTTTTGAAGCTACGTCGAATATATCAATTCAGTTTTTTTCTGAGCAATGTATATGGCCATTTCTGTGTCCAATATGTTGTTTAGTCAATTGTTTATGTTGACGAGAGGTTCACACACAATTTTCTAGTTTTTTTGAAAAGTATAGCACTTTATGCTAAAGTATAGCTCCTTATGACCAAAGTATAGCACTTTATGTCAAAGTATAGCACTTTATGCCAAAAGTATAGCTACTTATCAACAAAGTATAGTACTTTATGGTCTCTGAAAATTTTAAAGTTACGTTGAATATATCAATTCAGTTTTTGTCTAAGCAATGTAGATGTGTGACGTTGTGTCCAATGTGTTTTTTGGTCAATTGTTTAAGTTGACGAGAGGTTCACTCATAATTTTCCAGTTTTTTAAAAAGTATAGCACTTTATGCCAAAGTATAGCTCCTTATGACCAAAGTATAGCACTTTATGCCAAAGTATAGCACTTTATGATAAAAGTATAGCTACTTATCGACAAAGTATAGCACTTTATGGCCTCTGGAATTTCTGAAGCTACGTTAAATATATGAATTTAGTTTTTTGTGAGCAATGTATATGGCCATTTCTATGTCCAATGTGTTGTTTGGTTAATTGTTTATGTTAACGAGAGGTTCACACACAATTTTCTAGTTTTTTGAAAAGTATAGCACTTTATGCTAAAGTATAACTCCTTATGACCAAAGTATAGTACTTTATGCCAAAGTATAGCACTTTATGCCAAAAGTACAGCTACTTATCGACAAAGTATAGTATTTTATGGCCTCTGAAAATTTTGAAGCTACGTCCAATATATCAATTTAGTTTTTTCTGAGCAAGGTAGATGTGTGACGTTGTGTCCAATGTGTTTTTTGGTCAATTATTTATGTTGACGAGAGGTTCACTCATAATTTTCCATTTTTAAAAAGTATAGCACTTTATGCCAATGTATAGCTCCTTATGACCAAAGTATAGCACTTTATGCCAAAGTATAGTACTTTATGATAAAAGTATAGCTACTTATCGACAAAGTATAGTATTTTATGGCCTCTAAAATTTTGAAGCTACGTCGAATATATGAATTCGGTTTCTTATGAGCAATGTATATGACCATTTCGTGTTCAATGTGTTGTTTGGTCAATTGTTTATGTTGACGAGAGGTTCACACATAATTTCTAGTTTTTAAAAAGTATAGCACTTTATGCCAAAGTATAGCTCCTTATGACCAAAGTATAGCACTTTATGCCAAAGTATAGCACTTTATGATAAAAGTATAGCTACTTATCGACAAAGTATAGCACTTTATGGCCTCTGGAATTTCTGAAGCTACGTTAAATATATGAATTTAGTTTTTTGTGAGCAATGTATATGGCCATTTCTATGTCCAATGTGTTGTTTGGTTAATTGTTTATGTTAACGAGAGGTTCACACACAATTTTCTAGTTTTTTTGAAAAGTATAGCACTTTATGCTAAAGTATAACTCCTTATGACCAAAGTATAGTACTTTATGCCAAAGTATAGCACTTTATGCCAAAAGTACAGCTACTTATCGACAAAGTATAGTATTTTATGGCCTCTGAAAATTTTGAAGCTACGTCCAATATATCAATTTAGTTTTTTCTGAGCAAGGTAGATGTGACGCTTGTGTCCAATGTGTTTTTGGTCAATTATTTATGTTGACGAGAGGTTCACTCATAATTTTCCATTTTTTAAAAAGTATAGCACTTTATGCCAATGTATAGCTCCTTATGACCAAAGTATAGCACTTTATGCCAAAGTATAGTACTTTATGATAAAAGTATAGCTACTTATCGACAAAGTATAACACTTTATGGCCTCTGAAATTTCTGAAACTACGTCGAATATATGAATTCAGTTTCTTATGAGCAATGTATATGACCATTTCTGTGTTCAATGTGTTGTTTGGTCAATTGTTTATGTTGACGAGAGGTTCACACATAATTTCTAGTTTTTAAAAAAGTATAGCACTTTATGCCAAAGTATAGCTCCTTATAACCAAAGTATAGCACTTTATGCCAAACTATAGCACTTTATGACAAAAGTATAGCTATTTATCGATAAAGTATAGCACTTTATGACCTCTGATATTTTTGAAGCTATATCAAATATATCAATTTAGTTTTTTCTGAGCAATGTAGATGTGTGATGTTGTGTCCATTGTGTTTTTTGATCAATTGTTTATGTTGACGAGAGGTTCACTCATAATTTTCCAATTTTTTGAAAAGTTATGCCAAAGTATAGCACTTTATGATGAAAGTATAGCTACTTATCGACAAAGTATAGCACTTTATGGCCTCTAAAATTTCTGAAGCTATGTCGAATATATCAATTCAGTTTTTTCTGAGTAATGTATATGGCCATTTCTATGTCCAATGTGTTGTTTGGTCAATTGTTTATGTCGATGAGAGGTATATTATATCAATTGAAAGTGGACCTCTCGTCGACATGATTAGACCTGTTGGTCATAAAGAGCTATACTTTATCAATAAAGAGTTATATTATGATCATAAAGAGCTATACTTTGACGGAGAGAGCTATACTTTCATACTAAGGTGCTACATTTTACTATAAAGAGCTATACTTTCCCAAAAAAAAAAAAAAGATTGGACATGTCGGTTACATGAAGAAGTGATCAAACAACATATTGTATATATCGTCACTGCTTTTCATTGTTCGAAAAAAAGACTGGACAATTTTTTTTAACAAAAGCCTCCTATTCCGGAGGGGCCATCGAGTGACATCATATCATATATATAAGGATAGATTACAAAAGTATGATACTTGATACAAGGACTCGAGCATCACAAATCCAAAATACAAAATGCAAACAAGAAATTACCAAGACTACAAACACGTATTTTATGGAGTTCAAGGTAGGAACTCTTCCTAGCTCGAAGCTGAACATCCAGGGGAATGTTGGGGAGGCATTTGTTGATCTTCAGGCTTGAGGGCGCATGGCTGGGTTTCTTGTTTTTGTTCAAGGTACACATAGAAAGGGGGGCCTAGAGCTGAATTGATCGCTGATGTACACTCGGATTTCGATTGGAGGCATGATGTAGATGGGTTACTCGCTTCAGCATAATAACAAACATTAGGTGTGCATGCTTCAGCGGCAAGACGTGACAGTGTCTCGGGGGGCTCGAGGGGGTGCTGATTTTTAGAATCAGTCATACACAAATTCGCATCTTCCACACCATTCCCTGAAGCAAGATTTGTTCCTGAGGGTATAGGTTGATCAACGTAGGTTGGGTTGTTCTGTATGTCGTTCCTCCCCTGCATAATCATAAGAGTTTGCATGAGAATCGTCCGCAGGGTTTTGTATGACTTGTAAGATAGCAGAAGGTGAGTTAGGCTGAGAATCCGCTGCTATTGAAGAACCCGAGTCAGAGCGAACTTGGGTTTGGGCTGGTTGAAAGGACTTCGGCAAAGTTCCAGGATTTTGACCCTCTGAGGCACTGAGGGGAGCTTCACCTGAGTGGGAAGAGAGAGGAATTGGGGGCTTTGTTTTATCGATGATGGCCACTTGTCTATTCACAAAGATCCCACCCCACCGCCTACCCCTTGAGCTCCGCCTCAGAGCACGACAAGGGCGAAGGGTATTTTGTGCCAGGGAGAGAGTTTGAGGAGTGGGGGAGTCTGATGGTCGCCCTTAGGTTTTGATTCTGTGAAACGAATGAAGAAAGAGAGAGATGGGTTTATCTAGAGAAGAAGGTTAATTCTGGAATTTTGTATTTATTAGGGAAATACAGTATAAAGATGGAGGGTATTGTACAAATTGGGTTTGAAAATAAGTGGTGTGGGGTACATTGGGTTTATGAGTGTTGATAAAAGTTGGTGGGTTTTTAAATAAGTGGGGGGTAAAGCTTTGGGTTAAAAGAGAAAAACCCCTTAATTAATTTCATTACACCCAACGCCAACTCATTGCTATCACAAATCCAACAAACAATTTCCTAATTTTGCATCCTCATCCTCTGACCCCCTCCCACTTACCAAACAATCCCAAGAAATCATTCTTTTGAAGTTATTAGCTGATCCCGGCCCTTTCTTCTCTCTTCTCTCAATAATCTCTGTCTCGAGCTCAAAAAATGGCTGATCAAGCTCCTCTACTAGCGAAGAAACCATCATCCATCGAGGACGTTATTGAGAGCTGCATCGGCTCTACAGGCTTCTGCCAACTTTTGCAGGTAATTGTTTTTCCTCAATTAAAATTAAATTGAATAATTCAATTACATTTACAACGAATCAAACAATTTTTATATCCGATCTTATATAGGCAATCCTTGTGGTGATGGCATGGATTTTCGACGCACAACAAACCTTCATCAATGCAGTCACTGACATGGATCCGTCGTGGCACTGCACCAACAAGAACGATTCATCGTGCTCGTCCACTGCTAGCCCGTGCGGCTTGCCTGAAGGCTCATGGTCGTGGGACCAACCTAAGCACGCATCCGTCATCTCCGAATGGAGCCTTCAGTGCTCTCCACCATCGCTCATTGGTTTGCCTGCATCGTCATACTTCATCGGCTGTCTTGTCGGCGGTCTTTTGCTTGCAACGCTGGCCGATTCTCGACTAGGTCGAAAGAAAATGCTCGTTTTTTCCTGCCTCACGATGTCTGTAGCAGCCGGCTTGACTGCAGCATCGCCTAATGTGTGGGTGTATTCGGCCCTCCGGTTCATCTGTGGGCTTGGACGGGCGACCGTTGGCACCAGCGCTCTCGTTCTGTCAACCGAGATGGTCGGAAAAATATGGCGTGATCGGATTAGTATAATTGGATTCATTACCTTTGGTACCGGATTCTTGTCTCTCCCTGCCATCGCTTATTTCAATAGGGACTTATCTTGGAGAAACATATATTTGTGGACTTCTATTCCTTCTTTCTGCTACACCATTCTGATTTGTTTTCTGATAGATGAATCCCCGAGATGGCTTTTCATTCGTGGACGAAAGGATGAAGCTATTGATACCCTTAAGCGTATCGCGAAATCTAACGGATGTACCATCAACACTAGCTTCTCATATCTATCGATCACTGAAGAAAAATGGAATGTTGATGTGTTTTCGGCGTTGAAGATACTATTGGAAAAGAAATGGGCACTCAAGCGGCTAACCGCGGTCATGATAGTAGCCTTCGGAGTTGGTATGATGTACTACGGTATGCCACTGAATGTAGGCAATCTAAGCTCCGATCTTTATCTAAGCACCACACTAAACGCCTTTGCTGAATTTCCTTCCTCTTTACTCGCCTTCTTCCTCATCAACCGAATCAGTCGAAGATATTCTATACTAGTTTTAACAGCGATAAGTGGCGTGACCAGTGTTGCGTGTGTGTTCTTGACCTCCGGAGGATGGCAGATGGGGATTGAGGTAGTCTCCTTCTTTAGCACGGTTGGTGCGCTCAATGTACTATTGATTTATAGTGTGGAGTTGTTTCCGACTTGTGTGAGGAACTCTGGGATCTCGATGGTTAGGCAGGCGCTTGTATTTGGTGGAGTTTTTGCGCCATTGCTAGTGGCGGAAGGGAGGAAGAGGAAGTTCTTGTCGTTCGGAGTGTTTGGATTGGTGATTGGATGTTGCGGGGTGTTTGTGGCCTATTTGCCGGAGACGAGGGGGAGTGGGATAAGTGATACAATTGAGGAAGAAGAGCGCAAGATGGTTGATTATTCGAATTTGAATCCATAGCAGTCAAAATCTGGAATTTTGTCGGATGCAAAAGTTTCTTCACTCTGCTTATTTTTGTCTTCACAAATAGTTTGTAAGCGGAAGAGGGTACGATGACATGTTTGACAACCGGAAAGTAAATAGAAAGCAAAGAGAGAGTATCTTATTAAGAAAGTACTTTCTCTTCACTTTTGAAGATTTTGTTTGGCAAGCTAAAAGTGGAAGTGTGGAAAGTTAATGTGGCAGATGACATTGTCATCCACTTTTTTATATTTTGTTGAAAATAAAACTCATTTTTTTATTTCTCAAATTATTAATTAGGCACATGAACTTTTTATAGGACAATGATATTTCATGATAATTACCATTCCCCAATTTCTTTTCTTTTTTAAATCAATCTCCATTCATCATACTTCTAATATATGAAGGTTAATCAAAGGAAGATGTACGTATGTGTTTTCCATTTTTCAGTAAAAATTACCCACGGACCTCTACAACCAAAGAGTAAAACAAATTATCTATTATGCCTGCGTTTTGCCGTCGTGATTCCCTTTAGCTTTAGGGAATGGAGTCAAATACGAAAAAAAGCAAATGAATATAATCAAAGCATATCCTCAAAAGAAAAGGCTTTAAATCTCATTACCACCAATCACAATGGATATTACATCTGACGAGAAACAGGATGGGGAAAGAAAACATGGAGGAGATTGGATAAGGGCTCGCGCTTTCTAGGAGATGACAACGAAAACAGAAAGGAAAAGAAACCTCAGGAAATAATAAAATATATTTTCTCTCTACTAAAAAATTCACTTTCCATCCACTTTCACCAAAACTTTGAGAAAGTGAAAAAGACTAAAATGCTGACGTGACACGCTTCACTTTTCAATCACTTTTCATTCACATTTCACGTGTCAAGTCAAACGGGAAAAAAAAATACAAAGTGGAGGCATTTTTTATTTTTTGGTCCACTTTCCAATTGTCAAGCACGCCCTAAGGTTGTGTTTGACAACTCACTAAAATTGGAGCACTTATTCCTTAAACTAGTTTTGGGAAGAACATGTTTAGTTGTGGCTAACGCCCTCTTGGTCCACAACTAAATAGTTTAGAGGCCGAAAATGAACTAAAATAATTTGGTTCACTTTTGGACTAGTTTTTACCAATCAATAAAATAGTCTAAAATTGGATTAGGTGCAAACCTTACCCAGTGTTACAAAGTTGTCTAACAAACCCAAGCTTACTTTTGCAACAACAATGATAAAAGATGACGATAAGTTTTTTGCGCTGAAAAAATTTAAATGAAAAGTATTTATTTGGAAGAATAAGATGCTATACCATCAAAGTCATATTTTAAAACTTTTTAGTTTATATATTTATGGGATTTTGCAGTCGTGTAGTGCAATTTTCTAAGTTTAAAATTGTTTTCTCTCATTTGTAGAGTTCAGAAGAGTTTATGCAAATTTTGTGAATTTTACCTTTTTTCACTTACAAATGAGATCTTGTTTCAAACTCAAAATCGGAGAAAAGTTGAATACAACACAACAATGTATATCATAAACATTGCAGAGTGCATCTATATATAGTAAGAGGTATGCACCATCATATTGTAGATAATATTTCTATAAGCATATGGACGTTTTTGATTTTTAAGCCCCCGTGCTATATGGACTACACATGCAAATTCTCCTAAATCTTATCAATAATTCTTTATGAACTGGATATCTTCTCATAAAAAGTATGTCAGTCTATTCAAGCCATATGAATCGGATAACAACAACAAATCAATGCCCACCAAACCTTCTTCAACTTGCCTCTAAACACATTATACTTCCATACACGACTTGATTGGACGACTAAAAACGTGGTGTTAGTCAACTTTCCATAGAGTCAACTTGAGCAACAAAGGCACTCGTCCTTGATAAAACAAAGTACCCTCCTCTCAGCCTGTCCAAATTCGCCCTCTTATCTTAGCCTCCATGTATAGAGGAGCCGCCAACCCGGCCGACCCCCATTCAGCACTTAATCATTTATTCATAAGAAGTAAAGTGCAAGACTAAGACCTCAACGTCTATCTTATATGTCCAAGACATATGCTGTCAACCTAACTAGTGCTTTAAGTTCAATCTACCTAGAGGCAGGCGAGCCAACAACCGACTCTCAATTGAGCCGACTCTCCTCATACAACTCAAAGAACAAACTAAGCAACACAATAAATTCAGAGTTGGTTAAATGTCCTTTTATTCATATCTTTCAAAATATTTACAAGGATGCATATACAAAGATACAACAGAAAAATGTAAAAGTCCTAGGAGGCTAAGAGAGATCCATCCCCGTTCCCGGAGTCAGAGGCAAGGAGCCACTGGTAGGTGACGGTGAAGTAGTCGAATGAACCTCCCGCTCAACTCCATCATCCTTCCTGCCAGATGAGCCCTCACCTTCTCCTCTGCCATCCTGTTGGGGCCACCATCCGCCTCATCGCCCGGCTCGTCGCCCTCTGCACCGTCTTCACCGAGATCGAAACCCCCCTAGCCTCTCTATCTTTGAGAGCTCGTTCAAACACTTAGCCACTCTCAGGGGATAGTGAAAGTGATCGGGTGGGCTCCTCATCTCGGCTGGAAGCTGTGCCATGAGATAGTCATATCTGGCCTTACAAGCTATCGCCACCTCCGTCTTCCCAAAGATGCCTTGGCGATACTCCTCGACAGCTTCCGAACGGTAGGCCTCGGACTCTAGATACTTGAGGCGGCTTTGGGCCATGACTAGGGACTCATCGCGATGGGCGATTTCCTCTCGGAGCTTGAGCCCAGCCATGTGCTCCTCCGCCAGTTGGTCTTTCGCATGTTGGGCAGCTTGGCGCTCGGCCTCGACTTGCACCAAGGCGCGATCCCTCTCTCGAAGCCCCTGCGAGACCTTCTCGGACAAATATCTCGCCCTCTTATTGCTCTCATAGAGCTCACGCTTGAGCCTGTCGATCTCGGCAGTCTTCGGGGGTGTCCGAGGCTTTCAGTTCCTCGATCATTTTTTCCCGTACCTCCATCTCTCGGTGCCAGTCGGCCAGTTAATTTTCCTTGGCCGATAACTTCTAAAGAGATTTTTGTAAGTCGCCCTCTACTTCGGCCTTTTGAGCTTCTAGCTCCCCTTGGAGCTTAAGATAGGAAGTTCGGATGTGCTCCATCCGACTACATATCTCTTGCTCCACGACAGCCCCCCGAACCAAGTAGCTCCGGAGGCTAAAATGGAGACCGACATTGGGGACTTCCCCTAGAAGTTCTTCGTCAGGAGGTAGCCAGAACTATTCTACTGCTCGTGACTGAGCCACGCGGGACTCAAGGACTGATCCCCTTATGTCGAAATGATGGGCGGGTTAGTGGCGATGCTCTGGGTCCGGCTCCTGGTTATACCGAGGGCCTGCACCGGGAACCCCGATCAGCAACATCCTCATCTTCTCTCAAGCCTCCGTATCGATCTCGTCCACACGATGTGGATACGGATATCCCAGACCTCCGGAAGGAGCCGCCTCTCCTACGACCGGCTCCTTCCCTAGCGGAGAGACTACTCGTCTTGTGCAGCGGGAGCTCTCACCCTTGCCTAGGGGCTCGGTCGACCGGCCTCCGTGACCAGTCTCTTCCCCTTCTTGAGCTGAGGACCCCTCATCCACTTGGATGATCTCTGTCTCTGCCGCTTCAGTTGCCGTCCCGAGCCCTCGGCCGTCAAGCTTCCGTACCCTTTTCCTCTTCCTCTCGGCCTGAGCGGCTGAAGGTGCTGGACCTGCTAGATTGGCCTCTACGATGACTGTTTGAGGATGGACCACCACGGCCTCTTCAGAAGCCACGGCTTGGCGGGGGCTCTTAGTTGGCCCCGTTGACGGCCCCTCTTGAGCCTCCGCAGGTGGAGTTGTCGGATCCGCAGCAGTCCCTATCGAACCCACGATCATCCTAGTCACCCTCTCATGGTCTTTGGCCGTAGGAGTCATGACGGAGATGCCAGCCACCCGCTGTAGGCATAAAAAATTGCTTATCAAGACGAACAAGACTCAGAACGGTGGGTCGACAACCGACGATCCATCCGGCGGCGGCGAAACGCCGTCGGCGTGATTACGCCGCGAAAACGATAAAGCGAGTCGACGAACTCATGAAGTGAGTCGGCGGCGTCTGAGCCAGAAGCGGCGCGTCGTGGAAAACCCGCGGCGAAGCTCAATGAGGCGAAGTTGGCTAAACTCAAATGTTGACGAGACGGAATCAACCGTACTTAGTCCGTCGATGCAAACGAACCGCTTGAACTCGAAAGTTGATCGGACACGGACTCGAACACAACGGCGATATCACCGAGCAAAACTAAGCCGGAAGACCGAAGAATCGGCGAAGAATCGGCCGAAAAAGACTTCGAGCAGGCGTAAGCGGGACCTCGGCCAAATGACCGGAGTGGCACCACCCGACATGGAACTACCTCGGCAAAATTGGCAGAAATACCCGAAACCAGAATGGCGAAGGTGGCTCGGCCACTATGGAGAACCTCGGCTAACAACGAGTACCAACCAAGAGCAGGTGGCTCGGCCATGGTAGGTAGCCTCCTGCAAGGCAGTGGCTCCGACAACATGGTCAGCCTCCTCGACAGTGGTAGAGGTGGCTCGGCCAATTGGCCGAGCCACCCCCCCCCTTGAGATGTATAAATAGGGGGGGGTCTTGGTGGTTGAGGGGCTGGATTTTTGCTGATAAGGGGCTGGATTTTTGCTGATAAGGGGTCGGATTTTTGGGAATTGGGCTTGGATTTTGGCGGACATCGAAGAGCCCTCGCGAGATCTCGATGCGGTTCCGAGCACCGGCGAGCTCAAGTCGGTCGGCGTCGGATCTATAGGCGGAAGGTAAACAAGCTCGGTCGAACTACAGATACCCTCTAGGTTAAGCTTGATCTTAACCTCGGGGATAGCTGTGATTTCTCCTTGTAGATCTCACCCTCGTGATCCTCTCCTTCGTGAGTGTGATCCCGGCGATCCTCTCCCGTGAGTGTGATCCCCGGCCGTTTCCTTAGTGAAGCGAGCCCCTCGTCTGTAGTTCGAGAACCGGGTTTACACGGGATCGAATTGCGGTGGTCCACGGACACAATAAGTCCCCAAGACAGCAAAGAACCCACGCAAGTGAGGATCCGATATAAGAGATCCTCGTGTTTGTTCACTAAGGATAAAAGTTGTAATCTTTTTGATTTTCATTATGCGCCTTAAAATAAAATGCATTTCTTTTGAATTTCGTTGTAGGCCAAAGAAGCCGTAAGCAAATTCAAATCAATGACAATCATCCGACTTTCTGCGAACAAAGTGACCCGCGATGGGAATAGCGGTCTCAAGTCGAGATCGTGGGTAATGCGTGGCAGCGAATCGGATCGGCGAAGAAGAAGTCAAAGGCCTCAGGACATAAAAAAAAATTTCGAGCTGCCGGACCATAAGGGGCGCTGCCCCTTGACCCCCCGCCCGCTAACCGGCTAGCGGGACCGCCGAAAACTCTGCGTAGGGTGTAATAATTACGCTCCAGCGAAGTCAACCGAATCCAAGTTGATCCGGGTTCCGCTGTGAGTATCATACTATCGTCCTTGTCCAGATCGTCCTCCCCCCACAAATCCAGAAGGATCTCCGCTGCAAGAAAGATCCGTTTGTCCTCAGCTCCGGAACTTTAAGGCGAGGATCTTAACTCCGCCGTTGCCGAAGTTGCACCAAATGGCATCCCAGGCATCCAAGATCGCGGATCTATCGAGGAGATCGCCCGGCGATGGCGTCTTGACTCTCGGCGCGTGAGTTCGCCAAGGCCCTGGAATCAGTCGACGGTGTCCGCTACAAAGTGGATCTGAAGTCCAGGAGAGGTCAAGAACCTCATCAATAGGTGCACGGCAACTCCTCCAAGCCGCCAACAAATGATTGGTTCCGCGTCAAACGGAACCGATCAACACTTGAAGAACGTATCGGGCGTGCATTACTGCGACACACACGGGCTCTAGTTCAGAGGCCCGATGTAGAAGAAGGGAGAAGTGGACAAGAAGCGCCCGAAAATGCGCCAAGTTTGGAGTCGAAATCGGAACAACGATTCGGACGAAGGCCAAAACGTTAGTCAGGAATCAGCCACCTCAAACTGATTTGACTAAGGCTCGGCCGCCACGGGGTGACTTGATTCAAAAGAAGATCACACCTCTGGCGATCTCATCGAATCTCCATCGGCTCGTGCTCGCCCGGCCAATCTTGTTGGCGATCCCGAGCAAGAAAAGCGGTGTTCTGGCCTCGGCCCGTTGCCGCGATGATCGGTAAAATTTCGATCAAGGATTGTTTGGGCCGAAGAGGCCCGACCAACTCACGGTGATGGAAGTCCTACCCCTCTCCGCCATGATAAGAAGATTCCTGCAGCTGCTCTCACTGGAATTCGGATCGAAGTTCGAGAGCCCGTCGAAACTTCCCGCTCGCAAAGGCGAATGTGGAGACGAGTGACTCTTGGAACCTCTGATAATTTGGCTCATCCTCAGAAGGAGACGTTTTTGTCTGACGATGATGACGTTATACCTGAGAAGTCGTACCAACACACGAGGGGTTGCTCTGGCATTCATGCCGATGAGTTGTACTATCGTGCTGGGGGTACGAGTAAATCTCGAAATAGAAGTTCCCCCGAATTGGACACGCATTGTCCGTGTTCCAAACTAATCAGGGCGGTGTTGTCAGAATGTAACTACACCAAGCCAGCTTCGTCGGTCTTTGATAGGCTTGGCAACAAAATGCCAAAACCCAAGATGCTTCGGCGGAAGAAGACCGGAGTCTCAAGGCGATGAATTGTCAAGGGTAACCACCAATATGACCAGCAGAGGGTTGGGATACGAATTCTCCTCAGAAGATGAATGCTCATTGCTGATTGATAATAATCCACCCGATGAGGGAGACAGACGTTCGCCTGATTCTTCGGCTTGGGATTCCGACACCAGCCTCGGAGAAGCTTTTAAGGTCTTGATGTCGAATATGGCTACGGTCGATCCTGCTACTGTTGAGAGTGATGAAGACATGCCAAGACCCATGGATCCATCAACTCCAAGAACAGTTTGGGGACAGGTTCGAACAAAGAGAACCCCCCACTAAGGATGAGGTAGTCCAGGTTAATATGGGTGATGGAGAGCATCCTAAGCTCATTAACATCAGCAATACGCCCTCGGAAGAAAAGGAAGAGTTGATTGCCCTAATCAGGGAGTATATCGATGTATTCACCGAGTTACGAGGACATGCCGTGACTCGACCCTAATGTGGCAACACATCGCCTCAACATCAAGGCGGATGTCAAACTGTCAAGCAACGGCAAAGGCGGTTTCATCCACAAATATTGGAGGCAATTGTTGTGAAGTGAAGAAACTCATAGAATCGGGATTCATCGAGGAAATTCAACATCCGGATTGGGTGGCGAATATAGTCCCGGTCATGAAGAAGAATGGGTCGATTAGGATGCAGTATGCGACTCTGAGACCTCAAGCGGCTTGCGAAAGATGACTTTCCTCTTCCAATCACCGATGTCATAGTTGACAACACGTGGATTTGAAAGAATGTCCTTTATGGATGGCTTTTCGGGTATAATCAAATCAAGATGCACCCGATGGCGCCAAACACCGCGGCGTTGAGCAGCCCATCGGCATATATTGCTACGGTCATGCCGCTCGGCCTCAAAAATGCCTACAACATATCGAGAGCAATGACGAGATTTTCCAGATCATCTTCGAAAACGGTCGAATGCTACGCCGACGATTTGGTCGTGAAAAGCCGTGACAAAGGAGATCACATCAAGATCTTAGAACGGTATTCGAACTCATGCGACTCATCGCCTAAAGATGAACCCCGCCAAATCCTTCCTTGGGATGTCGGTGGCAAGTTCACCGGCCGTCGTCACCGACAAAGGAATCCACGTCGATCCTGACAAAGTGAAGGCAATTCAAGAGTTGCAACCTCCGAGAAATCTGAGAGAACTCAGGGGGTTACAAGGACGATTGGCGTACATCCGACGGTTCATATCGAACCTATCCGGGAAGTGCCAACCGTTCTCCAAGTTGAACAAGAAGGGTGTGTCGTTTATTTGGGACGACACCTGTCAGAAAGCGTTTGAAGAGATCAAATCGTATCTCGCTAAACCTCCTGTTCTTGTTGCACCGCGGTCGGGAAAACCGTTTTTGATCTACGTCAAGGCAACGGATCACTCGTTAAAGCTTTACTGCTTCGACGGCGGCGGCGGATCCGCGAGCAGTGTATTACCTAAGCGAACATTAGTGGTCTTTGAGTCTCGATATCCGATGGTCGAGAAGCAGTGCCTTGCATTAGTGTTCGCGATTCAGAAAATGCGGCACTATTTAGTCGGACAGACGATTTATGTTATTTCCAACGTGAATCCGGTCCGAATATTCATGACCCAGCCGGCCTCGATGAGTTGGCGTTTGGCGAAATGGGCCTTGCTCTTGTCCCAATATGACTTGTATTTCAAACAACAGAAGTCAGTCAAAGGACAAGCGATTTGTGATCTCTTGGCTGCCAGCCCGACAACGGATGCAGTTGAGCTATATGACGATCTTCCTGATGAAGTCCACGAAGTCAACACTACATCGCACCAACAAATATGGCGACTGTATTTTGATGGAGCTTCTCGGGCCACCAATGTGGCAAGCGCCCCCGGATGTTCTAAGATTTCCGCTGGAGTCGGAGTTGTCTTGATTTCCCCGGGGAATCATGTCATGCCCCGTGCTTATTCACTCACCGAACCTTGTTCCAATAACGTAGCCGAATACAACGCGTTACTTATCGGACTTAGCTTCGCCAAGGAGCTGGGGGTAGAGTATCTCGAAGCATATGGCGATTCGCAATTGATAGTCAGACAGATCCGTGGTGACTATGAAGTTAGGAATCCGGATCTAATCCTCTATCATCAGATAGCCGTTGAAATAGCAGACTCATTCGAAGAGTTTTTCATCGAATATATCCCGCGCCTCCAAAACGCTTATGCGGATGCACTGGCGGCGTTAGCTGTGTCGTTAGCACAACCTTCCGAGACCGAGCAACTAGTCACGTCAGACTCACCAACTCTTCGCACCATTATACGATGAGGCACAAGAAGATAAGGGGTAGTTACCAAAGAAGTGTATACAACCCAAACCAAGTTGGAGCCGAGATTGGCGATTTCCTATCATCGACACGCCTTACATGGTATTCTACCGAGAAGGCGTAGGGAAGAAAGTCACTCCGTGAAGAGCTCCAAGATTCTTTACCACACAGACCCGTGATGTTATATCACGGGTACGATGGTCTTTTGCTCGATGCCTCTCAAACAAAGAAGCGGGGAGAGGTCCCGGGAAGCACCACGAAGGTGAATGTGGCGCTTACCGGCTGGTCCCAAGCTCTGATCGAATCAAGAGAATGGGCTACTTTGGCCAACAATGGTTAATGGCGATCGATGCATTTCGGAAATGCCAGCGTGTCAAATTCCGCGAATTATATGCATCGACCTCTGGCGGTTGCATCCCGGCCACATCACGGCCATTGAGACATGGGGAATCGGCGTTGTAGGTCCCATTTTTCCTCCGCCGCTTAAAGGAGATCGGTTTATTCTAGCGATCACCGACTACTTCTCCAAGTGGGCGAAGCAATCCGCTAAAGGAAGTAAAGCGATACAGTCATCAAGTTTATCAAACACCATGTCATCTATCGACACGGTGTCCCAAGACGGATCGTGCATGACAGCGGTCCCCAATTTATCGGCAATTCCTTCATCGTTTTGTGAGAAATTCAAGATACAAGATGTCTCACAATGCCTTATAATCCAAAGAAGAAATGGATTAGCCAAGCATTCAACAAGACGATTATCAAAGTGCAGCCGAAGCTTGTAAAGAGTAACAAGTGAGGCTGGGATGATAAACTTCGGAGAAGCCCTCAGGCGTATCGCCTGACTGGCTCGCCGCGCCAGTGGAGAGACCCGTACTCCACGGTTTCACGGGTGCGGCGATGCTCCGTTGGAGATCGAGATCCGTCGCCGTATCGCCCTTTCAACGAGATGACGACCAAGAACAACATCAAAAACGCCTCAAGAGCTTCGAGATGTTAGATGAGAAGCGCTGGAGGCTCAACAATGCATTGAGTTCTACCAAGCTAGGATGTCAAGGCTTTCAACAAGAAAGTTCGACAGAGAACCTTTAGAGAAGGAGATTTGGTCCTCATTTGCTCGACGACCGATAATCCTCACTTCCAAAAAGAAAGGTAAATTCGAACCTAAATGGGAGGGTCCGTTTGTAATAGAAATGGTTTACTCCAATGGTGCATATCGCCTCATTACCCAAAATGGCGACCGGCAATTAATGCCGATAAATGGGAAGTTCCTGAAGAAATACTACCCATAGTATCTTCGGGATAACCCGTTTCGACGGGAAGTTCCTCGTGGGATGTTTCACCCACTTTTCGCGAGGATAACCCTAGATTTATACTCCATCACAATTTCCCCCACCGATCAAATTCCTTGACGGTGGGTCTACAAATTTTCTGGTACATTACCAAAATCCCCTCTTGATTCCTTCTATGAACAAGAGGCCCACTCAAAATTCCTTTCACTGAGAGAGAATATAAAATCCTTCCTCTCCAAGCGCAAAATCCTTTCGTGTCAAACGGAAGGGTTTCATCCTTCATCTTAGGTAGCCGACCAAGGTATGCCGATTTTCGCATCAGGTTGTCCGATCAAGGTCACCGAGTGCTTCTCGGAGTGGAGATCCCACTCTTAGTTCCATCTTCATCTCGTAGCCGACCGAAGGTATGCGCCGGATTTTCGCACCAGGTTGTCCGATCAAGGTCACCGACTTTTCGTTCTCGCGAGTGGAGATCCCACTCTTAGTTCCATCTTCATCTCGTAGCTCGAATCGGTATGCCGATTTTCGCACCAGTTGTCCGACCAAGGTCACCCGAGTCTTTTCGGTTCTCGAGTGGAGATCCCACTCTTAGTTCCATCTTCATCTCGTAGCCGACCGAAGGTATGCCGATTTTCGCATCAGGTTGTCCGATCAAGGTCACCCGAGTCTCTTCTTTCTGAGTGAGATCCCACTCTTAGTTCCATCTTCATCTCGTAGCGCCGACCGAAGGTATGCCGATTTTCGCACCAGGTTGTCCGATCAAGGTCACCCGAGTCTCTTCGTTCTCTGAGTGGAGATCCCACTCTTAGTTCCATCTTCATCTCGTAGCCGACCGGCTGTACGGATTTTCGCATCAGGTTGTCCGATCAAGGTCACCGAAGTCTCTTTCGTTCTGAGTGGAGATCCCACTCTTAGTTCCATCTTCATCTCGTAGCCGACCGAAGGTATAGCGCCGGGATTTTCGCACCAGTTGTCCGATCAAGGTCACCGAAGTCTCTTTCGGTTCTCTGAGTGGAGATCCCACTCTTAGTTCCTCTTATCTTAGGTAGCTCGATCGGGGTATGCCGAGATTTTCAGATCAGGTAGTCCGACTGAAGGTCACCTGAGTCTTTTCGATTCCTACAGCAAGGAATCTGCTGTTAGCCTCATCCCGGGAAATAGAACACATTCTTCCTTTCCCACCTCAATCAATCTTCATCCGGTTCAATCCTTCTCCGGTCAAAAGAAGACACCAAGAGTCATCTTGGGGCATTTTATCCTGAAGCCTAAGAAGGGATAAAGCCAACGCTTAACGCGCGTCGCCGGGTTAGTCTTCCCACGAAAAAGACGAAGCCTACGTATTCAACATCGTAGCATTAAGTCTAAGAGAGTTTCATTCTTTAGCACAACGTTGTGTGTAGAGCGGTTTAGATAATCTACATGCTAGCCCACTCAAGCGGTAGTTGGTAAAGACTCATCAAACCCGTTGAAGGTGGGGTTGGCCAATAACCCTAAAGTCAACGCCTCCTGCAGCGTTGCGGTTTAGTCTTTCTCCGATTGAAGAAGACACGAGTTGATTAAGGGTATTTTATCCGAAGCCTAAGAAGGGATAAAGCCAGCGCCTCACAGCGTTGCGGTTTAGTCTTTTAGATTGAAGAAGACACGAGTTCGATTACAGGGGTATTTCGTCCGAAGCCTAAGGAGGGCGAGTCTACGTGTAACAGCGTTGGGTGGTCTCTTGCGCGTAAAAGAGTCACGAACCTATGTATTCGATATCATAGCAATAAGTCTAGAAGAGTTTCATTCTTTAGCACAACGTCGCGTCGCGGAGCGGATCACGATAATCCATGCGCTAGCCCAACTCAAGCGGTGGTTGGTAAAGGCTAATCAAACCCGCTGAGGGTGAGGGTTTGCCAAAATCCTATAAGTATTATGGTTAATTATTTACGGCAGTAAAAGAATCATAATAAATAATGAAAGGAATAAATCTTATTCAAGGAGCTACAAGCTGTTTAAACATCAAGTCTATGACAAAGGATGTGTTGTTCAAGTGAGACACTTCACCATTGTAAGCTTGGTGGAGTTCTTCACCAACTTCGGCTCTGAAGGACTCCTCATCGGTGTTCGGTGTCTTCATGGTTGCCTCCTCGAGCTTCGGCCGGTTTCTACTTTGTGGTCGAGCTCCCTAGGCGCAATGGTGAGGGCTTCTTCCTTGTTGGCCTTGGCGGCTCAAACCGCTCATCTTATCTTCCTCGGCATGGAGCTCTCACGGCGGTATTATCCTCTCCGCTTTTCGCCCGCGATATCGGTCGGATGTGGCTTAAGGAAGAATATGTTTCGGCAACAACGCTCCGAGCTGATGGTGCGATCTCTCGCATCGGATCTGAGCCCGGTAAAACGAGCATCGGCGCCATGCCTCTAAGCGTCGCGTCGGTCGGCGGCTATGTATGAAAGCCCGGCCGCGCGGCTCTTGCGATCTGGGCTGTCCCTCGGATAGGCGAGTGCGTCAACAATGGCTGAGCATTTCGGGGTAACCCATATCCCGTATCAAAGCCATCAGGGGATCAGCGGTGGCTGGCCCGATGAAGAAAGCCGCCATGAAGGACCTTTTCGATCCGGTGTTCACGGAGAAAGAATGGCGTATTTCCAAGCGGATAATAAGATGGGATGGATCTTCATCCGGCATCAACGCTCGCCGGATCATGGAGTCGAGATGTAGGCTCTGCCTGAAGAAAAGGACTTTAGAATTTTTAGTAAAAATTGGCGAAAGCTTATTTGGCTAAAGACCCTTACCGTCTCCTTGATTAGCCGGAGGCTAAGCGAGTCTACGGTATCTATCATTTGGGATCTTTGTCAGCCTTGGTGAACCCTCGGGGTGCTCATCTATCTCAGCGATTATTTGTGGCGACTGATTAGAGAGCGGCGGAAGAGGAGTACCTACCGCTACACAAAGGGATAATCACACATGGAATAATAGTCACTATGGCGTCCATCGACCCGTAAGTTTGGAAAAGCTCAGGAATAATCAAGCGAAATCGAGAAAATACTCGGTTAGTAAATGGCGTTGAATTCATCTTACATAGATTGAGTCCGACCTTATAGCGGGTATGGCGATTTCATCGTGTAAATACCGGAGAGCGATAAATATAGCAGCGTAATCAAGCGGCAATATATTCCGTTCTGTGATACGGTGTGAAATCGCTCAGGTTAAAACATCGAGCGGGTGATCTTTGAAGCCTCAATCCTCCACGAAGGAGAATCTCGGCTCTTCAATCGCCTCACAAAGGAGAGCGAAGCGGGGTCATAGCGAGCGTGCACAATCTGAAGCCTCAATCCTCCGAAGGAGAATCTCGGCTCTTCCCAATCGCCTCACAAAGGAGAGCGAAGCGGGGATACAAGCATATATATGCGAGAATATGATGGCGGCTGGCACCACCCAAAGAAGGGCGTGCATTCCGCGCCGTCGCGAGTTGATCGACTCCTCGAAGCAGCGTGATCTTCCGACGACATCGTAGAAACGCAAAAAGACGAATAGAGTCGGATACATAGTGGAAGATCGGCAAATAAAGGTCAAAAAGCTACAAAATCCGGCCGAGCACCGCGAGCACCGCGCTCGGACGTCGCCGCCCATGGCGCCGAAGCGACCATTTGGTAGCCGCCCTTATGGCGCTAGCAACGGCAGCATGGCCTTAACGAAGTGGCGTTAATGCCTGGCCTTGGCCTTGGCGGCCGTAGTGGCGCTGGCAGCCGTGGCGATAAGCGTAGTGGCCAGCGTGGCTTGTGGCATCGGTATCTTACCAGCGAGCGCCCCGCCCGTCACGTCGGCTGCCGCCGTACCTATGGCCGCCGCCATAGGCCAGCGACTCGTCCTTCTCCCTCGTGGTTTTCATCACTGCATACACAAAGAAAGAGAAGAAAAAGGACTTCGTGAGGCTCGTATACATACCTTGTTGATTGAAGGAGATGAGGTGGCCAGATGATGAGGAAGAGAAGCAAGGGGCGGCCTAGGTGACAGAAAGAGGCTTTGTGGGTATTTATAACAACCCCATGCACCCAATCCTCTTTGAACAAGGACTCCTATTTGGCAAGTAGGAATTCGTGGAGCCCAAATCAATTCCAATTAGGACTCTAATCAGCCTAATTAGGAGTCCTAATGGAATCTTGTTTGAATGTCAAGATGGCCAAATCAGTCAGTTAATTGGCTCCTAATTCCTCCGCTATATTGGGAAAGATTCGAAGGTTTATGGGCGAGGTCGTCAACAATGGCTCGAGCCATCCGGGGTAACCCATATCATTATCAAAGCCATCAGGGGGATCAGCGTGCTGAGCTGATGAAGAAAGCCGCCATGAAGGACCTTTTTCGATCCGCGGTGTTCACGAGAGAATGATATTTCCAAGCGGATAATAAGATGGGATGGATCTTCATCCGGCATCAACGCTCGCCGGATCATGGAGTCGAGATGTAGGCTCTGCCTGAAGAAAGAAAGGACTTTAGAATTTTTAGTAAAAAATTGGCGAAAGCTTATTTGGCTAAAGACCCTTACCGTCTCCCGGTGTAGCTTGGAGCTAGCGAGTCTAGGCGTATCTATCGGCGAGATCTTGTCAGCGGTGAACCCTCGGGGTGCTCATCTATCTCAGCGATTATTTGTGGCGACTGATTCGAAGAAGAGGAGTACCTACCGCTACACAAAGGGATAATCACACATGGAATAATAGTCACTATGGCGTCCATCGACCGCGTAAGTGGAAAAGCTCAGAGGAATAATCAGCGAAATCGAGAAAATACTCGGTTAGTAAATGGCGTTGAATTCATCTTACATAGATTGAGTCCGACCTTATAGCGGGTATGGCGATTTCATCCGTGTTAATCACAGGAGAGCGATAAATATAGCAGCGTAATCAAGCGGCAATATATTCCGTTCTGAGGCAGAATCACGGTGTGAAATCGCTCCGTTAAAACATCGAGGCGGGTGATCTTTGAAGCCTCAATCCTCCGCGAAGGAGAATCTCGGCTCTTCAATCGCCTCACAAAGGAGAGCGAAGCGGGGTCATAGCGAGCGTGCACAATCTGAAGCCTCAATCCTCACGAAGGAGAATCTCGGCTCTTCCCAATCGCCTCACAAAGGAGAACGGCGGGATACAAGCATATATATGCGAGAATATGATGGCTGGCGCACCACCAAAGAAGGGCGTGCATTCCGCGCCGTCGCGAGTTGATCGACTCCTCGAAGCAGCGTGATCTTCCGGCGAAATGGCTACAAAAAGACGAATAGAGTCGGATACATAGTGGAAGATCGGCAAATAAAGGTCAAAAGCTACAAAATCCGGCGCCGAACACCACGGCGAGCACCCATTTGAACGTCGCCGCCGTGGCGCCGGCGACAATTGCGGTAGCCGCCCGCCATGGCCTAACAATGGCGCCAGCCCGGTGGCGCTAGCCGCCAACAGCTAGCGTTAAGCGCCAACGCGCTTCAGGCCTTGCGCAGCAAGCGCCAGCCAGTATTGGTAGCGATAGCGATAAGCCATGCGGCCAGCGTAATGGCCTTGTAGTATAGCGCCTGCATGGCCGCCGCCCGACTCCCGTCAGCCCGCCTTATATGGCGCCGCCCATCGACCAGCGGCCTCGTCCTTCTCCCTCGTGGTTTCATCACTGCATACACAAAGAAAAGAGAGAAGAAAAAGAAAAAGGACTTCGTGAGGCTCGTATACATACCTTGTTGATTGAAGGAGATGAGGCAGTGAGGCGAGATGAAAACAAGAGGAAGAGCAAAGGGGGCGGCCTAGGTCAGCAAGAAAGAGGCTTTGTGGGTATTTATAACAACCCCACATGCACCCAATCCTCTTTGAACAAGGACTCCTATTTGGCAAGAAGTAGGAATTCTAATGGAGCCCAAATCAATTCCAATTAGGACTCTAATCAGCCCCTAATTAGGAGTCCTAATTGGAATCTTGTTTGAATGTCAAGATGGCCAAATCAGTCCGTTAATTGGCTCCTAATTCCTCAGCTATATTGGGAAAGATTCGAAGGTTTATTCGTGGGGATAACACTCCGCAATTGCATCGGCGCCGATCAGCGTCGCCTAATCCTACTCAACTAGGATTACAGTATAAGCTGTTTCCTAATTTATCGAGAAGTTCAGGAAGAATATTTTCACAAAAATATTCTTAGGGATAACTGATCGATCTTGGATTACATCGGCGCCGATCAGCGTCGCCTAATCCTACTCAACTAGGATTACAGTATAAAGCTGTTTCCTAATTTATCGAGAAGTTCAGGAAGAATATTTTCACAAAAATATTCTTAGGGATAACTTCGATCGTCGCGGATGCATCGGCGCCGATCAGCGTCGCCTAATCCTACTCCAACTAGGATTACGGTATAAAGCTGTTTCCTAATTTGTAGAAGTTCAGGAAGAATATTTTCACAAAAATATTCTTAGGGATAACTTCGATCGTCGCGGATGCATCGGCGCCGATCAGCGTCGCCTAATCCTACTCAACTAGGATTACGGTATAAGCTGTTTCCTAATTTATCGAGAAGTTCAGGAAGAATATTTTCACAAAAATATTCTTAGGGATAACTTCGATCGGTAGGATGCATCGGCCGATCAGCGTCGCCTAATCCTACTCCAACTAGGATTACGGTATAAGCTGTTTCCTAAATTGTCGAGAAGTTCAGGAAGAATATTCTCACAAGAAATATTCTTAGGGATAACTTCGATCATGCGAATTGCATCGGCGCCGATCAGCGTCGCCTAATCCTACTCCAACTAGGATTACAGTATAAACTATTTCCAAAATTTCAACGAGGAGTTCACGGAGAATAAATCCATATTCTTAAGGATAACTTCGGTGCCCAATTTCCTCCCACCATAATCTCCAAGAGGGATAATCGATGAGGAGTGAAAGTCATGTTGACATCGGATAATCATATCCTCATTGTAGTTAAACCAACAACACCGTGATGATGAAGGAATTAGCGGAATAAGGGTTATGAAATTCCATGTACTCGAACCGACCATGTGTGCCAGAGTTAGCGACATATGGAGAAGTCCAAAAGTCGATGGTTAGTCAAACAACGACCAGCAGGCAGGTTACAAACAAAACTCACCCACCAGCTTCGAATCAAGATTTCAACAAACGGTCAGACAATAAATGCAGCACCGTGATCTTATCAGGAATCCTACAAAGAACTGGATGATCTGAAAGAATCGAAGACTTGAAGCTATCTTTTGGGACCCTCGGTAGGCGAGAGGCGGAACCATCATGTCCAGCATCGGACTCATCAAGAATGAGGCCGAGAGCGGCTTTGGAGGGAATATCGTAGGCATAAAAATTGCTTATCGGTGCGAACAAGACTCGTAAGCGGTGGAGTGCGACAACCGGCGATCCATCCCGTGGCGACCAACGCCGTCCGGCGTGGATTACGCCATAAAGCGCGTAAAGCGAGTCGGCGAACTCATGAAGTGAGTCGGCGAAGTCTGGCCAATGAAAGCGGCCAGCGTCGAGTGGAAAACCCGAAGCTCAGCGAGTTGGCTAAACTCAAGCGTTGGAGAGCGGAATCAGTACTTAGAGGTGTTTGGGAGGGCTTAATTTTTAAGCTTATAAGTTATGTTAGCTATTAGTGGCTTTTAGCTTTTATGATAAAACTATTATAAAATTATTTGAATGAGAATAGTAATTTTTGGGTCAAACCTAGCTTATTTAAGTGATCTTATAAGCTAGTTTTGAAAAATGGGGTATACCGACTTTTCAAAATGAACTTATAAGTTAACTTATTTGATATTTTACCAAGCGGTAGATATAAAAAGCTAGCTTAAAAGCTAGTTTGACCACAAAAAGCTCCCCAAACACCCTCTTAGTCCGTCGATGCAAGCGAACCGTTTGAACTCACGAGGATTGATGGACACGGACTCGAACACTGGCGTCATCATCGAGCAAAAAGCCCGGAGGAACCGAATCGTGAAGAATCGTGAGCGACTCGAGGCGTGCATGGGGACCTCGGCCAAATGACCGAGGTGGCTCCGTGACATGGTAGAGCTACCGACAAATTGGTTGAAGTACCCGCCAAATTGGCAGGGTACCTCGACAAGTGGCAGGGTGGCTCGGCCACTATGAGCCACCACCTCGACAGGGGCTGACTCGAGGCAGGGTGGCTCCCAAACATGGCGAGCCTCCCGGCCAAGGCGGTGGCTCCGACAACATGTGAGCCTCCTCGGCCAAGTGGCAGGTGGCTCGACCAGATTGAGAAACACCTTGAGATGTATAAATGGGGGTCTTGGTGGTTGGTTTGATTTTTTCGATAAGGGGTGGATTTTTCTGATAAGGGTGGGATTTTTGGGAATTGGGCTTGGATTTTGGCGGACTTAAAGAGCCCTCATGAGATCTCGACCTTGCGGTTCCGAGCCGTGAGCTCAAGTCCGTCGGCGTCGGATCTATAGGCGGAAGGTAAACAAGCTCGGGTCGAACTCTGATACCCTCTAGGTTAAGCCGTCTTAACCTCGGGGATATGTTGTGATTTCTCCTTGTAGATCTCACCCGCTCCGTGATCCTCTCCTTCGTGAGTGTGATCCCATGCGCGATCCTCTCCTTCGTGAGTGTGATCCCCGGCTTGTTTCCTTCGTGAAGCGAGCCCCTCGTCTGTAGTTCGAACAGGGTTTACACGGGGATGGAATGCGCTTGGTCCAGGACACAATAAGTCCCGACAGCAGGCAAAGAACCCATAGCGAGGATCCGATATGAGATCCTCGTGTTTGTTCACTAAGGATAAAAGTTGTAATCTTTTTTGATTTTCATTGTACGCCTTAAAATAAAAGGCATTTCTTTTTGAATTTCGTTGTAGGCCAAAGAAGCTGTAAGCAAATTCAAATCAATGACAATCATCCCGACTTTTACCGCGAACACCCGCAAGATGAAGTTGTTGAATAAATGCTCCATCTTACGAGAGCCTGCAAACTCCCTGACTTGATCCAGAGCCTTCGTCTCATCGAACGACAGATCACCCATCGTCAAAGCTTCCCTTATCACCTCGTGCCAATCCGAGCAGCCCAACGCCAAGTTGTCTCCTGAGATCCAGACGAACCTCTCTTTCTAATCCTTGTTCGAATCAGGAAGATTGGCGACAATCTTGACTCGACCCACCATCTGGAAATGATAGTGGGGCTCCTTCTAATACACTTTGACGCTGACCAGATGACCCAACACATTCAGGGTCGGTTGAACCCCCAGCTAGTGGCAGATTACCATATACCCCACCAAGGTCGCAATAACGTTGGGCTTCATCTGCATTGGCGACACCCCCAAAGCTGTGAAAACGCGGTTGAGGAAGGGGTGTAGGGGTAGGCACAAGCCGTACTCCAGATGTCTGATGCACAGCGGATGCCTACCCGCATCGTGATCATAAATCGTTTGTGACCTCGTCGGCACCGTCAGCGTATAACCTCTGGGGATGTCAAATCTCTCCCGAAGAGTCCTCAACTAGGGAAGTGTTACTTTCGAATGAAGATCCACCAATAGTTCCTGTCTAGCGTTGAGAGCTTGGGACGCCATTAATTCTGATCTGAAGAAATCACCGGAGAAAGAGGAACGATCGGATTTATTTGGATATGGAAGATGTTGCAGAGACAATAGTTTTCTCTCTCTTCTCAGAGACCGTATTTATAGGCGCCTATATCAACAGCTGTCAGGATCTTAATGATCGAGTCGATTCCAAGCCAACAACCCGGATTAGTCCCGGAGTCCGAAGCACCCTCACCTCAATCGAGGCAAGGCACACACCTTAGCGACCTGTCCGGCACGAGGACGCGAAGTGACAGTCAAAAGATGATTGCGACATCGACCACGTCACATCTGAAGAGACTTCTCAGTTCCCTTCATTAATGCGCACCAGGAGTCGACCAGTCCGCAATCTCATTTTCACCCAGACCCGGCCCAAGTGAACTCCAAGTGAAAGGGGCCAACTCTTATGGTGTTTCTATTACTAAATTTTAATCCCCAATCAGCAGCAGAAAAGTGTCCCGCATTAAACACCTAATCAAATTAACTCAACATCTCGGGATGGCCAAAATCTTCAGCATGGCCGACTCGACGGGTCGACATCTCGTGAAGTAGACTCGAAAGGTGGTACATGTCGACCCTCTTCTTAGGCCGACTCAGCGAGCGGTCCTCTCGGTCATCTCCTTGGACGACATCTCGTGAGATCGACTCGAAAGGCGGTACTTCTCGACACTCAGCTAGGCGAGTAGGAAGACAACGATATACCTCAAGCCCCTCGCTGATAGCTCGTCGCCATCACATTAAATGCATGGTCAGGAGTATTATTTCTCCATCCCCGAAGATCTTTATGACACATCGGACCACATTTGCACCCCATGCCACCAGTCACTTCACATTAAATGCCGAAGTGACTCTCTCCACTCAGCAGCCGCCACCTGTAAAGCATGCTGACTCAGCCGCCAGCCCATACTCGGCCGAAGTTACCAAATCACCCCTCTTTTGCCACTATAAATAGGGGGACTATTCCCTACATCAATGTAAACGATTTCTAAGCAATATCGACTATTCACTAAGAACTTCTTCAGTTCTTGACTTTTTTCCCACTCAAGCAAATTACTAACTTGATCGTCGGAGGAACAACCGGGGAAACCAACCCCGCCCTCTTACGAGCTTTTACTTGTGCAGGGAAGAATAACATATCTCAAAACTAGATATTCGGCGAAGTGAGTGGACCCTTAATCTCTTTTACCACTTTGGTATTTTTTTAGCTCCGGTGTCATTTTGGTATGTTTTTTTTCTTGGTACATTGTGCAAATAGACCCAAAAGTTGACTGCCAGTGAAAAAACACGCGCATTGCTGACTTGAAGTATACTAAAGGGTTATTTTAGTGGTTAGAGTTAGTTGAAGCATGTGGTCATCTCCCTCCTAATTTCATTCAAAATTAGGGCAAGAAACTAGATTAGGGCTCAAATTAAAATTTTCCCTTTTCAATTTCACATTCATCTTCTAAAACTTCTTAAATATTTAGCATTGCCCGCTTCAAGTTTAAGCTCAAGCTCAAATTCAAATAAAGGTGGACCGAATCAAAGACATGGTGGTGAGAAGAAGAAGAAAGATGGCTTGTTGAGCCCACCACCATTTCTTTGATTCAATCTGCATCTCTTTAAATTTGACCTTGAACTTGGAAAGGGCATGCTGAATGTTTAAGAAATTTGAGAAGATGAAATTGAAATTGAAAGGAAGGAACTTTGATTTAAACTTTAACCTAGTTTCTTGACCTAATTTTAAATCAAATTAAAAGAAGCATGTGCTTCTCATGTGCTTCAACTAATTCGAATCACCAAACTAATTACCCTTCTATGCACTCCAGCGATTTGTGGGTTTTTTTGGCCGGCGGCTAACTTTTGGGTCTATTTGTACAATAGACTAAGAAAAAAAACTAAAATGACGTTAAAGCAAGAAAAAAAAAAACCAAAGTAGTAAAAGGGGTAAAAAAAACCAAGCTAATAATTTAGCCAAGAAGACAAAAGGAGTTTACAATAAAAATTGCATGTTAAAGAAAAGTATAGCAGTTTATAAAAGAATTTTTCAATTTATAATAAAATACAATATGCGAAACAGACGTATAGCATATATAAGAAAAATTATAGCAGTTTATAATAAAATATACCATGTTAAAGAAAAGTATGATATATTATAACAAAATATAATAAGTTAAAGAAAAGTATACCTGATTATAACCAAATATAATAGTTTGTATATAATAGAATTTAACTTTTTTAGCCTAGTATATGACTTTTATTTAAAACACTATATTTTGTTATATAGTATTGTTCTCATGTGTTGCATCTTTCTGTCAGTTGTTATATTTTAAAATGATGTGAGATAGATTGCTAACTAATGAAGGTTGAAAAGAGAGGGGAGTCAGGGGACTGCGGGGTGATGGGACGGGAGAGGGTGGCGGAGGAGGGTTCAAGGGAGTCGGTGATTTGCCATAAATAAAAGAGTGATAGTTGAGAACAGACTCGATGTAGTATTGACCAATTGCAAATAGACTAGTTTTTAATTTTATTTCTGCGGATATACCCCGTAGTATTGGAAACTTTTTTGACTATTTTACGAGTCAAAAAAAATTTACCGATTGGAGATTTATCCTCACTAAAAGATTTATAAGGATTCAATCTACCTTTTCAAAACCCTTTAGACTGTTTTTAGAGTGAAAAAAATTCACTTTAAGGATTTGCACAAATAAAAACTACAAAAGTCTATTCACAATTGGGTAATATTACAAGGAATATGTTCTCAATTAACAATAAATAAAACACGCGGTCAACTTCTCAGTTCTCGATTTACTTAAATTATTCATTTCAAATTCGTCGGCCATCATTATTTCATCAGATTCAATACTAACTCACTAGATCCAGCAAACAATTTCAAAATGCTGCATCATCATTTTCTCTGTTTATCCTCTCACTTTAGAACGATTCAGCCTCTCGAAGCTGCTATAAATTGAGCCCCGTTCCTTTTCTCTCTTAACTCTATAGTGTTTTTAATATTGAGCTCAAAATGGCTGATGAAGCTCCCCCACCAGAGAAGAAAACATCATCCATTGATGAAGTCATCGAGAGCTGCATCGGCTCTACAGGAGTTTGCCAACTTTTGCAGGTTAAGTGTTCTTTCCTTGATATTTCAATTACGGTTACAACAGAACAAATAGTCTGTGTATGTTTTTTTTTTTAATTCGTTGGAGAATTAGCTTAATTCGTTGGAGAATTAGCTTACCTACACCATAAAAAAAATAAGATTTATCATGGATAGACCCTCTGTACTATCACCCAATTGTAGATAGATCGTTTGTAGTTTAATTGTTGCATATAGATGACTACACATCCTCGGGTGGTTCTAAGCCACAACTTGGGGGGTTACTGAATTGCCCTTATGTTTTGCACACGGATGGTCAGAACCGTCCGCTCGCATACGGACGGTTCTGATAGGAACAATACACCAGATAGATCCCTGGATGAATTTTTTTGACTAGTTTATCCTCAAGAGATACATTTGCCATGTTCTCTTTTTAAGGGTACAACAGTCAAAATAAATTTAGAAGGGTTAGAGCCACAAGATGTATATTCACAATCGGGCAATAATACATGGTTAATTCTATTTGTTTTATTAGTTCAAGTACTAAAATTATTTATTTAATGTTAGATAAACTATTAAATCGAATATAACTGAATAATATCTCGAATAACGAACTATTTCTTAATAATTCGGTTCATTTCCCCTCCTATTAATCGGAGCAGGCTTTTAATTGCTGCCTAAAGAATATACCCGACATTGTATGGTCAGCGAATTCACAAATACCCATTAGTAATTCAAACTCCTCTCTACAGATTGCACTGTAGTACAAGAACTAATGGGAAGGTTTTGCACATAAACCCCCTGAATTTTTTTATCTCATGTAGTCCTCTCCACAAACTTTTGGTGTCTCACAAAGCCCCATGAACATTACAATTTTCTCACCTGACCTCCTACCTATAACTGACAATTAAATGTTTTTGATAGCAAAAATCCCCATTTGAGAGGCGTATGTTACCTATAAGTAATAAATACTTAATTAAATTGGAAAATTTTCTCTCAGATATATTTTAGTAATTTGCCAATTACAAGTAATGGGTTAGTGAGAAAATATAAAATACAAGAGGGTTTTATGAGACGCGCCAAAATTCAAAGAGATTTTGCACGATAAAAATGTTCACGGGTTATGTGCAGAACTGCAAATTAACTTCAGGGTTTTCTTTTCCTCCCCCAAAATTAAGCCTTTTCCTTTTTCTTGTTTTCCAATAATCTTCTCTTCATCACAATTATTTTCGCCAATTAACGAAGGTTGTTCTTCTGACAGATAATAAATTTAATTAACTCATATGACTTCCTTAATAAATTGATTAATTAGGCACATAAATGGGTTGGTAGTAAATTTTTTTTTTGATTAATGGTTTTTTTTGTGTGAAATTTCAATATCTTAATTGAACTTTCAAACATTTTTGCAGGCAATGCTTGTGGTGGTGGCATGGGTTTTTGACGCACAACAAACCTTCGCCAACGTATTCACTGATGCAGATCCGTCTTGGCACTGCACCAACAAGAATGACTCATCATGCTCTTCTGCTAAGGGCCCCTGCGGCTTGTCCCAAGGCTCGTGGTCATGGAACCAACCTAAGCACGCATCCGTCATCTCCGAATGGAGCCTTCAATGCTCTCCGCCAATCATAGTTGGTTTGCCTGCATCTGCATTCTATTTCGGATGTCTAGTTGGCGGTCTAGTCCTTGCCACTCTAGCCGATTCTCGACTCGGTCGGAAGAAAATGCTAGTCTTTTCTTGTCTCGTTATGTCTCTAGCCGCCGGTATGGCAGCATTATCGCCTAATGTCTGGGTCTATTCAGTCCTCCGATTCATCTGCGGGATTGCGCGGTCAACTGTAGGCACGAGCGCTCTTGTTCTGTCGACAGAGATGGTTGGTAAAAAATATCGCGATAGGATTAGCGTAATGAGTTTCATACTCTACAGTCTCGGATTCTTGTCTCTCCCTGGTATCGCTTATTTTAACAGAGGCTCATCGTGGAGAAACATTTATCTATGGACTTCAGTTCCTTCTTTACTTTCGCCATTTTGGTTTACTTCGACCTCTGAATCTCCAAGATGGCTATTTGTCATGAGACGAAAGGATGAAGCAATCAGCACGCTAAAGCGTATAGCAAAATCTAACGGATATTCCGTGGACGTTGACTTCTCAAATATATCAATTGTTGAAGAAAAATGGAATGTTGATATGTTATCTGCATTGAAGATACTATGCAAAAAAAGATGGGCATTCAAGCGATTAACAACGGTGATGACAGTAGGCTTTGGAGTCGGGTCGGTGTACTACGGTATGCCACTCAACGTGGGCAATCTAGGCACAAATCTCTACCTAAGTGTCACATACAACGCCTTAGCTGAACTTCCTTCATCTCTATTCTTTTTCTTCTTCATGGACCGAATCAGTCGAAAATATACAACACTAGTCCTCACTGCGATAAGTGGCGTTGCTAGCGTCTTATGCGTGTTCTTGACTGCCAGAGGATGGCAACTGACTATGGAGGTGCTCTCGTTCTGTACTGCAGTTTCGGTGTTTAATGTGCTGATGATTTATACGATGGAGCTGTTTCCGACTAGTGTGAGGAACTCTGCGGTGTCGATGGTGAGGCAGGCGCTCGTGTTCGGGGGAGTTTTTGCACCGTATATTGTGGCGGGCGGGAGGAAGAGGAGGTTCTTATCATTTGGACTGTTTGGATTGGCGATCGGATGTTGCGGGATGTTCGCGGCTTTCTTGCCGGAAACGAGGGGGAGGGGAATAAGAGACACAATTGAGGAAGAAGAGGTTAAGACTGTTGATTCATCGACTATTAATCCATGAGGTTAGCGAAACGCCTGAGTCATATTCATGGTACGAACAAGTGAAAGAGGCTTCATTTGTGCGAAGAAAGCGGTGCTATAAAAAGCAATTTCTCCCCTTTAAGAATTGCAATGAAAAGAAGTATCTCCTCTTAATTAGAAAAATTCATTTGTGTTAGAAAAATGTAACATATAATCTACCTCCAGCATGTAACAACATTTTTCGCTCTATGTTACTTTTGCAACAATATTGTTAAAGAAACTTTGAAAAATCAATACTTTTGATCAAAACATAAAGCAAATATCGTTCATGCGCAAGAACAAGATAAAACAATTAAGTCATATTTTCAGACTTTTACGCTGTATTAAAGAAGTCTATGAGATTTTCAACAGCTCAAGATGTGAAAAGTTCAAAGGGGTTTAGTTTAATTTTAGAAGTTAATTAGAAAGATTTCCTTCGTTATCTATGAAGTTCAAGATTTTGTACAAAACAGCCGTATTCCACGGACTTTGTGAGAATTTACACTATAACATAACACACAACCCCAATAACTCGAATGCAATTTATATATCATTAAATAGTAGTGCATGTCCTATCGGAAACGTGAATATACAAATTATCTCACGCTGCAATAAAATATATTAAAATATTAAGCAAAACAAGCACCTAATAAATAGATCAAGAATTGTTGTATTTCACTTAACTAAGTCTAAGTGATTTGCTATTTTTCTTAACCAAGTCATTATGTCTTCTGAACATCTCAGGAATAATATAATTTCCGACCAACCAACTTCAGTCAGGGGTGACGAACTTCACCTTCCTGACGCTCATAGGATTAGCGTAGAAGAGGGTCCCACGGCCTACTTTGATACAACTTGTTGATTTGTGAGAGTGGGTTTGATACCACTTATTGAGTTGAGAAGAGTGGCTTTTGATACCATTCTCTGGTGAGTTTGGATAGGTTTTTTCAAGAGGGGAGGTGAGGAGTTGGAAATATTACAATGCTAATCATCCTAAAATGATGTTTGTTTATATTTTTTAGTAAGTGAGGGGAAGGATTGGGAGGGCGAAAAGATGTAAATTTTCTCACTTTCTTAATCCTCCCGAAGTGGACGGATTGGGAGGGGAGGGGTTGGATTTTAAGTGAATTGCTCCCTTCCCTTCTTATTTTCTACTCTAAACAAACACAATTTAGTTCTATCACTCTCTCTCACTCTCCATTCCCTAGTTGTCTATCCAAACACAATTAGTTATATCACACTCCCTTCCTCTTCTTTCCCTCCCCTTGGGTTTAGATCAATCATCCGCCTCCCTTACCTTCTTCTCTATCCAAACTGACTATATATACACTTTTTTTTACAACACACTACTCTTTCTCTTATTCTCTCTCCCTTTCTTTATTTCTTTCACTCCCTCTTTATTCTTGCTCTTTGGCTTGTTGCTACTAGGATGAAATGATTACAACAATCTATCATAGCATAAATAGATCTCCTAAGGGCCTGTTTATTTCCACGGAAGTAATTATGAAGTAGTTAAAGTAAAGAAAGTAGAGGCTACTTCTTATTTCGAGAAAAAAACATATTTGTTTCTCTGAAAAATCTACTTCTACTACTTTCTTAAACGCGATGTGGCTGCCTCAGTGTCATCCTTACTTTCTAAATATTTTTCCACCCCTCAAGGCTCCGAAGTAGCCTGGAAATAGGTGAAATGTGTATTAATTAGGAAATAAATAATTTTTCTTATTAATATTTCTTTTATTAGTTACTTCCTAACAACTTTTCATTGCTATCCAAACAAAAAGAGAATGAAGAATAAGAAGTACAATTTCTACTACTTCAAAAATATGTGAAACAAACAAAAAATAATATTTCCACTACTTTCTAATTCACAAATTTAGAAGTTACTTTTTTAATTTATTTCCTGCTTCTAGTACTTCTCTTAAACTAAACAGCCCCTAAACCGGTGGATGAACACTGTAGGGAGTTGGTAAAAATTTATTTGGTGGTAGGTGGATGAGGTTGGTGACATAGTACTGCTGACTCCAATACACTCTTTAATAACAATCATTCGTTTAATTAAAATCTTTTAACAAAGATATCGTTTTCGAAGATTAAGATCTTATCAGGTATCTTAACTATCCCATTCTTTCGGGATTATATAGTTATGAAACTGAGATCTAATCTCATATCTACCGAGTACCCTCACATTTTTTTGAACGAGTCCGTCTCTCTAAGTTGAGTTCCTTCTTTATTTCTCTCTTTTCTCTATAATCTTAATAATCTTAATTAGTATCCATCTAAAAATGGCTGATGAAGCTCCTCCAACCGAGAAGAAAACATCATCCATCGACGATGTTATTGAGAGCTGCATCGGCTCAACAGGCGTCTGCCAACTTTTGCAGGTAAAAGTCTTTTTCTTAATTAAATTGTTAATCTCAGAAAACCCCCCCTAAACTAATCACTAGAGTACTAGTTTGTAGTTCATCAAAGCACCCTTCTGTTTCTATATTTGCTTTGACACTTTCTTTAAATTGTTAATTATGACTATTTAAATGATTAATTTCCCTTAACAAATTTGGTGCAGATTCTACTAAAGATAGAATGTTATAAACTCTAATTTCTAATAATAATTATATTAAAAAACAATCTAAAGAGAGGATTTTTCTGCCATGCCCAAAACCTACAGTTCATTCCACTTTGGTTTTACTTATCATCAGCTCGAAAACTGAAGTTTATGACCATCAGTTTAGTCATCATCATCCACTTGACAACTAAAAGCTTACAAATTAAGATGACTAATCTTTCTAATAATCGACGTCTTTGATTTGTTTTTTCTGGTAAGTAAAACTCGTAAGTAACTTTTTTTCTTTTGAAAAATTTAGACTTTCTATAACTTACTGATTTCGTGATCTCCATTAGCTGACGGAATTATAAGAACGTAAATTATACATAAAAATAACTCCTCAATTATTGTATAACTTTGTTACTATATTGTAGGTTTTTCTTTTTCTTTTAATGGATGATTGTGGAATAAATTTTAGACAAAGGTAAAAAGCTTCAAAGTAACATTGAATATTATAAAGCAAAGCGATACATCTGGACATGGATATGGATGATTAGTTTGTGACAACAGAAAAATATATTTTACGAAGATGATATGAAATTAACCCTTTCTTAAAATTGAAATTTCAATTACGGTTACAATGAAAGAAATATATAGTGTCATATATATGTATATTTCGTTGGAGATTTAGTAACTTGTGCAGATCGACCCTTAATTGGACAAGGCAATGCAAACTCTTTTTGTACTTGCTTTCTAGTACAGGAACTAGAAACATGGCCAGACAAAGGAAATGAATACTTCCAAAAGTTTTATTTGGAAGGAGAATGAGGAGAGGATTTCCTTTTGGACTAATTTCACATATTAACCCCCTGAACTTTTGGGTAAAACCCCTGACTTTTTTAAGTCCTACAATTTCCCAGGAACAGTTTTAGATATCTGCAGCGGGCTTTAACAATAAGACTTCGTATAGATAGATTAATTAAGCTAGTTTATTGATGGTTAGTTACACAAATAACAAACTAATAAACGGTTTTTCTTAAATTTGAATCTCTTAATTAAAATTTTCAATACCCTTTTACAGGCAATGCTTGTGGTGTTGGCATGGGTTTTCGACGCACAACAAACCTTCGCCAACGTATTCACTGATGCCAATCCGTCATGGCACTGCACCAACAAGAACGACTCATCATGCTTTGCTGCTAAGAGCCCCTGCGGCTTGCCCCAAGGCTCGTGGTCGTGGAACGAACCTAAGCACACATCCATCATATCTGAATGGAGCCTTCAGTGCTCTCCGCCAATCATAGTTGGATTGCCTGCATCTGCATTCTATTTCGGATGTCTAGTCGGTGGTCTAGTCCTCGCTACGCTAGCCGATTCTCGACTCGGTCGGAAGAAAATGCTTGTGATTTCCTGCCTCGTTATGTCCCTAACCGCCGGTTTGGCAGCGTTATCCCCAAATGTATGGGTCTATTCAGTTCTCCGATTCTTCTGCGGGATTGCACGGGCAACAGTAGGTACGAGTGCTCTCGTTCTGTCGACGGAGATGGTTGGTAAACAATATCGTGACAGGATTAGCGTAATGAGTTTCGTATTCTATAGTCTTGGATTCTTGTCTCTCCCCGGCATTGCTTATTTGAACAGAGGCTTGTCATGGTGGAACATTTATTTATGGACTTCAGTTCCTTCTTTCTGCTATGCCATTTTGGTTTACTTCCTGACCTACGAATCTCCAAGATGGCTATTTGTCCGCGGACGAAAGGATGAAGCAATCAGCACGCTAAAGCGTATAGCAAAATCTAAGGGACATATCATCAATGTTGACTTCTCAAATGTATCAATCCCCGAAGAAAAATTTAGTGTCGGTATGTTGTCCGCGTTGAAGACACTGTGCAAAAAGAGATGGGCATTCAAGCGATTAACAATGGTAATGACAGTAGGCTTTGGAGTCGGGTCAGTGTACTACGGTATGCCACTCAACGTAGGCAATCTAGGCACAAATCTCTACCTAAGTGTTGCATACAACGCCTTAGCTGAACTTCCTTCTTCTCTATTCTTCTTCTTCTTCATGGACCGAATCAGTCGAAGATATACAACATTAGTCCTCGCTTTGCTAAGCGGAGTAGCTAGTATCTTGTGCGTGTTCTTGACTGCCAGAGGATGGCAACTGGCGATGGAGGTTCTCTCGTTCTGTGCTGCAGTGTCGGTATTTAATGTGCTGATGATTTATACAATGGAGTTGTTTCCGACTAGTGTGAGGAACTCTGCGGTGTCGTTGGTGAGACAGGCTTCGTGTTCGGGGAGTTTTGCACCGTATATTGTGGCAGAAGGGAGGAAGAGGAGGTTCTTATCATTCGGAGTGTTTGGATTGGCGGTTGGATGTTGTGGGATGTTTGCGGCATTCTTGCCAGAAACGAGGGGGAGTGGAATGAGGGACACAATTGAGGAAGAAGAATGTTACAAGCAGATTGCATCGTCCGATATTAATCCATGAGTTTGCCTATAAGATGGGCTTGATCTGTGGAAGATAGCAACGCCAATAAAAATTAGCAAAGTTCACTTCTTAGAAAATTGTAAATTTGTAGTGTATTTGAGTTAGAAAGCTCTTAGCAGATGATCACCTCCTGCGGTTAACAATATTTTTTCTTCAGTCTACGTTTATTTTTGGTACAATGTTGACAGGGTTTCGAAGTAAAACAAAGCATCCACAAAGATCAATGGAGCCATGATCTCTGATGCTAACCTGTTTGATTTGCAAGACCTATAAAGAAATGAACTATCCAATTGACTTAAAAATATTCTTTTTAAGTCATGAGTGTAAGCATATTCAATCAAATAGCTATCTAATTTTTTTTATATGGACCTAAATCTTATATCAATACTTTTAAGACAAAATATACACTTTAAAACGAGAGACTCCTAACTATTAGTATCACGTACAAGAATAAACATGATTTTCAGTTCAAGAATAAATCATTCATGACAAACTCCTCGGCGATAATTGACTTCATATGATCCAACATTAACAACGATTAACTCGCTACTCTCACAAACAGATCAACAAATAATTTCCAAATCCCATCATCACTCCCTGTCCCCCTCTAAATTTCCTAACAACCTCAATGAATCAATCTTTTGATGTTATTATTGCAAATTCCGCCAACTTCTTTCTCCCTCCTCTCTATACTCTCTACCTTAAGCTCAGAAATGGCTCATCAAGCACCCCTATTACCATCATCCATCACGACATTATCGAGAGCCGCGTCGGCTCTACTGGCTTTCTGCCCAGCTCTCACAGATAGCTTTCTTTTTTTTTTTTTGGTGGTGGTGGTGGTGGGTTGTAGTGGGTTAGTAACGGTTTTTTACATAGAGTTAATATTCATTTCTAGCAAATTAAATCTGCTCGTTTTGGTTAGATGTTTGTTTGGGAAGTTATGTGATTGACACGTTACTGCATATTCTTGTTCTTAAAGATGCAATCAAACGGAGAAAAATTCAACAAGTTACATGCAGGCCTACAATGTCATAGTTTTCCAAATTTCCCCTTCAAATTAAACACACGTAGCCAAACATGACCTAGTGATGGTATGAGCATGAGGATGACTAGAGGTGGTTAGGTGTGTTTTTCGTGTGAGGCAACTACTTGGAGATTTTCTGTCATCTTTAATCTTCTTCATGCTCCCAACACCTAACACCCACAAAAAAATCATCTTGTTGCATCACACGAAAAATCATCCCTGGATCTCTTAGTTCATTAGCACTCTATCTCATTATTATTTTTTAGGGGTAATTAATGTGGATCCTTTGGATAAGTCAATTCAGTATCAGGAACGAGATCCAGAATTCAAGCACTTTCAATCACAGAGAATCAAGATTTAAAGTCGAAGCTCTCTCATTACAAGAGACCACACATTACTATCAAGGGCCACCGCCACATATATATTTATGGTCACCCATGGGGGCTCTAACTCCATCCCAATATCATTTATGGAGGGCCCAAACCCTACTCCAATAATAAGCCCAATTGATTGTTTGGGTCGAAAGTTGATTCCATTTGTAAAACTTGAGAAAATTACACTTTTGGTTCTCAGTTACAAAGAAATTTAAATAATTCTCTCACAAACTCGAACAAGAGACGCTACAAGTGTAGATCTCCTGTTTTTTTTGTGGGACTTTGCTGTCTGGGGCGTGTCCAGTGGACCACGGCGTGATCGTCGAATCGGCGGGTTTAGTTGATGCTTCACAAAGGAAACAAGAACTTCAAAGAAATATCTTAGCAAAGTAAGATATCTACTCTTCTCAAGAATAAGTCAAAGCTTAAACTCGAGGAATCTCCGTGTGGATCGTGTTCTTGAGCTCCGGAAGGTTAGATCTCGATTGCCCCTTCGATGGGACCTTGCGGGGCGTGGGAGGGTATTTATAGTCTTTGGGAAGCGTGCCCTCTGAAGAAACACAAGTGTCATAAGTGCTCCACATTTGCGGTTAAGCGGCATTTCGGTACGCCTGTGGCTGCCGGTGGCGGCGATTATCTCAGCGTCCAAGCTGCTTGGCTCCTGGCGAGGCGTTAATGCCTTTTCGGCGGTGAAGCTGTGGGCTGCGCCTATAACTGGCGGCGGTGTCGTCCCTCCGGTATTTGTAGCGGTTTCCCTGCTTTTTAGGCACGATTAAATGCCCTAGAATTACGCTTAGTGGGCGTATCTTCAGCGTGTAACCGCCCATTAAAGTATCTGAACGTCTCTTTGCGTTGATAAAGTCAATTGGGCCCCATCAGCATTGATTTAGACCCTTCAAGAGCTCGTTCTAAATATCTGGGTGTCGCCTTTGGCGAGCACAAATAATGTCTCGCTAGTAGCGAGACACATCAAGTGTCTCGCTTCGTGGCGAGGCACAAACAAGTGTCTCGCTTATAGCGAGACACATCAAGGTGTCTCGCTCGTGGCGAGGCACAAACAAGTGTCTCGCTAGTAGCGAGACACAAGTGAGTGTTTCGCTTGTAGCGAGGCACAAACAAGTGTCTCGCACATGGCGAGACACAATCCTCCCCTGTGTTGACTTCTTGAGATTTCGACGACGTTGTCCTTCGATCTTCTCATAATTTAGTCATATTTGAGGTTCTTCGGCAATTTTGATGCCTCTGAGATACCCCTCCAAAGTTTTGGACTCCTGTATTTTATCGAGGGTCCGGAATACTTTGGATAAGATCTTGCTTACGTTCCAGCGTTGAACTTTGTAAAGAGGCCCATGTTTTGCTTAGTTTCTTGAACCACGGCTCTGCGGCGTTCTTGACCATATTTTGGGATCAATAAGCTGTTGCATTTGTATTTGAATGGATTGAAATGTAAGTCGATTTTGGACTAATCATCTTCATCTTGAAAGTCACCTCTTGGGTTGTAATTGAATGCCTCGAGAAACATCAGTCACTATTGCGGCTTGTTTGTGTTTTCTCTTGGGGCTAAAACGAACCTGTTGTGTCTTCTCTTGGGGCTAAAACGAACCTGCTATCGAGTAGACCTCTCATTCATAAAAGGAATCGAGAGGAGATTTTGACCATGGTCCTAATCAGAGGAAGGTTTGACCGTGCTAGGAATTTTGAGACAATCCTAATCAGAGGAAGGTTTGATCGCCAACCTTGAAAAGTGGACCTCTGCTCATGGAAGGAATCGAGGGATTTTGACCATGGTCCTAACTGTAGGAAGGTTTGACCAGGATAGGAATTTTGAGACAATCCTAACCGCCGGAAGGTTTGATCGCCAATGTGGAAGTGGACCTCTGCTCATGGAAGGAATCGAGAGGAGATTTTGATTATGGTCCTAATCAGGAAAGTTTGACCAGATAGGAATTTTAAGACAATCCTAACCGCCGGAAGGTTTGATCGCTCAATTGTGGAAGTGGACCTCTGCTCATGGAAGGAATCGAGAGGATTTTGATTATGGTCCTAACGTAGGAAGGTTTGACCAGATAGGAATTTTGAGACAATCCTAACCTAAGGTTTGATCGCTCAATGTGCAAGTGGACCTCGCTCATGGAAGGAATCGAGAGGATTTTGATTATGGTCCTAACTGTAGGAAGGTTTGACCAGATAGGAATTTTGAGACAATCCTAACCGCCTAAGGTTTGATCGCTCAATGTGGAAGTGGACCTCTGCTCATGGAAGGAATCGAGGGATTTTGACCATGGTCCTAAGCGTAGGAAGGTTTGACCAAAGTGATATTTGAGACAATCCTAATCAGGAAAGTTTGATCGCCACCATGGTCCTAACTAGGAAGGTTTGACCAGGATAGGAATTTTGAGACAATCCTAGCTGTCGGAAGGTTTGATCGCTCAATCTGGAAAGTGGACCTCTCGCTCATGGAAGGAATCGAGAGGATTTTGACCATGGTCCTAATCAGAGAAGGTTTGACCAGCAGATATTTGAGACAATCCTAACTGTTTGAAGGTTTGATCGCTCAACCTCGAAAGTGGACCTCTTGTTCATAGATTATCCACCCCGGCTTTCTTTGCAAAGCGGGCGCATTCATTTAGAATAGTTTATACTCATATTCCTATTGGAGTAAGAAGGAGGGCGGTTTAACCTCTTGTACTCATCGGAGGAACTCTCATTCGGCTTATTTGTTAAGGCGCCCGACAAGGCTTGGATGATGGCCTTGAGAGCTAAGCAATCCTTAGTAGGATGGAGGATCCTCCGTAGTGCGCGCACGGTATTTAGGGTCGAAGTCTTGTCGACCTCCTCTTGATTTGTGTCGGAGGCAACTTGATTTTGTTGTTATCAAGAAGGTGTTTGAAGATGATCGAACTTCTTCGTCTCTAAAAGAGTATGTCTGTGGAATTGATTTAGAAGCTTTTGGCGATCGTGGTTCGCGACGTTTGACTAATAGCGATCCTGAGATGCCTTTCCTCTATTACGAGAGGAAAAATTTATGAGGGGTAGTCATTTTGCCTCTTCGGCTTTCTTCCTTACGAGGAAGCGTTGGCTTGTTCTCCTCGTATTTTCAGATCTTTCCATGTAGTTGGCGGGGCGACCCCATGACTTCCAACGGATCAATGGAAAGATTATTGTGGCACGTCCGCAATATGAATTCCTCGGTGATTGGATCTTTGCGGTTTATGGCCTTATTATGAAACGCTTAACGAAAGTGTCAATTGTCTCCCCATTCTTACATTTTTCATCCAAGAGGGTTCCAATCGAGACTTGATGTCGTCATCGAAGAAGTTGCTGAGAACAAGCTTTCCACATCATTCCAACAATTGATGCTACCGGCCTTGAGTCTTCGATACTGTCGAAGCAGCCCTTGAAAGTGCCGGCGAATGACCGAACCATCAAAGGCTCGTTTCTGAGATCACCCCAAATGTGATTTGAAGTAAATCGGTGTTGTGTAGGTGACCCTCTCCGTCAAATGGCGTGAAGTTGATCAAATTGAATTTCGGCGGGTAAGGAATTGAATCCCACTCTCTAGGATACGGACACGGGATACCAGTCTTTTTGACTTCCTTTGCGGACATCAAAGCATTGATTTTCTCTTCAAGCTCCTTCATCTTTTCGCCATCATCCTCCCCTTGTTTTGGATTACTTCCAATATGAAGAATTGGACCATTTCCACCTTGAGCACCAGATGCAGCTTTCTTTGGAGGTTGATCAGCGTAAATGTGTTCATCAATCTCGAATCATTTGTCTTGACATTATGGGCATTATGGTGGGTAACTCCACCTTGTTGACTGGATTCGGGTGTTGATCGATCCGTGTTGTGCAACCGTATGGGTTTGCAACTCCCTCATCGTTGCATGGCTAGCTCCATCTCGTTCTCATTTCGGCCATAAGCTCTTCTCTTTGCTTGGCTAAGGCTTCTTGTAACATTTGAGCGGGACATGGAGTAATTGCAAAAGCTTCTGCGGGATGGCGACCAACACTTGACATTGTGTCATCGGGCTATCGCCGAATTGATGTCGAGCTTCGTCATCGGATGACTCTCCCTCATGCATCCTTCTATAGTCAATCGTTGGGTAGCTCGCAATTGTAGCAAGAGACATTCTTTGAAATCGAGACCCAACCTTTCCTCGGGGTGAAGTCGGATGCATCCGTCACGGTCCTTTCCTTTGTTCACCATGTTGATAGTCACCGGAAACTCATCAAATTGGATGGATGATCTCTTTCTTCTTCGATGCGTCTTGGTGGCTTGAATCTTACATTTGGCGGGGAAAGCGTTCGAATCTTGAAGCTCTTTATGGGTGGGCGTTCGACTTCGAGCGGGCACATCACGATAACAACGTCTTAATCAATTTTGCACATGAGCAAGAACAATTTATTTCATCAATCGTTCTCTTTCGTGTGTTGCCACCCCGACGATGACACAGTTGATGTGGTTTGTCACTGGTTATACTTTCACCCCAAGTGTAGCGTTGTCCTTAGCGGAGGACCCGTCTTCTTTTGGGGCGTCGATCGATTCGACTTGGGAGGCGGCGTTTAACTTCATCTGAAGTTGTCTTGGCATGGATCATAAGTGTTTTATTATCCCTTATGACTTCACGAGTCACACGCCTCAAATTCTTCCCTTTAGTAGACTCGCGGACCCCTTGCGGGATGCTCAAACGAGGTGCAATTGGAATTCTGGAAGCCTGAGATGTTTCAGCTTGCTCAGAACTCTTCTGGACTGGGTAATCCAAATGTTTCTTCATTGGTATTTTGCCTTTATTTTCGAGCTATGGACCAAGGCGATTAAACACTGAAGTTGACGGATTTCCTGGCTTAACGGTTGATACCTCAGCCGGAGAAGTGAATGAAAGGGGCGGAGAAACCAAATTCTCCGAATTCTTGCCAAGGCATGGAAGGCTGCCTCGCTGTTGGCGAGGCAGTTCAGACTATCTCGCTTGCACGAGGTAGTTTACAGCCTATTCTTTGGCCGAGACGGCTTAAGTTCGCTAAGCGAGGCGCTCAGTATCTCGGTTGAAGGTTGTTGGCGAGGCAAACTCTTGAGCCGATTTTGATGTTGCCGGGATCCATGGGCGATTTTGAGCGATTCTTTGGGTTGATTTTGACTCTTGCCTTGCGAACAACGCGCGATGCTCGAGCAAAGCGTGCGGCATTTTGGCAGCGCTCCTTCCTTGTCAATCGGGTCCTTTGGCGAGAACCCATTCTTCCTTGGGAGGAATGTCGGCGGATTGAGGTTGAGGCGTTGTAACTGCGGCGCCTCGATGCGTGAGTTCGTATTGTAATGAACTCCATCCGTCGACTCCAGGGCCTTGGCTAATTGACGAGCCATCTTTTGACGTCGTCTTTGGCGAGCCCTCTTCGTCAGATCAGTTGAGATCTTGTTGAGAGAAATGCCTGCAGCATGCGCCAAAGCGAGCGAAAATCGTTGCGCACGCAGAACAACCTCCCTCTTAGGGGATGAGATCCTCGATGTTTGCGGGGTGAGGAGGACTTGATGTGGAAGAGGAGAGATATTCTTGAATTTGGCTTGATCGAAGAAGTAATCTAGTCCATCGACCATGAGGTCGGCTGATGTTACAGGCTGCGACACAACGATCTCGGGCTCGAGACCGTTGGCTCCTTGTGGTAGCCATCGTGTTGGGTGAAAGTTGATTCCATTTGTAAAACTTGAGAAAATTACACTTTTGGTTCTCGATTACAAAGAAATTTAAATAACTCTCTCAAACTCGAACAAGAGACGCTACAAGTGTAGATCTCTGTTTTTGTGGACTTTGCTGTCTTGGGGGCCGCGTAATCCGTGGACCACCGAGCGTGATCGTCGAATCGGCGGGGTTTAGTTGATGCCGCAAAGGAAACAAGAACTTCAAAGAAATATCTTAGCAAAGTAAGATATCTACTCTTCTCAAGAATAAGTCAAAGCTTAAACTTCGAGGAATCTCGTGTGGATCGTGTTCTTGAACTCCGGAAGGTTAGATCTCGATTGCCCCTTCGATGGCCGACCCTTGTGGCGGACGTAGGAGGTATTTATAGTCTTTGGAAGCGTGCCCTCGAAGAAACACAAGTGTCATAAGTGCTCCACATTTGCGGTTAGCTGGCGGCTTCAATTTGCCTGCGCTGCCGTGCCGGCGGCGGTATGGACTACCTCAGCGTCAAAGCGCCGCTCCTGGCGGTGTCGGTCACCTCAGCGGCGGCGGCGGTATGGGCTGCCTCGCTAGCGGCGGCGATGTCGTCCCTCCAGTATTTGTTAGCGGTTTCCACCTTTTTAGGCACGATTAAATGCCCTAAATTAGCAGTGGGCGTATCTTCGTGTAACCGCCATTAAAGTATCGAGCGTCTCTTTGCGTTGATAAAGTCAATTGGGCCCCATCGGCATTGATTTAGACCCTTCAAGAGCTCGTTCTAAATATCCTGGGTGTCTCGCCTTTGGCGAGGCACAAGTAAGTGTCTCGCTAGTAGCGAGACACATCAAGGTGTCTCGCTCGTGGCGAGGCACAAACAAGTGTCTCGCCTATAGCGAGACACATCAAGGTGTCTCGCTCGTGGCGAGGCACAAACAAGTGTCTCGCTAGTAGCGAGACACAAGTGAGTGTTTCGCTTGTAGCGAGGCACAAACAAGTGTCTCGCACATGGCGAGACACAATCCTCCCCTGTGTTGACTTCTTGAGATTTCGACGACGTTGTCCTTCGATCTTCTCATAATTTAGTCATATTTGAGGTTCTTCAGCAATTTTTGATGCCTACATTGATCTAGCCAAACCCTACTCCAATAATAAGCCCAATTGATCTAGCCAAATAATACCGTGGAGCGACTAGGTCCCCTTATGTTGCACGTGGCCTATGTAAATAGCACGAGCGAAGCAATACCCATCTGATGAATATTGAGACAAGAGTGACATAAAAACCGATCGATCCTTGGACCTCTTAGTGCATGGCTCACTACAACAAAGGTTGTAAATTATGATACATTTTTTGTCTCTACGCGACACATTTTTGTGTCGCACAAATAGAGCGTGACACATACCAAAAGTGTGGCGAGCATGTGTGGAGAGCGTCTTTCCACATATGTGCTAATGTGTCACAAAGTCACAACATATATATATATATATATATATATATATATATATATATATATATATATATATATATATATATATGTCGAGCATGGTGACGATACAAGTGTCATAAAACTTCGTGACACATATATGTGTCAAGAGTGGTGACACATAGTTGTGTCTAGACCATTAAAAATATAAAGAGTATCATCATTCAACACTATAACTTTCAGAAAGTCACCTATTCTAGAATTACTCTCACCAAAACACACTTAACTATGGAGCTTTTAGCTTATACACTATCAAAAATATTTAATCATCATTATAATTAAAATCTAAGATTTATTATTTAAACTCATTAATAGATTTTCTCACAATCCATGTTGGACTATTAGTCTTTTTCAATTATATTTAATTGTATATCTAATGACACAAATGTGTGTCGTGATTTGCTACACTTTTATTTGTGTCACTATTGTTTAATCGTTTGCAAATAAGATAACATTTTTATATGCGTCATAAAATAAGTGTGGATAAATATAACTTTTGTTGTAGTGGCCCCAACACAAAACATCCAACACACACAAAAACCCTAGGTTATGGCATCACACTAAAAATCCTCAAATTGTCGCATCGCTTCCCCTCTGTTGGACCTGACCCATTCCCTCTCTCAACAACATAACACACCAACAACCTCAATCAGTTACGTATACGATCTCAACACACGGAAAAAAAAAAAATGCCAAGTTGTTGCAGCAACATCAAGATCCTCTCCACACATTAATTTAAAAAAACAAAAACAAAAAAACAAAAACCAAGCTGTTGCATCACATAAAAAAAAACCCAAAGTAGTTCCTCTTACCCACTTCTCTTTAAGTTTCAGTGAAGCGGGTTTGGGAGTGTAAATGGGCTTGAGTTGGGTAATAAACGGTTATAACTGTCATTCCACCCCTACAGTTAAAGTTAAAGGAATATTCCCACTAATTTTAATTTCTCCTAGCTAGAAATACTTGTAAAAAATTGAGGTTGCACCTTGATAATAAATTGTATACAGCTTTACAGTAGAAAACTAATATGTTTGTGTTATTGCACACCATTCTATATTTTTCCTAGCAATTCACTTGTTTGCATTAGTGCTAAATGAGATGGTATCTGTTCTTAGTTTCTAACACTCTTTGAATACAAGCAGGAAAAAAGCTAACATTTTTGTTAAACAAAGGGGGAAAAACAGATTTATGGGACCTTTGGTTGGAGGATCATTTTTGGAAAACCCACCTTACAAATGGGTAAATTAATCACAGGTTGGGGTCTTCTCTTAACTCAACACAACAATTTGGGTATAAATTGGGTAGCCTTCCTCTAACTGCCACCCCATAGCTAGTAGGGTTATTTGCATATATACCCCTTAAATCATTAGTGTTTGCAAAAATACCCCTCAAATCTTAGTATTTGCAAAACTACCCATTAAATCATCAAGTTTGTGAAAAACTACCCCTAAAATCAATAAATTAGTGCTAAAAGTCCGACACTTTTTGTTGATAATTTTTACGCTGCAATTACAAATTAGCTTATCAAAGTGGAGGATTAATTGTTTTGAGGGTAATTTTTCCCCAAATTGATGATTTGTGGGTAGTTTTACAAATACGAGATTTGATGGAATTTTTGAATACCCATGATGTAATGGGTATATATGCAAATAATACTAGGTAGTACTACTACTCTTATCAACCAACCTCTTTATATAAGCACCCCTCTCCTTTGCATTTCTCCTGTGGTGCTCTTTCTTCTCTCAATCAGGTTTGAATTTCTTAGCCTACTCTCATTAACGTTCTTGCTAACGTTTGTATTATATTACTGTACATTTTGGTGGTGAGATTTTGGTGGGTAAATGTTCAGAAATATTGTCTTGAAGAAAATTGTTGGTACATTGTTTAAAAGTTTGTAGATCTATAGATGCTAAGATCTTAAGTAATGTTTGTGATTTCATGAGCATTTCTTCAATAATTTTTCCCTGGTGCATTATGTTTTATAAGGAATAATGGGTTCAGATGTAGTATCATGATAAACTTTTGCTCCTAAATTTAGTGGAATAGTAGGTCTACTGCTTTAGAAGCATCTCTTTGATGATTCTTTGTTTTCTGTTTCTTCATTGTTTTTCTTATTTTTTATCTACATTCTGTGCTGATTTCTTGTTTTTGTTCCATTTTCACGATTTTTGTATTAAAGAATAATCTGTTTCTATATCTACATTTTATTTTTGGAATTTGTTCTCGAATGTTCTCACAGGATGTCGGCTTTTGTTTTCCTTGGAATTTTTATTTTTACTAATATTTTTCCTCAAGATGAAAACTTCTCATTAGGTTTATTTTGACATCTGAAAATGTCCCAAAATTTGCTCCTCTGAACTATTCGTGCATGTTGAAATTTGATGGAAATTAGTGTTGCCTATTATGAATATTGCCTGTTATGAATTTGATGGAAATCTCAGTAGATTTTCTTTTTCTTTGGTCTATTCTGACTTGCACAATTATTTACTTGGTGACTTTTCAATTATTTTTGTTCCTTTTTCCTAAAAAGTCTATAGTTTGACTCAACATCTGCTATAGTTTCGGAAGCGTCGTCACAGACCCAAAACCAAATAATTTCATCATTCGTTTTGTTTATTTTAACTATTTCGCTCCTTCTTATGCTTCACGTCTTATTTCGACATGCATTTAGGTTTATTTACAGAAATGTTGGGTAAACAATTCCTTAAAGTTGTTGTTTATACTGGGGCTGTAAATTTTTGTTATGTAAGAGATACATTTTTTTAATAGATAATTTGTGCTCAAGCTGCTTGTGTTTCACAGAACCATGGCTAAATTGCAATTAACCCCGATTAACCTCGAAATCTATACTTGCAGTAGCACTTATCACGCCCTCTATCTATTATATTAACACTTAACATCTCTAAATTCACGGAGGAGAGGGGTTATCTTTTATTTATTTCTTTAACCTCGTATACCAATGATCAAAGGATGCAAATGTTAAAGAGTTAATCTATTCGTGGTAATGCTTTGCAAGCATAAATGTTACTAGTGATGTAGTGTATGATGTATTGGAATTCTTGTGTATCAACAACTTTACTTTCTCTAGCACATACTTAAATAGAGATACATATTTATTGGAATTCTTGTGCATCAACAGTGCTGTTGTTAGAAGTAATTTGTAATTCTCTAGAACAATCTATAATAATCTTGTAATATGGAAAGTCACTAAAAATAATTAGGACTAGAAATATGACAAAAATAAGATATATCTAGAAGATAGGAATATTATACAATACTCTAGAATGTTTCACGTAAAATATCTATGCTCTAGCGAGTTCTATATGTGCCTATAAATAGGCAATGGATGTAAGCATTATAAACAAGCTTTGGAGGAATTCAAACAAAGTTCATTCAAGTTATTAGCGTCTTCCTATTTCCCTTCTACTTCCTCCATTCTCAATCCTCTAAAAATAAAATCAATTACATATCTAGCTTCCGCAACCCCAACAGTTGTAGGGTGCTTTTGTGAAGTGATGAGAATTTAATATGACAACTTATATATACACTTTTAAAGTTCAAATATGAAACTAAGTCCCAATATAATATAACTTTATTTGTATTGTAGACTATCAAATTGAAAAACTCACATTAAATTCTGGAACTTTCTCACATCAACCTGCACTTTCTCCCACCCATCACTTAAATTAATTGCTAGCCTTTGTACAACACCATCTCCCTTCCTCCGCCCGATCTTTGGCGTGAGATTCATTCATGTGAGACGTTCAACTTCATCTCGTTTTTGTTATTTAGATTGTGATAATTTCACTAGTTTGAATATTTTTTGGGGGTTTCAGTTAGTTTTTGTTGAATTGCTTCTTGATTTCACATCTAATGCTTCTCACAACAACTTCAAGAAGTGGGGTTAATTTGTATAACATGAAAATTGAACTTCAATGCTTAAAGTCTTGTTTACTTGTTGTTAATGCTGTTTACTTGTTGTTAACCTACCTCTAGGGCTGCCACCTTCTCCAATTGTTGCCAATTGCCTTGGCGAGTAATACAAGAACTTGGAAGCTCACCTCGGATTGGACGGTGTAGGAAATTTCCAATTGGGGCAGGTTTGATTGAACTTAACACTTTTATCTCTAATCAGGAATTTTTTAACGTACTGTTGCATCTGCTGTTTTGGCTGTTCTCATGGCTTGTTGGGAGCGCGGACAGCGGAGCCGAGAGAAACCACCACACAAACAATAGCAAATACACAACAAAAATAGTAAAGACACGAGATTTACGTGGTTCAGCAAGTTGCCTACGTCCACGGGGCAAGGAGGGGGGATTTTACTAATAGAAAAGAGAGAATACAAATTAGGATTACAAGTTCCCACCAAGAAACCCTAAAAACAAACCTCTCAAATCTCTCACAAGTTCTCCTCCCAAAAGATGCACAATACCCTCTCAAAGGCTGCTCTAAAGGTGCTCAATGCTACCCTAATTAATTAGGTTTAGGGTTATATATAAACTCTAAATGAACGAGGTTTAAAATCAAACCCGTATTCGGAATCTGCCCAGATTAATCGACTACTACTTCAGAGTAGTCGACTACTAAGGCCCAAAACAGAGCAACACCTTTCTGTCAACTGCAGATTAGTCGACTACTAACTCAGTGTAGTTGACTACTAAGGTTCGGTGAGGAAACCATTTCTCACGTAGTGCGGTTAGTGATGGACTACTATGACTTAATGGACTACTAAGCCAGCTGTCTTGTGCATGTTTTGTGCATGTTCTACAATTCTCCACCTCGTACATCATTTGATAAACCTCAAATTTTGGGCCGAACACCGAAGAACACCGCGAACATACCTAGAGATCTCCATCGGCCAAATCAGGCCAATCCAGTGCGCCACTATCACGGTACGCCTGCGATACCCTCCACCGGGATCAAGATGATCGTAGTTACGCAAATCATCACCACCTCACCCATCAACGTCGAAGAGCCATGCCCTCTTAGGCGGATTAACGGGTTGATATGAATCAATTACATATCTAGCTTCCGTGAACCCCAACAGTTGTAGGGTGCTTTTGTGAAGTGATGAGAATTTAATATGACAACTTATATATACACTTTTAAAGTTCAAATATGAAACTAAGTCCCAATATAATATAACTTTATTTGTATTGTAGACTATCAAATTGAAAAACTCACATTAAATTCTGGAACTTTCTCACATCAACCTGCACTTTCTCCCACCCATCACTTAAATTAATTGCTAGCCTTTGTACAACACCATCTCCCTTCCTCCGCCCGATCTTTGGCGTGAGATTCATTCATGTGAGACGTTCAACTTCATCTCGTTTTTGTTATTTAGATTGTGATAATTTCACTAGTTTGAATATTTTTGGGGGTTTCAGTTAGTTTTGTTGAATTGCTTCTTGATTTCACATCTAATGCTTCTCACAACAACTTCAAGAAGTGGGGTTAATTTGTATAACATGAAAATTGAACTTCAATGCTTAAAGTCTTGTTTACTTGTTGTTAATGCTGTTTACTTGTTGTTAACCTACCTCTAGGGCTGCCACCTTCTCCAATTGTTGCCAATTGCCTTGGCGAGTAATACAAGAACTTGGAAGCTCACCTCGGATTGGACGGTGTAGGAAATTTCCAATTGGGGCAGGTTTGATTGAACTTAACACTTTTATCTCTAATCAGGAATTTTTAACGCTACGTTGCATCTCGCTGTTTTGGTCGTTCTCATGGCTTGTCAGAGCTGACAAATGAGCCGAGAGAAACCACCACACAAACAATAGCAAATACACAACAAAAATAGTAAAGACACTAGATTTAATGTTCAAAGAAGTTGCCTACGCCCACGGGCAAGGAGGGGATTTTACTAATAGAAAGAGAGAATACAAATTAGGATTACAAGTTCCCACCAAGAAACCCTAAAAACAAACCTCTCAAATCTCTCACAAGTTCTCCTCCCAAAAGATGCACAATACCCTCTCAAAGGCTGCTCTAAAGGTGCTCAATGCTACCCTAATTAATTAGGTTTAGGGTTATATATAAACTCTAAATGAACGAGGTTTAAAATCAAACCCGTATTCGGAATCTGCCCAGATTAATCGACTACTACTTCAGAGTAGTCGACTACTAAGGCCCAAAACAGAGCAACACCTTTCTGTCAACTGCAGATTAGTCGACTACTAACTCAGTGTAGTTGACTACTAAGGTTCCAGCGGAAAACCATTTCTCGTTGTCATAGCAGTCACCAACACTATGACTTGTAGTCGACTACTAAGCCAGCTGTCTTGTGCATGTTTTGTGCATGTTCTACAATTCTCCACCTCGTACATCATTTGATAAACCTCAAATTTTGGACGAACACCAGAAGAACACCGCGAACATACCTAGAGAGATCTCCATCAGCCAAATCAGGCCAATCCAGCTGCGCCACTATACCGCTGCCGCCACGCACTTCCACCGGATCAAGATGATCGTAGTTACGCAAATCATCACCACTCACCCATCATCGTCTCCGAAGGGCCATGCCCTCTTGGGCGATTAACACGGTTGATATGAAGCAAGTCCAAGCAATGCTTAAACTTGCTACCGTGACCATCTTAGTTAACATGTTCATGGATCCTCATTCGTGTGTACCTTCATGAGAGAAATATCGCTTCTATGACATCTCGCATCTAAATGATACCGACATCGATATGCTTAGTACGAGCATGATGAACTTGATTCTTCGCCAAGTGAATTGCACTCGACTGCCGCACCACAAGTTCACGCTTCTCCCGCCAATCCCCAAATCATCTAGAAGACCCCACAACCACAATGCTTCCTTCACTCCTCACATGGCCATGTACTCGCCTCAGAGTAGAAAGTGCCATCAGAAATGTGATCATCGACGCCAACTAACCGAGCCCCATGTATCCCGAATACATAACCAGAGTAGATCACCATCTATCTAGATCGCCTGCATAATCGTGAGTCCACAAACCCATCAACTGACATGTTTCTCCACCCAAACACATTCGTGACTAACGTTTTAATTCTTTAAGTACCTCAGATCCACTTCACCGCTCCCAAGCATGCCTTTCCGGATTCGCCATGAATCTACCGACCACACCGACCGCCTGTGGAATATCTCGAGCGTGCAGGCACCATTCATCGCATATTAAGCCGCCAACTGTATTTAGCATAGGGAACACGCCCATGTGCTTCTTCCACAGTAGTAGGAGATTGTTTACCGTAAAGCCTAAAGTGTGGAGCCAATGGAGTCACCACCGACTTAGCACTTTGCATCCCGAACCTCGCGATCACCCGCTCTATGTAGCCCTTCCGACTTAAGAACACCGACGGGCTTGGGCTCTTCTAATTTCCATACCGGTATTTTCCTAGCGGTGCCCATTTCCTTCATCTCAAACTCTTCACCAAGTTGAGATTTCACCTATCTATCTCCACCTGCTCTTAGAAGCAATAAGCATGTCATCCACATACAAAAAGAGATAGATATAATTACCTCCACGAAGCTTCTAGATGTAAACGCAACAATCATAGTCGCCGAAAACCCATGCTTCAAAGATGAAGGAGTCAAATCGCTTGTACCACTATCGAGGAGATTGTTTCAATCCATACAAGGACTTCTTCAAACGACACACATGATGCTCCTTGTCCTCAACCTTGTTGCCCTCGTGTTGATGCATGTAGATCTCTTCATCCAAGTCTCCGCGGTAAGAAGGCCGCTTAACATCGAAGTTGTTCCACCAAGATCACCATGAGCAACAATACTCAATAGCACCAATAGAAGTGTGTTTCACCACCGGAGAAAATATCTCATTGTAATCCACACCCTCTCTGTGCAAAACCTTTAGCCACTAGCTTCGCCTTTGTACCTTGTACACCGAAGCTCGAAAGATCTTTCTTTCTTTTATACACCCACTTACAACCAATAGCTTTTCTTCCTAAGGGCAATGGGACCACCTCCCATGTTTGTTCTTCCAAGAGATTCCATCTCTTCCTCCATCGCAGCCAACCAACTCTCACTATCCTTGTCCCGGAATAGCTTTCTTGAGGGAGACCGGTTCGCCCTCCTCCACCGAGTGCGATTCAACCAAATTAACTCGCCCATAGTGCTTCAGGTTGATCAGCCCCGGCTTCGTACACCTTGTATGCTCGCCTTGGCCTAGTGGAAGCCAAACTATCCTCGGTGCTTTGTTGTTGTAGTGCTGTGTTTTCTCTGTGAACCTCCTCTGCTCAAGCTCATCATCTACGACTTCCCACTTGAACACGACTAGAACCTGGTTGGTCTTTAGCTTCTATTTCAATAACTTGAGACTTAGAAGCCTCATCAGTCCTAACACCATCATCCTTGGACGCCCTAGCAATCATGGATTTTTCATCAAAGGTAACATCCTGGCGATCCACGAACTTGAATCTTCCGTACACTAAAGGCGATAGCCTTTTACGCCCTTCGCATATCCCAAGAATATTGCTTTCTTGGCCCTTGCGTCGAGCTTTCCCTCGTTGACGTGATAGTAGGCGGTACATCCGAAAATTTTGAGCCTATCATAATCGGCATGCTCCCCTGACCACACCCTATAGGGTGTATCACCATCAATGTCGAATGTGGTGAGCGGTTCACAATGTAACAAGGCTGTAGCCACGCTTACGCCCACCATTCGTTGCCCAATCCAGTGTATGATCGCATACTCATTGGTTTCTCCCGCAATGTTCGGTTCAGTCTCTCTGCGACCCCATTTTGCTGTGGTGTTGACTGGTATCGGTGTCGAACAATTTCCTCGATCCGCAGAACTCCTTGAAAGCCGTATACTGCGTACCGTTATCGGATCTTAGTGTCTTCAATTTCTTTCCCGTCCTGTTCTCAACCATTGCTCTCCACTTCTTGAATGTCTCGAACACTTCATTCTTATGCTTCAGAAAGTAAATCCAAGCATACCTCGAATAGTCATCTATGAGCGAGACATAATATCTGGAACCACCCTTAGAAGTGGTCTGAGCCGACCCCAAACATCCGTGTGCACATAATCTAGTATCCCTCGCTTTTAGACTTGCTTCTCGAATCAACCTCGTGGTGACTTTCCATACACACAATCCTCAAAAATCCATGCTAGGTTCCTTGATTCTTCATGACCCTCTTTACCAAGCGAGAACTAGACCCTTCTCGACATATGCCCAAGCGCCTATGCCATAACCGTGTGTGCTCACATGGATCTCCACCACTTCGCCGGTTCAACATGCGCATCTCCGTCACCGTCGTACTGAGAGTATATAAATTACCGTGGCGAACACCCTTCATCACTACAAGGGAACCCGAACAACCTTCTTCACTCCGTTCTCCGTAACAATTTTGCAACGCCGGAGTCAATGCACCAAGCGAGATAAGATTTTTCCGCAAGTCGGGAACATGCCTCACATCCGTCAAGGTTGAACCACTCCATCATGCATCTTGATTTTGACATTACTGTACCGTTTTACAAGCATGGTTGTTCCCATCAATCACGGTTCCACCATCAATGCCCACAGTAGGTAGTAAACCACTTTCTATTTGGACACATGTGGTAAGAGCAACCAGAATCAAATATCCACTTTCCAGAGATATCCTCGCCACCCGTTGTTCGCGAGGAAAAATTGAGAAAGTGTAAAATTGACTTATTCTATTTGAAGAATAATGAATACACCCTAATGCAATCTCTCTAACCGACTTAGATAAAAGAAATTACAAATTCTCGATCGGTTGCCCGATTTACAAAAGAGAGAAGGATCAACGGAGACCCTTCCCTTTATTTAATCTGGGTTCTTCACGGTGGCGGTGGGAGCTTGAATCTTGTATCCCGCTGACGATCCGACCGCCTTGACTCGTGGACGAGGTTGAAGAATAACTCGCAGAGCAAGTTTAGAACTCGACCGAAGTTAAGAACTCTTTGATAGAGTTGATTTTAGAAAGGATTAGTAATCCTTTTAGCCAAGAATGGCGGAGAAGAACTTGCCGCAAGTTTGAAAACCGTAATCGAAGTTGAACTCTCTAGGAGAGTTGATGCGACAAAGGAGATCTTCGGTAAAACCTCAATATCTCCAAATCTAACCGTAGAAATCAATCTCCACCGCTCGAATTAAGAACGATGAGTGTTGAGGCTGCCCTCTTTCACTCGATCAGACCACGGATGAAGGTCCGATCGTCACGCCGATCACAGCTGCACGAAGAAACCGCTTCTGACAATTGGCTTCGGTAAAACCTCAATATCTCCACATACAACCGTAGAAATCAATCTCCACCATTCAGAATTAGGAACGATGAGTGTTGAGGCTACCCTCAAGTTTCACTCCGATCAGACCACGGATGAAGGTCCGATCACACATCACAAACAAGCAGAGGAAACTGGTTCTCTCCCTTTGTTAGTTCTCCGCCAAAACCTTTCAACCTCTCCCATTTGGCTGTGAAAACCCCCATTTATAGGGTTAAAGGGGTGTAACCGCCCCTTAAAATTCTCCATAATGGGTTTAGTGGGTGTAACCACCCCCTTAAATTGCTCAAGCGGTTGAGGAACCGTTCAACTCATGTTTGAATGAGTCAAAGCGCGAAGTTAGCGTTCTAGAGCAAGCCTCGTGCATTTAGTGCGAGGAGCGGGGATAGACCTCAGCGTCTACATTTTAACTAGGGCGGGGTTGGAAGCTGCGTTTTGAGTTTGAGCAGCGGGCCATGTGCTCCGCGTTTTGAATTGAAGCGGGCCATGTGCTCCGCGTTTTGAATTGAAGCGGGCCATGTGCTCCGCGTTTTGAATTGAAGCGGGCCATGTGCTCCGCGTTTTGAATTGAAGCGGGCCATGTACTCAGCGTTTGGGCTGAATCACGGGCAGCCAGCGTTTTAGGCGAGCGTGGGCCATGTGCTCCGCGTTTTGAATTGAAGCAGCGGGGAAGAGTCGCGTTTTGAATTGAAGCGAAGTGCGCCAGCGTTTTGCTTTGAAGAGATCAATACTTGTGATCTCTTTTCACAAGATTGTCAACTTTTAATCCTTGTACTCACGGAACATTAACCGATTCTCCTTTGTTGTCGTAAGTCGCCGCCTTGTAACCTTCATTGATAGTGTTTCGTGGATATTGGTCGTCTTGATAATTTTTCTGACCCTCTGAGACCCCTCAAAGTTTTGAAGGTCGCGGTTGGTGGGGCGAGCTTTGAATACTTTGGATATCTTCTTTATTTGACTCACGAGAAGGTATTGCTCCTCGTTACGTCTTCAAAAAGTTGCGTTCGTTTTTGTCCACGCTAGTCATTAGTCTTGCATGGGTGAACCCGGCATTTTCTTTGCTTTTAATGCAGGAGTGACCGTAGCGTCTTGAACTTTGCTACGTGAGACTGATCCTCGCGATTTGAGGTTGAAACACGGAGCTGGCCATAGCGTTCTGTGTTTAAAACGCGGGCGCGACCCTCGCATTTTGTGTTGAAACGCGGGGGTGGTCCTTCGCGTTTTATGATTAAAATGCGGGGATGAACCCCACATTTTCAACTAAGTCTTTTAGACTTTTCTTTAAGGTGCCAAAAGTATAGTGTTAACTTGGCATGCCTTTCACACTTGTTGTTTGAACAAGCTTTTGGGGATTTATCACTCTATTGTAAAGAGTTGATAAATTGGTTTTATCATCAGAGGTGGAATTTTTAACTTGATGATGATTTTTGAGGACTTATCGCTCTATTGAAGAGAGTCGATAAGTTGATTTTATCAGAGGTGTGGGGTTAACTTGATAAAGTTTGGTATTTATGGTTTGAACAAGATTTTGAGGACCTATCGCTCTATTGAAGAGAGTCGATAAGTTGATTTTATCAGAGGTATGGAGTTAACTTGATAAAATTGGGTACTTGTGGCTTGAACAAGATTTTGAGGACCTATCGCTCTATTGATGAGAGTCGATAAGTTTAGGTTTTGTCGGGGGACAAAATATGAAACATGTGATTTGAACAAGGTTTAAGGCCTGTGATGTGAACAAGGCTTACATGGCTTGTGGTGTGAACAAGGCTTTGGGCTTGTAGTTTGAACAAGGCTTTGGGCTTGTGGTTTGAACAAGGCTTCGGGCTTGTAGTTTGAACAAGGCTTTGGGCTTGTAGTTTGAACAAGGCTTTTTGGGCTTGTGTTGTGAACAAGGCTTTTTGGGCTTGTGTTGTGAACAAGGCTTTAGGCTTGTGTTGTGAACAAGACTTTAGGCTTGTAATGTGAACAAGGCTTTAGGGCTTGTGGTGTGAACAAGGCTTTGGGCTTGTGGTTTAAACAAGGTTTTTGGGGCTTATTATCCTACTGAGGAGGATTGATAAGTTGACGGTCTGAGGTGCGAGGTTAACATGACAAGATTGTGTTGCGATGTAAGCAACTTTGTGGACTTATCATCCTATTGAGGAGGATTGATAGTTGGTTATCAAACTCACGAGGATGTGTACGATTTTGATAGGATTGTGTTGTAATTTGAACAACTTTGTGGATCTATCATTCTATTGGAAAGGAATGATGAGTTGATTGACGGTTTAGTTGTGATTTGAACAATTTTGAGGAACTTATCCACGGGAGGATTGATAAGTTGATTATATCATCAGAGGTATGGTGTTGTCTTGATGAAGATATGTTGCGATCGGAGCAACTTTGAGGACCTATCATCCTATTGAGGAGGATTGATAAGTTGATTGCATTTAAGCAAATTTGAGGAGTTCGCCGCACGCGACGCTGTGCTACGATGTTGAATACGTAGACTTTGTCGCCTTTATGGGTAAGAGACTAACCGCAACGCATGTTAGGCGACTTTAGGGTTATGGCCAACCCCACCATCAACGGACTTGATGAGCCTTTACCGACACCGCTTGAATCGGGCTAGCATGCGTGATTATCTAAACCGCTCAGATGTGACGTTGTGCTAAAAGAATAAAACTCTTTAGGCTTAATGCTATGTTGAATACGAGGCTTCGCCTTCTCACTCGAATAGACTACCCGTTGCATGTATTAGATGTGCTTATCTCTCGCTTAGGTTTCAGATAAAATCCCCGATTTAAATTCCGTGTCTTTGATCGGAGAAGACTAAACCCGAACGGTGTTAGGCGCTGACTTACCCCTACTTAGGATTCGATAAAATTCCCACACGTGAGGCGTGGATTGTGGTGTTATTAGAACAACCTTGAGGATTTATCGCTCATTGAAAAGAGTCGATAAGTTGATTGTCGAGGTGTTAGGTTAACATGACAAGGATACAGCATCGGAGTTACTTTGAGGACTTATCGCCTATTGAAGAGAGTCGATAAGTTGATTGTCGAGGTGTTAGGTTAACATGACAAGGATACGCTACATTGAGCACAGGACTTATCATCCTATTGAGAGGATTGATAAGTTGGTTGTCGAGGTGTTAGGTTAACATGACAAGGATAGTTGCATTGGAGCAATTTGTGGACTTATCATCCTAGGAGAGGATTGATAAGTTGGTTGTCGAGGTGTGAGGTTAACATGACAAGGATAGGTTATGCATTGGAGCAATTTGTGGACTTATCATCCTATAGGATTGATAAGTTGGTTGTCGAGGTGTATTGTTAACCGACGGATTGTGTTACGATGTGAGCAACTTTGTGGGCTTATCATCCTATTGAGAGGATTGATAAGATTGTCGAGGTGTGAGGTTAACATGGCAAGGATACGCTATGCATTGGAGCAATTTGTAGACTTATCATCCTATTGGAGAGGATTGATAAGTTGGTTGTCGAGGTGCATTGTTAACCCGACGGATTGTGTTACGATGTGAGCAACTTTGTGGGCTTATCATCCTATTGGAGGATTGATAAATTGATTTTGGTGGTGCCGCCAAGACGTTGAAGTGCTTACATTGTCAAAAGTGTTTTGTTAACTTGACAATATTTAGAATTTATTATTCTACTGAAAATAATAGATAATCAACCCCACCAGAATTATTCTAGGTTGATACTAACCAGTCTTCGCCTCGCGATTTAGAGCGGGTCATCAATAGCCGTGTCTTCGAGTCAGCCTCTTCTTCACTTCAATCCTAGCAATAATTGCTTCACTGCTCACTGGAGACTAGTTGTTTCCGTGAACGACATTTTGCAACCCCATTCGAGCTAGGAGATTTTTGTAAATTGTGTCGCAGTGTCAATCGAGGCATCGTGTCATACCTCGCCGAGCATCAAGAGCCATGCTTCGAACCGCTCGACGAAGACTTTGATAGGGCCTCCTTTTGCTTAATGGCAAGGAGAGAAGTGACGTGATCTCCGTGTCATCTTCAAAGAATCGTGACAGAAGAGTCTCTAAATCGCCCACTTTCGATACATCCCGCAGCTTCATGAACCATTCAAAGGCAACCCCTTGAGGGTGCCAATGAACAAACGAACGCTATGACATTGTTTTCCATCACATTCCCACCAGGACCTAAAATGGTAGATGTGTTGGTTCGGTGATCCCGCGTCAGCCGAAGCTTGTAGCGGCCGGGATTTTGAATTTTGAGGATAAGGAACCGTATCCCATTCGCAGATACGGTCCGACAACCCCTTATTCGCTCGCACCATTAGCATGGCATTAGCGGGCCCAGCCCTAGCCCGCTTGATTGAGGACTATGCTCATTTTCGCCCTATTCTCTTCTTCAAATGAAGATTCTACGTGATGAGCTTCTTGATCGAGCTTCATTCACTTTTTCTTTTTGTTTTGAGGATCGACCTCCTTCGCGGATGATTCGTTGAGGTGTTGAGCCGAACATGTGAACTTGAGCCCTATCCGCAACAAGTTCTACCATTTCTCAAGTTGATCGATGGACTCTTGTTGTGATCAGTGGCTTTTGCATCATAGCCTCGATACTCTTCGAGCCTCTTCTTGAAATCTTCAAGATTCTCCGTCATGTAGACAGCCACGTGCTCCAAGAAAGAACTAGAGGGTTGAGATTCGCATGGCTGAATGCTCATCATCGACTCAATTCCTTTAGCCAAGTTTTGGTAGTTGACAAGGGTATGACCCCTGCTCTCGAAACCGTATGGTAAACTCCGCCGAGTCATTCAAAGCCTCTTTCAAGTCGGGGACCGATTGCTCTCACTCTTTAGAGATTGATGGTCTCTCTATACCGCATCATGTTGAAGTGACTCGTGGTATTCGACCAAGTCTCATTCCCGTGAAAATGCCGCCGCTCGGTGGACCAAATAACATTTGTCAATCGCTCAAACACCGACGGCTTGGCCGCGATATGAGCGCCGATATGCCGATGATTTGGCACTTGGAACGCCGAAGATCGCTTGAGCACTTGAACGCAGGTGCGCACTCGCGGATTGGGACGCGAGGATCGCGTAACCCTCACGAAGCCAGGTCCGTGTTTGAACATTTGAACGCCGGGTTGTGACCCGCTTCATAGTGGACGGTGATCGCGGCAACTCACGAACGCCGAAGCTCGCTTGAGCAATTGAACGGGTTGTGTGACCGCCATAGTGGGGACGCGAGGATCGCTGCAAGTAACTCGAACGCGAAGTTTCGCTTGAGCAATTGAACGGGTTGTGACCGCGCTTTGACCGTGAAACGCCATTGAGGGCTATGCTCAGCCCGGCTTTTGGCGAAGCTCGTGTTCGTGCAATAAACCAGGAACGGGCTCAAGATCGCGTTTGGCTCACAAACGCAAAGTTTGGGTCTGGTCGATTGGCCATCTCGGTCGTGGTTCTTTGGCGAAAGGCCTTTCGCCTCGATTTGAGGCTTTTGCGCGACATCACCATCTTTACCGATTAGGTTAGCCACGGCAACCGAAGGGACTTTGGTCTCCTTAGAGGCTTTGTGGATCCCGCGCATAGCCTGGGGCTAAGGGATCCGAGGAGAGTGCCTCGAACTTGGCTTGATCGAACTCTACGGTCGAGTTTCAACAAATGTCCCAATGAGCTTGACGCCGATTGCGCCACCACTTCTTCATCTCGTGAAGCTAGTCCCACGGAGTCGCCATCTTTGTTCGAGGAAAATTGAGAAAGTGTAAAATTGACTTATTCTATTTGAAGAATAATGAATACAATCTCTAATGCAATCTCTCTAACCGACTTAGATAAAAAGAAATTATAAATTCCTCGATCGGGTTGCCCGATTTACAAAAGAGAGAAGGATCAACGGAGACCCTTCCCTTTATTTAATCTGGGTTCTTCACGCGTGGGAGCTTGAATCTTGTATCCCGCTGACGATCCGATCCCTTGACTCGGGACGAGGTTGAAGAATAACTCGCAGAGCAAGTTTAGAACTCGGCCGAAGTTAAGAACTCTTTGATAGAGTTGATTTTAGAAAAGGATTAGTAATCCTTTAGCCAAGAATGGCGGAGAAGAATGCCGTGCAAGTTTGAAAACTCAGATCGAGTTGAACTCTAGGAGAGTTGATGCCAGAAAGGAGATCTTTGGTAAAACCTCAATATCTCCAAATCTAACCGGTAGAAATCAATCTCCACCGTTCAGAATTAAGAATGATGAGTGTTGAGGCTGCCCTCCAAGTTTCACTCGATCAGACCACGGATGAAGGTCCGGTCACGCCGATCACAGCTGCACAGAAGAAACCGTTTCTGCACAATTGGCTTCGGTAAAACCTCAATATCTCCACATCCAACTGGTAGAAATCAATCTCCACCGTTCAGAATTAGGAACGATGAGTGTTGAGGCTACCCTCCAAGTTTCACTCCGATCAGACCATGGATAAAGGTCCGATCGTCACCGATCACAGCTGCAGAGGAAACTGGTTCTCTCCCTTTATTAGTTCTCCGCCAAAACCTTTCAACCTCTCCCATTTGCTGTGAAAACCCCCATTTATAGGGTTAAAGGTGTAACCGCCTTTAAAATTCTCCATAATGGGTTTAGTGGGGTGTAACCACCCCCTTAAATTGCTCAAACGGTTGAGGAACCGCTCAACTCATGTTTGAATGAGTCAAACCGTTCGGCGTTTCTAGAGCAAGCCTCGCCCCGATTTAGTGCAGGAACGCTGGATAGACCTCCGCCTACATTTTAACTCAGGACGGGTTGCCCCGCTTTGAGTTTCAAGCGGGCCATGTGCCCGCTTTAGGCTCGAACGGGCCATGTGTCCGTTTTGAATTGAAGCTGGGCCATGTGTCCGCTTTGGGCTTCAACGCTGGCCACGGTCGCATTTTGAATTGAAACGGCCATGTAATTCGTTTGGGCTTTCGGCCATGGGCCATGTAAGCCGCGCGAACGCTGGGCCATGTGCTCGCTGCTTTAATTGAAACGCGGAAGAGTCCCGCTTTGAATTGAAACGCTGGTGCCCGCTGCTTTTGCTTTGAAGAGATCAATACTTGTGATCTCTTTTCACAAGGATTGTCAACTTGTAATCCTTGTACTGAGACATTAGCTTCGATTCTCCTTGTTGTCGTAAGTCGTCACCTGTAACCTTCATTGATAGTGTTTCGATATGGCCGCCTTCGAATTTTTACGTTCTACACCCGCACGACAAGCACTTCTTATCGCCCTTCCTCCTCGAACGTGTCGTCTCTTCCTTTCCTCTCTTCTCGGGCCTTTGTTGTTCTTCTTCTTTCCACCTACTCTCTTATTTGACACCGACCTTGAAATGCCCAACTTCACCGATTTGAAACACGATTTTCCCCGCAAGAGGTCTCGATTTAGATCTAGACTTTCCTCCCTTGTCTTTTCCTCGCCATTGCTCCTTCCTCTAGCAAACAATCCTTACGCTTGTTCTTTGTTACCACCAGAGTCATGTCACCGGTTGCAATCTTCAAGGTCATCCCAGAAGTGTCGTTCTAGTCTCATCCATCTTCAAATTGTCTCCTACAGCAAGTGTTAGAACTCTGGCCGAGTTAAGAACTCTTTGATAGAGTTGATTTTAGAAAAGGATTAGTAATCCTTTTAGCCAAGAATGGCGGAGAAGAACTTGCCGTGCAAGTTTGAAATCAGAATCGAGTTGAACTCTCTAGGAGAGTTGATGCCAGCAAAGGAGATCTTTGGTAAAACCTCAATATCTCCAAATCTAACCGGTAGAAATCAATCTCCACCGTTCAGAATTAAGAATGATGAGTGTTGAGGCTGCCCTCCAAGTTTCACCCGATCAGACCACGGATGAAGGTCCGATCGTCACGCCGATCACAGCTGCACAGAAGAAACCGTTCTCTGCACAATTGGCTTCGGTAAAACCTCAATATCTCCACATCCAACTGGTAGAAATCAATCTCCACCGTTCAGAATTAGGAACGATGAGTGTTGAGGCTACCTCTCAATTCGATCAGACCATGGATAAAGGTCCGATCGTCACGCCGATCACAGCGCGCAGAGAAACTGGTTCTCCCTTTATTAGTTCTCCGCCAAAACCTTTCAACCTCTCCCATTTGGTTGTGAAACCCCCATTTATAGGGTTAAAGGTGTAACCCCCTTAAAATTCTCCATAATGGGTTTAGTGGGTGTAACCACCCCCTTAAATTGCTCAAACGGTTGAGGAACCGCTCAACTCATGTTTGAATGAGTCAAAACGCCAAGTTCGCGTTTAGAGCAAGCCTCGCCCGCATTTAGTGCGTGAACGGGATAGACTCCGCCTACATTTTAACTAGGACCGTTGGAAGCCCGCGCTTTGAGTTCAACGCGGGCCATGTGCTCCGCCGCTTAGCTTCGGGCCATGTGCCCGCTGCTTGAATTGAAACGCCGCCATGTGCCCGCTTGGTCAACGCGGCCACGGTTCGCGATTTTGAATTGAAACGGCCATGTATCCGCTTTGGGCTTCGAATGCGGGCCATGTGCCGCTTAGGCTTCAACGCTGGCCATGTGCTCGCTGCTTTAATTGAAACGGGAAGAGTCCCGTTTTGAATTGAAACGCTTGCCTGCTTTGCTTTGAAGAGATCAATACTTGTGATCTCTTTTCACAAGGATTGTCAACTTGTAATCCTTGTACTGGAGACATTAGCTTCGATTCTCCTTTGTGTCGTAAGTCGTCACCTGTAACCTTCATTGATAGTGTTTCGTGGATATTGGCCGCCTTCGCATTTTTACTGCCTCACACCGCGACGACATACAGACCTTATCGCCCTTCCTCCTCAAACGTAGTCGCCTCTCTTTCCTTTCCCTCTCGCCTTTGTTGTTGTTCTTCTTCTTTCCACCTACTCTCTTATTTGATACGACCTTGAAATGCCCAACTTCACCGCATTTGAAACACGATTTTCCGCAAGAGGTCTCTATGATCTAGACTTTCCTCCCTTTGTCTTTTCCTCGCTCATTGCTCCTTCCTCTAGCAAACAATCCCTTACGCTTGTTCTTTGTTACCACCTGAGTCATGTCACGGTTGCAATCTTCAAGGTCATCCGCTAGAAGTGTCGTTCTAGTCTCATCCATCTTCAAATTGTCTCCTACAAGCATGTTTGCACCGTGTTCTCATAAGACTTCTGCAGACAGACGTAGTAGAAGTGCCGATCCTCATCTACAACTTTCACATCTATGTCTTTCAAGTCCGATATGATCCTTGTTAGCGGTAAAGTCGCTTTGATTGTCATTGATTTGAATGTTACAAACTTCACCAAACAAATTCAAAGAAAGATATCGCTTTTTATAAGGCTTACAATGAAAATAAAAAAGATTACAACTTTTTCCCTCGTGAACAAACACGAGGATCTCTCTATATCGAGGTCCCGCCATGGGTTCTTTACCCGCGGACTTTTTGTGTCCGTGGACCACCGCTACAATTCGATCCGTAGAGACCCTGCTCGAACTACAGACGCAGGCTCGCTTCACGTAAGGAAACGTAAACTAAGGGATCACACTCACAAGGAGAGGATCACCTCGGATCGTGACTCTAAGGAGAGGATTGCCGGAGGGTGAGATCTACTAGAGAAATCATCATATCCCCTAGATTAAGACGGCTTAATCTAGAGGGTATCTCAGAAGTTCGACCAATTCGCCACCTTCCGCCAGATCGACGCCGATCAACTTGTGCTCGCGGGTGCTCGAACCGCAAGGCCGACCGCCGTGGATTTCGCAAGAATTCTTCGTGAAAATCCCAAAATCCCCTCCAAAATTTCCCCAGTCCCCGGCCCAACCCCCAAAGTGAGGAGAACCCCCTATTTATAGCATGTGGGATGCGCCTGGCCGCCACTTGCCGAGCCACCGGCCATTCATGTTGAGGCAATTCCCGCCAAGTTGGCCGAGGCGCCGCTTCGCTTCTTTTCCGCCGCTTCGCCTTTTTCTCCGACTTCTTGGCTTTCCCGACTTAGGTTCCGCTCAGATTTGATTCCTGACTAATTCTGTTCGCTCCGCTCAACGGTCCCAACTGATCGCCTGCTCCAAGTCCGGTTTGAACTGCGGCTTGTGACGCGCGGAGTTTACCGCAGTTCGCGCTTTAACGATTCGACGTCCAGATCATTCGATGGTCATTATTCACCGCATCAATAAGTTGGTTTCGGGATCTTGTTAGTATTTTTCAACGCCACAGATATTCCCTCCAAAGCCGCCTCGCCTTCTTGATGAGTCCGATGCTTTGACATGATGGTTCCCGCCTTCGCCTACCGAGGGTCCCAAAGATAGCTTCAAGTCTTCGATTCTTTCGCACCATCCAGCTTTGTAGGATTCTTCGATAAGATCACTGCGTCGCTTATTGTCCGACCGCTTGTTAAAATCTTAATTCAAGCCGGTGGGTGAGTTTTGTTTGTAACTCGCGTTTGCTGGTTGTTGTTTGACTAACCATCGACTTTTGGACTTATCCGTATGTCGGCTAACTCGTTGGCGGCACGTTGGTTGTGTCAATACATGGAATTTCATAACCTCACCGGCTATTTCTTCCATCATCACGTGTTGTTGGTTTAACCACGAGAGGACTAATCTTTTCATGGAGATATCCTCCAAGCGATTCCTTGTTGAAACAAGAGACCATTTGGCTTTCAACCATCGTGGTCGGGCCTTCGGCTTAATGCGACGCTTTGGCCTTTGTTGGGATATGATTATTCATAGTGGGAGAAGTTCCTCCTGACTAGACACGCCGTCCGTGTCAACACGACTCTTACATGCCTCGCCGTTGTTCCTCTTGGATATTATGGTAGAGGACAAAGGGTTATCGAAGTTATCCTTAAGAATATGGGTTTATTCTCCGTGAACTCCTCGCTGAAAATTTGGAAACAGCTTTATACTGTAATCCTAGTTGGAGTAGGATTGGGCAACGCTGATCGGCGGCCGATGCACCGCGACGATCGAAGTTATCCCTAAGAATATTTTCAAAACATTCTTCCTGAACTTCTGACAAATTGGGGAACAGTTTATACCGTAATCCTAGTTGAGTAGGATTAGGGCGTATCTGATTTGCCGGTGTAATCCGCAGACGATCGAAGTTATCCCTAAGAATATTTCTTGTGAGAATATTCTTCCGAACTTCTCGACAAATTAGGAAACAATTTATACCATAATCCTAGTTGGAGTAGGATTAGGGCATCGCTGATTCGCCTGTAATCCGCGACGATCGAAGTTATCCCTAAGAATATTTTTGTGAGAATATTCTTCCGAACTTCTCGACAAATTAGGAAACAGCTTATACCGTAATCCTTGAGTAGGATTAGCGACGCTGATTTAAGGCCGGTGCATCCGCGACGATCGAAGTTATCCCTAAGAATATTTCTTGTGAGAATATTCTTCCGAACTTCGACAAATTAGGAAACAGCTATACTCATAATCCTAGTTGAGTAGGATTGTACACGCTGATTTCTGCCATGTAATCCGCATCGATCGAAGTTATCCCTAAGAATATTTTGAGAATATTCTTCCCGAACTCTCGACAAATTAGGAAACAGCTTATACCGTAATCCTAGTTGAGTAGGATTAGGCGACGCTGCTGATCGGGCCGATGGGGCTCACAGGTGTTATTCCATAAATCTTCTAATCTTTCCAAACTTATGAGTAGGAGCCAATCAACGACTGATTTGGCACTATTTTGACATCCTGGATAGGTTCCACTGACTCCTAATTAGGCCACCTAAATATGACAACACGCTAGAGATAGAACTCCTTTAGGATCAAAAGGTCAAAGTACCGCTGAAAAATTTTAGGAGCAATAAATGGCTAAGCCCCTGCGCTCCAGGATGTGTATCTGCAATCAGCCCTAAATTCTATTTGTCAAATACATTACCTGAATGAAAATGGCGTCAACTATGTACTGGAAAATGTTAACAGAATCTTAATTTTGGATTCTACTTTAAGGCACTCTTTCAGCGTATGCAGGAAGTTGAAGGAGCTATTCTTCAAATTCGTATTCTGTAAAATAAGTGACAGCAATAATCAGCACGATTGTCAGTTAATAGAAGTAATTCTTGCAAAAATCTACAAAGTATGATGAATGATTCTTGCATAAGAGAGATCACCTTAAATCATTGGTCAAATGCAAAGAGCACCAACATCTGTTAAGATTCCAGATTGACATTTTTGTATTCGTCTGGTGGCTTCTTTTTTCTTGGTTCGTTTTATCTCCTTCTTGCCTTTGCGAGCAGGACGGCTGTTTTTACTGGAGCTTCACCAAAAAGAAACACTGAAGTTCAGGGTATCTCATGTTTGCATCCAATTCTGGCTCAAATTGAGCACCACCTCAAACCAGAAGCTACACCACTTCCAATCTGAATAACAGCTCTGATATCAATTGTTGGGAGCGCGGACAGCGGAACCGAGAGAAACCACCACACAAACAATAGCAAATACACAGGAAAAACAGTAAAGACACGAGATTTACGTGGTTCAGCAAGTTGCCTACGTCCACGGGGCAAGGAGGGGGGATTTTACTAATAGAAAAGAGAGAATACAAATTAGGATTACAAGTTCTCACCAAGAAACCCTAAAAACAAACCTCTCAAATCTCTCACAAGATCTCCTCCCAAAAGATGCACAATACCCTCTCAAAGGCTGCTCTAAACGTGCTCAATGCTACCCTAATTAATTAGGTTTAGGGTTATATATAAACTCTAAATGAACCGGGTTTAAAACCAAACCCAGATTCGAACCGCCAGATTAGTCGACTACTACTTCAGAGTAGTCGACTACTAAGGCCCAAAACAGAGCAACACCTTTCTGTCGACTGCAGATTAGTCGACTATTAACTCAGTGTAGTCGACTACTAAGGTTCTAGCGAAAAACCATCTCTCTGTCGTCTGCAGTGTAGTCGACTACTATGACTTGTAGTCGACTACTAAGCCTGAAAACTGTCTTGTGCATGTTCTACATGGCTGCTCTGATTATTCTATATAGATCAGAAGTGCCCGGACGATTTAGACGTTTTTATTTGGAAGGAGAATGTGGGAGAAGATGTTCTTTAAATTAATTTCACAAAACCCCTTAACTTTTGGGGGTTTTGGCCATAAACCCCATATCTTTTAGTCTTTCCCAAATTTTGGGGTTTATCACAAAACCTCCTGAAGTTTACAATTTTCTCACGATACCTATAATCGTCAAATATAACATGTCTTTGAAAGGAAAAAAAATCCCCAACTATAGGGGGAGAGGTTATGTTGTCTGTAGTTGGCAAATAGCTAAATTAGAGATTTCTATCTCAAGAATATTTTAGATATTTGCCATTTACAAGGAGGGTATCCGGTGAAAATGTTTAAAACTCAGCGGGCTTTTCTGAGACACCCAAAGCTTAAAAGGGTTTTGTGAGGTAAAAAAGTAAAGGGGTAATGAGAAAAACCCCCTAAAGTTAAGAGGTTTTGTGAAATTAACAAAGGTTGCCCTTCTTATGGAGAGTAAATTTAACTAGCAATATGACTAGGTTAATAAATTGGGTGTTAGTTACACAAATGATAACTGATGAATGGTTTTTCACTTTTTCTTAATAAATGTCAATTTCTTAATTAAAACTTCCAACACTTTTTTCAGGGAATGCTTGCGGTGATAGCAAGGGTTTTTGACGCGCAACAAACCTTCACCAACGTATGCACTAACGCCAATCCGTCATGGACTCTTCCAGTAAGAACCCTGTGGCTTGCCCCAAGGCTCGGGGTCATGGAACGAACCTAAGCTCACATCCCGAATGGAACCTTCAGTGCTCTCCGCCAATCATAGTTGGTTTGCCTGCATCTGCATTCTATTTCGGATGTTTAGTCGGTGGTCTAGTCCTTGCTACGCTAGCCAATTCTCGACTCGATCAAAAGAAAATGCTCGTGATTTCTTGTCTCGTTATGTCTCTAGCCGCTGGTTTGGCTGCGTTATCCCCAAATGTGTGGGTCTATTCGGTCCTCTGATTCATTTGCGGGATTGCACGAGCAACTGTAGGTAAAAGTGCTCTCGCATCGCTGATGAAGATGGTAAAAATATCGCGGACAAGATTAGTGTAATGAGTTTCATATTCTACAGTCTCGATTCTTGTCTCTCCCGGTATTGCTTATTTTAATAGAAGCTCGTCATGGTGGAACATTTATCTATGGACTTTCAGTTCCTTCGTTTTGCTACGCCATTTTGGTTTACTTCCTAACCTACGAGTCTCCAAGATGGCTATTTGTCCGTGGACAAAAGGATGAAACAATCGACAGGCTAAAGCGAATAGCAAAATCTAAAGGACATATCACCGATGTTGACTTCTCAAATGTATCAATCCCCGAAGAAAAATAGAGTGTCGATATGTTATCCGCATTGAAGACACGGTGCAAAAAGAGATGGGCATTCAAGCGATTAGCAATGGTAATGACAGTAGGCTTTGGAGTCGGGTCTATATGTACTATGGTATGCCACTCAACGTAGGCAATATAGGCACAAATCTCTACCTAAGGTCCTAAGCGTCGCATACAATGCCTTAACTGAGCTTCCTTCGTCTCTATTCTTCTTCTTCTTCATGGACCGAATCAGTCGAAGATATAAAACACGAGCCCTCACCGTAAGGTTTGAGTGGCCACTATCTTGTGTGTGTGTTATTGATCGCCAGAATAGTGTTGGGCGCCAAGGACCGCTGGAACCGGCCGAGAGAAACCACCACAAGCGGAAAGCCAAAACACAATAAAAGAGTAAAGACGAGATTTACGTGGTTCGGCAAGTTGCCTCGTCCACGGGGTAAGGAGGGGGATTTTCACTAATAGAAAGAGAGAATACAAATTAGGATTACAAGTTCTCACAAAGAAACCCTAAAACAAACCTCTCAATCTCCCAAAAGATCTCCTCTCCAAAGATGCACCAAACTCTCTCAAAGGCTGCTCCAAAGCGTGCTTGAAACTTACCTAACAATCGGGTTAGGGGTTATTAATAGCCTCTAAACTAATTGGGTTTAAAACCAAATCCTAATTAGACCCGCTGAATTGCCTGCATTAGTCGACTACAACTCATATTAGTCGACTAATAAATCAGATTAGTCGACTACAATACGATTAGTCGACTACTGCACTCCAACGCAGTAAATACACCTTCTCATTGCTTACAAGTAGTCGACTACAACTCATATTAGTTGACTACTGCTCCCACCAAAACTTGCTTTCTGTCACATAGTCCACAATGCCTAGTAGTCGACTCTTGAACTGCTTGTTTGTGCATGTTTTGTGCATGTTCTACAATTCTCCACCTCGTACATCATTTGATTCACCTCAAATTTTGGACTAACACCAAGAACACCAAGAACATCTAGAGAGATCATCATCACCAATCCAGCTAATCCACCGCTACCACTACACCGCGACCGCTTCACGCATTCTCCCACCGATCAAGCTCACCGTAGTTCACCCAAATCATCTCCACCTTACTCCATTACCAAGGGCCATGCCCTTAAAATCAACAAGAGCCGATATGAAGCAAGTCTAAGCAATGAACTTACTACCCGTGACCACCGTTAACATGTCCATGGATTCTCATTTGTGCACCTTCATGAGAGAAATATCACCTCCTCTATGACATCCGCACAAAATGATACCGACATCAATATGCTTGGTACGAGCATGATGAACCCGATTCTTCGCCAAGTGAATTGCACTCGACCGCCACACCACAAGTTCACGCTTCCGCCAATCCCCAAATCGCCTAGAAGACCCCACAACCACAATGCTTCTTCACTCCTCCCATGGCCAAGTACCCTCAGAGTAGAAAGTGCCATCAGACTGTAACATCGACGCCAACTAACCGGAGCTCCATGTATCTTAAATACATAACCGCCGTCATCTAGATCGCCGCATAATCGTGAGTCCACAAACCCGCTAACTCGACATGTTTCTCCACCAAAACACGCACTGTGACAACTGTACTTTTGGTACCGAGGACCCACTTCATCCGCTTCCCAAGACGCTTTTTCCTGATTCGCCATGAATCTATCGACCACACTAACCGCCAGGAAATGTCTCGCATGTACACACCATTGCATACATTAAACCGCCAACCGCACTAGCATAGGGAACACGCCCATGTGCCTTTCTTCCACAGAGTGGGAGATTGATTACGTAAAGCCTAGTGTGGAGCCAATGGAGTCACCACCGACTTAGCACTTTGCATCCCTAACCTCGCGACACCCGCTATGTAGCCTTTCCGACTAAGAACAATTGTCGATTCACCGCCTCTTCTAATCTCCATACCCGTGATTTTCCTAGCACCCATGTCCTTCATCTCAACTTCACCAAGTTGAGATTTCAACCTATCTATCTCCACCGCTCTTAGAAGCAATAAGCATGTCATCCACATACAAAGAAGAAAGATAAAATTACCTCCGGCTCCAATGTAAACACAACAATCATGATTGTTTCGAAAACCATGCTTCAAAGATGAAGGAGTCAAATCGCTGTATTAATCTGGAGATTGCTTTAATCCATACAAAGGATCTCCTCAAACGACACACACATCTTCCTTATCCTCAACCTTGTAGCCCTCAGTTGATGCATGTAGATCTCTTCATCCAAGTCCTCCGCAAGAAGGCTGCTTTAACATCGAAGTTGATCCAAACCAAAATCACCATGAGCAACAATACTCAATAGCACCCGAATAGAAGTATGTTTCACCACCGGAGAAAATATCTCATTGTAATCCACACCTCTTTCTCAGGCAAAACCCTTAGCCACTAGCCTCGCCTTGTATCTTACACCACCGAAGCTCAAAGATCTTCCTTTCTTTTATACACCCACTTACAACCAATAGCTTTTCTTCCCTACGGGCAATGGGACCACCTCCCATGTTTGGTTCTTCCAAGAGATTCCATCTCTTCCTCCATCATGACCAACCAACTCTCACTATCCTTGTCGAATAGCTTCCTTGAAGGAGACCGCTCGCCCTCCTCCACCGAGTCGCGTATTCAACCATATTACCTTGCGTAGTGCTTTAGGGGTTGATCAGCGACTTGATGCTTGTATGCTGGCTTTGGCCTAGTGGAAGCCAAATTATCCTCGAGCTGCTTTGTTGTAGTACACGTGTATTTTCTGTTGAACCTCCTCTGCTCAAGCTCATCATCTACGACTTCCCACTTGAGCACGATTAGAACCTAGTTGGTCTTTAGGTTCTATTTCAATAACACGAGACTTAGAGGTCTCACCACCATAACACCATCATCCTTGGGCGCCCTGCAATCATGGATTTCTCATCAAAGGTAACATCCTGTGACCACGAACTTTGAATCTTCCGTACACCAAAGGCGATAGCCTTTACGCCTTTGCATATCCCAAGAATATTGCCTTCTTGGCCCTCGCGTCAAGCTTTCCCTCGTTGGCGTGATAGTAGGCGATACATCCGAAAATTACGAGCCTATCATAATCGCATGCTCCCTGACCACACCACAGGGTGTATCACCATCAATGTCGAATGTGGTGAGCGGTTCACAATGTAACAAGTTGTAGCCACCGCCGCCCACCATTCGTTGCCCAATCACGCATAAGATGCATACTCACGCCTTTTCGCGGTGTTGGTTCGATCTCTCGCGACGTTTGCTGGTGGGCCTGGCATGGTGTCGAAAATTCCCTCATCCAAACATCTGGCACCATCTGCTGTGCCGTTATCGGATCTCGGCGTCTTCAATTTCTTTCTGTCTGTTCTCAACCATTGTTCTCCACTTCTTGAATGTCTCGAACACCTCATGATTGTTTCGAAAACCCATGCTTCAAAGATGAAGGAGTCAAATCGCTTGTACCATCATGGAGATTGCTTTAATCCATACAAGGACTTCCTCAAACGACACACACATGATTTCCTTATCCTCAACCTTGTAGCCCCTGTTGATGCATGTAGATCTCTTCATCCAAGTCTCCGCAAGAAGGTCGCTTTAACATCGAAGTTGATCCACCAAAATCACCATGAGCAACAATACTAATAGCACCAATAGAAGTATGTTTCACCACCGGAGAAAATATCTCATTGTAATCCACACCTCTCTTCAGGTAAAACCCTTAGCCACTAGCCTCGCCTTTGTATCTTACACCACCAGCTCAAAGATCTTCCTTTTTATACACCCACTTACAACCAATAGCTTTTCTTCCTACTCGCAATGGGACCACCTCCCATGTTTGTTCTTCCAAGAGATTCCATCTCTTCCTCCATCATGACCAACCAACTCTCACTATCCTTGTCCCGAATAGCTTCCTTGAAGGAGACCGGCTCGTCCTCCTCCACCGAGTCGCGTATTCAACCATATTAGCCTGCCCATAGTGCTTTAGGGGTTGATCAGCCCTCAGCCAAGATCTTGTATGCTCGCTTTGGCCTAGTGGAAGCCAAATTATCCTCGGCTGCTGTTGTTGTAGTACGTGTATTTTCTGTTGAACCTCCTCTGCTCAAGCTCATCATCTACGACTTCCCACTTGAGCACGATTAGAACCTAGTTGGTCTTTAGGTTCTATTTCAATAACACGAGACTTAGAGGTCTCACCGGTCATAACACCATCATCCTTGGGCGCCCTGCAATCATGGATTTCTCATCAAAGGTAACATCCTGCTGACCACGAACTTTGAATCTTCCGTACACCAAAGGCGATAGCCTTTACGCCCTTGCATATCCCAAGAATATTGCCTTCTTGGCCCTCGCGTCAAGCTTTCCCTCGTTGGCGTGATAGTAGGCGATACATCCGAAAATTACGAGCCTATCATAATCGCATGCTCCTGACCACACCCTATAGGGTGTATCACCATCCAATGTCGAATGTGGTGAACGGTTCACAATGTAACAAGTTGTAGCCACGCTTACGCCCACCATTCGTTGCCCAATCACGCATAAGATCGCATACTCACGCCTTTTCGCGGTGTTGGTTCGATCTCTCCGCGACCCCATTCTCTGTGGTGTAGACTGACCGCCCGGTGTCGAACAATTCCCTCGATCACAAAACTCCTTGAAAGCACCATCTCAGATACTGCACTGCTATCGATCTCGTCTTCAATTTCTTTCTGTCTGTTCTCAACCATTGTTCTCCACTTCTTGAATGTCTCAACACCTCATTCTTGTGCTTCGTAAAATAAATCCAAGCATACCTAGAATAATCATCAATAAGCGAGACATAATACACGGAACCACCCTTGGAAGTTGTGCAGGCGGACCCCAAACATCCGTGTGCACATAATCTAGTATCCTTCTCGCTTAGACTTGTCGCTCGAACTTGATCCTGTGTGACTTTCCATACACACAATCCTCGCAAAAATCCATGCTAGGTTCCTTGATTCTTGTGAGACCCTCTTTACCAAGCGAACTAGACCCTTCTCGACATATGCCCAAGCCGCCTATGCCATAACCGTGTGCTCACATGGGTCTCCACCACTTCCTTCGGTTCCAACGGCGCATCTCCTGTCACCGTCGTGCACGAGAGAGTATATAGGTTACCGTGGCGAACACCCTTCATCACTACTAAGGAACCACGAACAACCTTCTTCACTCCGTTTCCGTCACAATCCCGCAACCACCGAGTCCAAAGCACCAGCGAGATAAGATTCTTCCGCAAGTGGGAACATGCCTCACATCCGTCAAGGTTGAATCACTCCATCATGCATCTTGATTTTGATATTACCTAGCCCCACTGTTTTACAAGCATGGTTATTCCCCATCAATACGGTTCCCCATCAATGCCTCTGTAGGTAGTAAACCACTTCCTATTTGGACACATATGGTAAGAGCAACCGAATCAAGAATCCACTTCAGGAGATCTCCGCCACCCGTGGCGACATAGCATTCCTTATCGCTCCCTTCCTCGAAGCGTGGCTCGCTTCTTCCTTGCCCTCTCTCTCTCGGTCTTGTTGTTGTTCTTCTTTCCACCTACTCTCTTATTTGGACGGTCGACTTTGAAATGCCCAGCTTCACCGCGCTTGAAACATCCTTTTCCGCAAGAGGTCTTGATTTAGATCTAGACTTTCCTCCCTTGCCTTTTCCTCGCTCATTGCTCCTTCCTCTTGCAAACAATCCTGCGCTTGTTCCTGTTACCGCCGATGGCCATGTCACTAGTTGCAATCTTAGAAGATCGTCCGCTAGAAGTGCCGTTCTAGTCTCATCCATCTTCAGATTTTCTCCCACAAGCCTCGGTGTTTGCACGAGTTCTCATAAGACTTGGCGAGCAGTAGTAGAAGCGCTGATCCTCGTCTCCTACTTTAACATCTATGTCTTTCAAATCTGATATGATCCTATCAAACTTGTTGATGTGTTCCGGATTGATGAGCCCTCCTCCATCTTGCAAGTATACAATTTGGATTTTAAGTAGATCCGGTTAGTTAGACTCTTAGTCATGAAGGTACCCTCTAACTTCTTCCACCGCATGCGCAGCCGTTCCTCTCCATCTACCAAGAAAGCTACATCCTCTCGAGGCATAGGATGTCGGCGCCCGTGCTTCGGATCAACTCCTCCCAATCCTCATCGGACATATCCTTGTTCTTCTTCTCCTTTCCATCCAAAGTCTTGTGCAATTTTTATGAAATTAGAAAGTTTTCATCGCATCCTCCAATAAGAAAAATCGTTCTTCCCATTGAACTTTTCAATCTCGAATTTTTCCACTTTGGTGATTCTTGGTTGGCCATCCTCTGTTTGTCTTCGTGAATCCGCTTCTCGAGAATCACCGAACACCCCTCAAATTAGAAATTACACCACTTCCAATCGAACAATAGCTCGATACCATTGTTACGCAAGGACGCATGAATCGAGAGAAACCACCACAAACGGAAAGCCAAAACACAATAAAGAGTAAAGACACGAGATTTACGTGGGCCGCAAGTTGCCTACGTCCACGGGGTAAGGAGGGGATTTTCACTAATAGAAAGAGAATACAAATTAGGATTACAAGTTCTCACAAAGAAACCCTAAAACAAACCTCTCAATCTCCCAAAAGATCTCCTCTCCAAAGATGCACCAAACTCTCTCAAAGGCTGCTCCAAAGCGTGCTTGAAACTTACCTAACAATCGGGTTAGGGGTTATTAATAACCTCTAAGCGAATTGGGTTTAAAACCAAATCCTAATTAGACCCGTTTTGAATCGCTTGATTAGTCGACTACAACTCATATTAGTCGACTAATGAACTCAGATTAGTCGACTACAACTCATATTAGTCGACTACTGCACTAACGCAGAAATACACCTTTACATGCGTTTACGGTGTAGTCGACTACAACTCATATTAGTCGACTACTCATTCAACCGAAAACTTGCTTTACATGCGCTACGGTGTAGTCGACTACAATGCCTAGTAGTCGACCATCGAACCCGAAAACTGTTTGTGCATGTTTTGTGCATGTTCTACAAATAGCAAGCGGCAATGGAGGTTCTCTTGTTCTCATCGCAGTTGTCGATATTTAATGTACTGATGATTTATACAATGGAGTTGTTGTTTCCAACTAGCGTGAGGAACTCTTCATTGTCGTTGGTAACAGGTAAGGCATGCGCTCGTGTTCTGGGAGTTTTTGCACCGTATATTGTGGCGGAAGGGAGGAAGAGGAGGTTCTTGTCGTTCGGAGTTTTTGGATTAGCGGTCGGAAGTTGTGGGATGGTTGCAGCTTTCTTGCCGGAGACCAAGGGGAGTGAAATAAGGGACACAACTGAGGAAGAAGCATGTTATAAGCAGATTGCTAAAATTGTAAATTTGTATTGTATTTGAGTTAGAAAACTCTTAGCATATAGTTTATGACCTGCGGTTAACAGCATTTTTCTTCACTCTATGGTTACTTACTACAATGTTAAAAGAAGCTACGAAAATCTAAACTTATGATGAAATGTTTGTGTACAGAGCTTCACAACAATCAAACCAATTTTTTTTTTTTTTTGACGTTTTACTCTAAATGAACAGAGTTTACGAGATTTTAATTTCAACAGCTCAACTGTTGAAAGTTCAGATAGGTTTAGTTTAATTTTAAGTGTTTTGGAGGATTTGTGATTTGTCAAGTTCACGACCAGAAAACCCCGGCCCGGATCTCCATTCCTCAAAATGGCACGATAAGCCTTTACACGTGGACCTACAATTTGATAATTTTCCAACTTTTCCCTTCAAATTGAAGACACTTAACCTAACATGTCCTATTGATGGTATGCACATCAAGATGATTGAAGTTGGCATGTATATGAGAGTGTAGCTCAGATCAATTGATATATATATATATATATAGGGACTGTTACAATGCACCACTTCCGATCTGAATAACAGCTCTGATACTAATTGTTGGGATACGAGGTCACGCCCACACGCCGCGGAAGCGTTATCACCTGAGAGAAGGCCCTGATTATATTCCCGTTTCACGAAGGAAACAAGAATAGAAAGTAAAATATCTCAACAAAGTGAGATATCTACTCTTCCTCTCAACAGTATTAGGACTGAATCAAGGGAACCTACAAACAATAGCCAATCACGCAAAGAAACAAGAAAGACACGAGATTTACATGGTTCTAAGCAAAATTGTCATCCACCGGAGGGGTGAGGGAGATTCGACTATGAAGAAGAACACCGACGACTTGTACAATCCACAAGCTCGTCCCAAAGAAAAAGCTTTGATTTTTTACCCAAAGAAATTGACCTCTCTCTTGTAAAATCTCTCCAAGCTCACTCTTTTTCTCTCTAGCCGCCAAAACCCTAGCTTTTTCTCCCACAAAACTCAACTCACAAAACCCTAGGAATAGGTTCCTATTTATAAGGGGAAAAAGCTTTCCTTTAAAAAACTTTCCTTTTGTTTTGTTTGTTTTTCTTTGCTTTTTAAGGGTTTGCTACAGAACCGTTCTCAGATGCGCTTGCACAGAACCGGTTCTCAGAGCAACGTATGGCCCCCACATTCACAATTCTCCATCTCGTACATTATTTGATAAACCTCAAATTTTGGGCGAACACATAAACATTCTTGGAGAGATCTTCATCACCAAACCAGCCAATCCACCATTCACTATTCAGGGCCGCCTATGTACTCCACCTAATCAAGCTAACAGTAGTTCTCGAATTATTCTCCATATAGTTTCCACCTCACCCTCTATCACTCGGCGGCTACCCTCGCAGATCAACACGGTTGATACGAAGCAAGTCCAAGCAATACTTAAAATTACTACCTGTGACCACCTTGGTTAATATGTCTGCGGGATTCTCATTCGTGTGTACCTTCATGAGAGAAATATCGCCTTCCTCTATGACATCCCGCACAAAATGATACCGACATCGATATACTTGAGTGCGAGCATGATGAACTTGATTCTTCGCCAAGTGAATTGCACTCTGACTGTCGCACCACAAGTTCACGTTCTCTTACTTAATCCCCAAATCATCTAGAAGACCCCACAACCACAATGCTTCCTTCACTCTCTCTGCCATGGCCATGTACTCACTTCAGAGTAGAGAGTGCCATGAGCTCAGTAACATCGCCAACTAACCGAGCCCCATGTATCCCGAATACATAACCAGAGTAGATCGCCGTCTATCTAGGTCGCCCGCATAATTAGAGTCCACAAACCCATCAATCGACATGTTTCTCCACCAAAACCACGGACCGTATCAGCGGTACCCTTTAAGTACCTCAGACCCACTTCACCGCTTCCCAGTGTGCCTTTTCTGATTCGCCATGAATCTACCGACCACACCGACGCTGTGAAATATGCGGTGTACACACCATTCGTACATTAAGGCGTCAACCGCACTAGCATAGGGAACACACTCCATGTGTGTCTTCTCTTCCGCTGTAGTGGGGGATTGTTTACCAGAAAGCCTAAAGTGTGGAGCCAATGGAGCAACCACCGACTAAGCACTTTGCATCCCAAACCTCGCGATCACCCGCTCTATGTAGCCCTTCGACTCAAGAACAATCGCCAGTCACCGCTTCTTCTAATCTCCATACCCGGTATTTTCCTAGCGGCCCATGTCCTTCATCTCAACTCTTCACCAACTTGAGATTTCAGCCTATCTATCTCCACCATGCTCTTAGAAGCAATATGTAGGCGTTAAAATTGCTTATCGATGCGAACAAGACTTCGTAAGCGGTGGGTTGACAACCGGCGATCCATCGACGGTCGCGACCAGGCAGCCCGAAACGGCGTGATTCAATAAAGCGAATAATGAGTCGGCGAGCGCGCGGTAGTGAGTCGGCGAAATGCGAAGCGGCGTGTCATGGAAGACCCGGCGCGAGCTCAGCGGCGAGTTGACTAAACTCAAGCGTCGGCGAGGCGGAATCAACCGTACTTAGTCCGTCGATGCAAAGCGAGCCGTTTGAGCCACGAAAGTTGATCAGTGGACTCAAACACAACGGCGACATCAGAACAAAACTAAGCCCGAAAGACCGAAGAGTCGACGGAAAAGCGGCGAAGTCGGCGGAGAAGCGGCGAATCGGCGGAGAAAGCGGCGCGAGCGGCGGAGCAGCGGCGGCACCTGCGCCAAGTGGCCAGGTGGCTCGGCCACTTTGGCGAACCACCTGGTAGAAGTGCCTCGGCAAGTGGCCCAGGGAGGCTCGGCCGAGCCACCTCGGCCAATTTGGCCGGCGCCCGACAAGTTGGCGGCTCTTCAGCAATGGTAGAACCACCTCGGCCAACTTGGCGAGGTGGCTCGACAAGTGGGAGAACCAGGTGGTACGGCATCTATTGTATAAATAGGGGGTCTTGATGATTGGGGGTCTGGTTGTCTTGGAGGTCTTGGAGGAAATTGGAGGATTTTGGCTTGGATTTGGTGGGATTTTCGGGATTTTGAAGAATTCTCCACGAGATCCCGAGCGTCGGCGTCGGATATTCAGCCGGAAGGTGGCGAATTCGGGTCAAACTACAGATACCCTCTAGGTTAAGCTTCGTCTTAATCTCGGGGATAGCTGTGATTTCTCCTAGTAGATCTCACCGCTCGTGATCCTCTCCTTAGTGAGTCGCGATCCCATGGCGATCCTCTCGCCGTGAGTGTGGTCCCTCGAGCTTCATTTCCTTCGTGAAGCGAGCCCCTCTCGTCTGTAGTTCGAATCGGGTTTACACGGGATCGAATTGCGGTGGTCCACGGGCGAATAAAAGTCCGACGCAGGCGAAGAACCCATAGCGAGGATCGGGAAAATAGAGATCCGGCGTTTGTTCATCTGAGGAAAAAGTTGTAATTTTGTTTTCATTATGCGCCTTAAAATAAAAGGCATTTTCTTTTGAATTTTGTTGTAGGCCAACGAAGCGTAAGCGGATTCAACCACAATGAATAACAAACCAACTTTCCATGAACACAATAAGCATGTCATCCACATATAAAAGGAGATAGATATAATTACCTCCACGAAGCTTCGAATGTAAATGCAACAATCATAATTAAACCGGAAAACCCATGCTTCGGCATGAAGGAGTCAAATAAACTTGTACCATTATCGAGGAGATTGCTTCAATCCATCACGGTGACTACTTCAAGCGACACACATGATGCTCCTTGTCCTCAACCTTGTAGCCCTCAGGTTGATGCATGTAGATCTCTTCATCCAAGTCTCCGTGCAAGAAGGTCGTTTTAACATCGAGTTGTTCCACCTCAAGATCGCCATGAGCAACAATACTCAATAGCATCCGAATAGAAGTATGTTTCACCACTGGAGAAAAGATCTCATTGTAATCCACACCCTCTTTCTGTGCAAAACCCTTAGCCACTAGCCTCGCCTTGTATCTTGTACCACCGAGCTCTGAAAAATCTTCTTTTCTTTTATACACCCACTTACAACCAATAGCTTTTCTTCCTACGGGCAATTGAACCACCTCCCATGTTTGGTTCTTCCGAAGAGATTCCATCTCTTCTTCCATCGCAGCCAACCAACTCTCACTATCATTGTCCCGAATAGCTTTCTTAAAGGAGACCGCTCGTCCTCCTCCACCGAGAGTCGTATTCAACCAAATTAACTTGTCCATAGTGTTTGAGGGGTTGATCCCCCCCTTACATGCACTGCCATGCTGCGCCTTGGCCTAGTGAAGCCAAACTATTCTCATTTCTTTGTTGTTATAGTGCTGTGTATTCTCTGTGAACCTCCTCTGCTCAAGCTCATCATCTACGACTTCCCACTTGAACGACTAGAACCTGGTTAGTCTTTAGGTTCTATTTCAATAACACGAGACTTAGAAGTCTCATCGGTCCTTACTATCATCCTTGGGCCCCATCAATTATGGATTTCTCATCAAGGTAACATCCTGCGATCCACGAACCGAATTTTACGTACCGTGATAGCCTTTCGCCCTTGCATATCCCAGAATATTGCCTTCTTGGCCTCGCGTCAAGCTTTCCCTCGTTGATGTGATAGTGGTACATCCAAAATTGAGCCTATCATAATCTGCATGCTCCCTAACCACACCACAGGGTGTATCACCATCAATGTCGAATGTGGTGAGCGGTTCACGATGTAACAAGTTGTAGCCGCAGCCACGCCCACCATTCGTTGCCTTGTCGGCGTATGATGCATACTCATTGCTTTCTCCGCAATATTGGTTCGGTCTCTGCGACCCATTCTGGCGTGGTGTTGACTGTTGTCGGTGTCGAACAATTCCCTCGATCCGCGAACTCCTTGAAAGCACCATCGTATACTGCATACGTTATCGGATCTCGGTGTCTTCAATTTTTTCCGTCTGTTCTCAACCATTGCTCTCCACTTCTTGAATGTCTCGAACACCTCATTCTTATGCTCCGAAAGACCAAAAGAGTCGACGAAAACGACGCAAGTCGACGGAAAAACCAATCGACGGAGAAACGACGCCGAGACCACTAACGCCGGACGCCGCACCTCTACCAAGTGGCGGCAGGTTTCCACACTTTGCCGAGCCACCCTCCAACTTGCCGAGGTGCCTCTACCAAGTGGTCGAGGGCTCGGCCGAGCCACCCTACCAATTTGGCCGAGGCTTCTACCAAGTTGGTCGAGGTGGCTCTAAGACATGGTCGGCCACCTCTACCATCCTGGGCCGAGGTGCCCACAAGTGGCCGAGCCACCCAGGTGGCCGGCAAGACATCCCCCCATTGTATAAATAGGGGTCTTGTTGATGGGGGTCTGGTTGTCTTGGAGGTCTTGGAGGAAATTGGAGGATTTTGGCTTGGATTTGAGGCGGATTTTCGGGATTTTCCAAGAATTCTCACGAGATCCACGGTACGTCCCGATATTCGCGAAGGTAATCAATTCGGTCAAACTACGATACCCTCTAGGTTAAGCTTCGTCTTAATCTCGTGGATAGCTATGTGATTTCTCCTAGTAGATCTCACCACCCTGGCCATCCTCTCCTTCGGAGTGCGATCCCCGCAGCGATCCTCTCCTTCGTGAGTGTGGTCCCTCAGCGCTTCATTTCCTTCGTGAAGCGAGCCCCTCTCGTCTGTAGTTCGAATCGGGTTTACACGGGATCGAATTGCGGTGGTCCACGGACGAATAAAAGTCCCAAGACAGCGAAGAACCCACGCAGTTGAGGATCCCGAAATAGAGATCCGAAGCGCTGTTCATACAGAAAAAGTTGTAATTTTTGTTTTCATTGTACGCCTTAAAATAAAAGGCATTTTCTTTTGAATTTTGTTGTAGGCCAACGAAGCTGTAAACGGATTCAACCACAATGAATAACAAACCAACTTTCCCCGCGAACACAATAAGCATGTCATCCACATATAAAAGGAGATAGATATAATTACCTCCACGAAGCTTCCGAATGTAAATGCAACAATCATAGTCGCTTCGGGAAAACCCATGCTTCAGCATGAAGGAGTCAAATCGCTTGTACCATTATCGAGGAGATTGCTTCAATCCATACAGTGACTACTTCAAACGACACACATGATGCTCCTTGTCCTCAACCTTGTAGCCCTCAGGTTGATGCATGTAGATCTCTTCATCCAAGTCTCCGTGCAAGAAGGTCGTTTTAACATCGAGTTGTTCCACCTCAAGATCGCCATGAGCAACAATACTCAATAGCATCCGAATAGAAGTATGTTTCACCACTGGAGAAAAGATCTCATTGTAATCCACACCCTCTTTCTGTGCAAAACCCTTAGCCACTAGCCTCGCCTTGTATCTTGTACCACCGAGCTCTGAAAAATCTTCTTTTCTTTTATACACCCACTTACAACCAATAGCTTTTCCACGCAATTGAACCACCTCCCATGTTTGGTTCTTCGAAGAGATTCCATCTCTTCTTCCATCGCAGCCAACCAACTCTCACTATCATTGTCCCGAATAGCTTTCTTAAAGGAGACCGCTCGTCCTCCTCCACCGAGCGCGATTCAACCAAATTAACTTGTCCATAGTGTTTGAGGGGTTGATCAGCCCCGGCTTGTACACCTTGTATGCTCGCCTTGGCCTAGTGAAGCCAAACTATTCTCGAAGCCTGTTGTTATAGTGCTGTGTATTCTCTGTGAACCTCCTCCTGCTCAAGCTCATCATCTACCTGACTTCCCACTTGAACACGACTAGAACCTGGTTAGTCTTTAGGTTCTATTTCAATAACCTGAGACTTAGAAGTCTCATCAGTCCTAACACTATCATCCTTGGGCCCTATCAATTATGGATTTCTCATCAAGGTAACATCCCCGCTGATCACTTCTTGAATTTTTCTGTACAACAAGGCGATAGCCTTTCGCCCTTGCATATCCCAAGAATATTGCCTTCTTGGCCTCGCGTCAAGCTTTCCCTCGTTGATGTGATAGTAGCGGTACATCCAAAAATTCGAGCCTATCATAATCGTGATGTTCCCTAACCACACCCTATAGGTGTATCACCATCCAATGTCGAATGTGGTGAACGGTTCACGATGTAACAAGTCAGAAGCCACCGCTACCACCATTCGCTTTCAATCGAAATGATGATCGGATACTCATTGCTTTCTCCGCAATATTGGTTCGGTCTCTGCGACCCCATTCGCTGTGTTGACTGACCTGCCCAAAGGTCGAACAATTCCCTCGATCACGAACTCCTTGAAAGCACCATCGTATACTGCGTACCGTTATCGGATCTCGGTGTCTTCAATTTTTTCCGCCCTGTTCTCAACCATTGCTCTCCACTTCTTGAATGTCTCGAACACCTCATTCTTATGCTTCAGAAAGTAAATCCAAACATACCTCGAATAGTCATTTATGAACGAGACATAATATCTGGAACCACCCTTAGAAGTGGTCTGAGCCGGACCCCAAACATCCGTGTGCACATAATCTAGTATCCCTCTGCTCTTAGAATTGCTTCTCAGATACTGAACCCTGTGTGACTTTTCATACACATAATCCTCGCAAAAATCCATGCTAGGTTCCATCAGATTCTTCAGCAGACCCTCTTTACCAAGCAGAACTAGACCATTCTCTGACATATGCCCAATCCGCCTATGCCATAACCGTGTGCTCACATGGGTCTCCACCACTTTCTTCGCCAACCGCCAGATCTCCGCCACCGCTGCATTCGAGAGTATATAAATTCTTGTGACAAACACCCTTCATCACTACAAGGGAACCCCGAACAACCTTCTTCACTGCTCCGTAACAATTCTAACCGCCGAGTCCAATGCACCGACCGAGATAAAATTCTTCCGCAAGTCGGGAACATGCCTCACATCCGTCAAGGTTCAGACCACTCCATCATGCATCTTGATTTTGATATTACCTAGCCCCACCGTTTTACAAGCATGGTTATTTCCCATCAATACGGTTCCACCATCAATGCCTCTGTAGGTAGTAAACCACTTTTTATTTGGACACATGTGGTAAGAGCAACCAGAATCAAGTATCCACTTCCCGAAGATATCCTCACCACCCGTAACGACATAGCACTCCTTATCGCTCCCTTCCTCTGAAACGTAGCTCGCCTCTTCCTTGCCCTCTCTTCTCTCAGTCTTGTTGTTGTTCTTCTTTCCACCTACTCTCTTATTTGGACAGTCGATCTTGAAATGCCCAACTTCACCGCATTTGAAACACGATTTTTCCGCAAGAGGTTTTGATTTAGATTTAGACTTTCCTCCATTGTCTTTTCCTCGCTCATTGCTCCTTCCTCTAGCAAACAATCCTGCGCTTGTTCTTTATTACCACCGTATCAGTTACCGGTTGCAATCTTCGAAG